>JAJMHY010000006.1:34378-393868 GCA_030583325.1 Saccharomycopsis selenospora
AATCTACTATAAATATGACTGATTTCGATCATATTTAATTCAATTTTATTTAATTCTATTTTATTTATTTTATATAATTAATGACGGAAGATATATATAGAAAAATAGTTATAGACAAATACTAATAACTATCTACATAATCTCTAATAAATTTTATTTCATTTCTAACAACTTTATCTAAATATAAACCTTACCTGTTTGTTAAACAAAGCAACATTATAACAATATTTGTTTGTTAAACAAACACCCTATTACAACATATCTAATACATTTTATTTCATTTCTCACAAATTTATCTAATTAAACTTAACCTGTTTGCTAAACAAAACGACATTATAATAGTATTTGTTTGTTAAACAAACACCCTATATCAACACTATTGATAGCAAAATGGTTGTTCACAGTAGAATAATTTATTGCTACAGACTTTTCCATGTAAAAATTAATATGAATTATACAGTTACTAACTAAAAGTTACTAATAAAATCGGTTATTTAACCATATTTCAGTAAATACACATCTCGTTATGAGCCCTGTATTTTTTATTTGTATACACTTTAATGGGCCATTTTATTGTTTTGTACACTGGCAACGTGTCCGAGCGGTTAAGGAGAAAGATTAGAAATCTTTTGGGCTTTGCCCGCGCAGGTTCGAGTCCTGCCGTTGTCGCATATTTTTTTTGCACTTTTTTTTTATGGTTTTAGTATTTAATGAAAATACAACTGTAAATCAATTAGTACCAGTGTATAGTGATGATTGGTTTTGCTTTTAGTTTTGGAGAGGTAACTAGATGTGTTTAAAAAGTTATGTAATAGATTATTAATAATCACCCCAAATATGAGGTGGTGTTATGGGGGGCTATCAAAAATCTTAAAAAAAATAAGAAAAAAAAATTATGTCACACTCTTAAGTTTAATAATTATACTTTCTTCTTCGTCTTTTTTTTTTTTTTATGGTCTACAACAATAACAAGAATAATAAAATGATTTATAAAAGATTAATAGCAGTACTTCCAAAAAGAGCATTCAGTGTTAGTCTGGCAAGATTAGGAACCCCAGCAAAAGGGTTTATAAGTTTTGCAGCTGAACCAGTAAGCCCAGGAACTTCTATGAAAGACTTGCTAATCAAAAATTATAAAGCTCAAGTGATCAATGAATATAAGTATTTGAAAAAAATATCCCCAACTACTGATGAACAAACTAAGGCTACTTATACCCAACTACCTGATGATTCTCAGTTCATTGAACAACATTATAAAGAACTCAAGCATTTTAAGCAATATTTGATCAATTCAACATCATCATCAGATTTAAAATTTTCTGATTTATCGTCGAACGAATTGTTGGATAATTTGTACAAATTCATTAATGAAAGTTTGGATACAAAAGAAATATTGGTAGTGGGTAATAACGATAAGATTGTCAGTGCAACAGCCGATAATTTCATCGAGAAGACTGATCTTAATCAAACGTTCATTGAATTGAGTGATGCTACGAACTCATTAAAGGATAAAATTGAATTGAAAAGTTTTATTAAATTTTTAGTTGACGTTAAAATCACTTTGAACCTCAATAACAACCATACCTTCATCTTAGATACTTTGCTTTACAATAAAGAAATATTCGACAATATTGATAAACAGATTCAGAACAAAAATAAGTAGATAGGTTGCTATACAAAAAGTAGAATGTAAATATATGGATGATTGATGATTATTATGAATTGATTGTAGAATTATAACCACTATCATTGTGTGATATATGTATATACACTTCAATAGCAAATACCATTTAAGGGGTTATATTATGCCGAGGCTACCTTTAACCGTATTGTGTGGTTGTAACAAATAGGAGGTTGTGACAAAAAAAAAGAAGGAAGTTTAGGGCGTAATTCAAGCTTGAAGTATGAAAAGTTGGCACCCGATCAATAAGTCATGTAACTTGTTAGTCCAAAATGATAAAAGGGAAAATAAATAAATAATGTTGGTAATTACAACTATATTTATTTTCGAAAAAATTTATTGTATAAAGTCAATAGAATATCCCTGTTCTTTGCTAAATTCTTTTTTTTTTTTTTTTTTTTTTTTACTTTTTATATCTCTTTCTTTCTCTTTTTCCTGTCAATTGAATAAAGCCTTCTTTTTATTTTAAAATTTTTTTCTATAATAGTAATAATAACAGTAATACTAATAATAATATTTACAACAGCAATACAAAATGGTCAACAAAGCCGAAGTTAGTCAATTGAAAAACTGGTTCTCAAAAATTGATGATAACAAAAAGATTTCTCAATTAGCAATTCCAGGTACCCATAATTCAGCAGCTTTCCGTGTTGCTTCTTTACCATCAGTTCAATGTCAAGATGCCACTATTACTGAACAGTTAAACCATGGTATTAGATTCTTTGATATCAGAGCTGGTAGACAGCCATTGAGTGGAGTTGTCAGCTCTATTACTTCTGCTATCACTGGTAACACTGAATCAAATTCTTCTAAAAACGTCACTGATTTAGCTGTCGTTCATGGTAAATTCCCTGTTAGATTACCAACTTCTACTGGTTTGGGTGAGGTTTTGGACGAAATCTATAAATTCTTGGACGAAAACAAATCTGAAACTGCAATTGTTTCTCTTAAACAAGAAGGTGAAGGTAAGTGGGATGGTGATGATTTCCCAAAATTATTATGGAGTAAATACATTGAACCAAATAAAGATAAATGGTTCTTGAAAAATGAAATTCCAAGAGCTGGTGATATCAGGGGTAAAATTGTTTTATTCAGAAGATTCGGAGTTAATGATCAAGACTTGAAGAATAAAATTGGTGGATTTGATGCTGCTAATTGGGATTACAACACTGCTGATAATGACCGTGGTGCTTTCAGAGTTCAAGATTGGTGTGAAGTTAATGCTGCTTCTGATATTGATAAGAAGGCCGATTACGTTAAACAACAAGCTAAGAACGCCACTGAGTATTGTTCAAATAATGATAATAAATTGTTCATTAACTTTTGTTCTGGTTCTAATTTCTACGATACTGATTGCTGGCCAAGTAAAATTGCTGCTGGTTTAACCAAACGTGGTTTAGAAGATTCTTTTGGTAAAGCTTGTGGTATTGTTGTCTTAGATTTTGCTGGTAGTGATGACTGGAGTAATACTAGAGCTTTAGTTGCCCAAAATCTCTAAGTGTAATTTTAATTATATGTATGCTTTTCATTTACAATTTGTTTTATTCTTCTTCCATCTATTATGTTAAAAATTTAAAAATTTAAAAAAAATAAAAAAAAGTGATTTTTTTTTTATATTAAATTATTTAGTTGTAATGTAAGGTAATAAGTTGCTTGAGTTATATATATATATATATATATATAATTTAACGAACGTTAGCTTTAACAAGATTATCACATTTGAATTCTTGGCCTTCTTTATTAACTAACTTACTTACTTTACCTTCTGGATTAGTGTAAGTAACAGTGAAATCTTCATTAGTAGAGAAGTTTGGTTGGATAGCTTCCCATTGTTTCTTCTTTGGGTTTAAAACTTTTTCTGGGGTTCCATCATAACCTTCAAAGAAGACTTTATCACCAGGTTTTGAACCTTTTGGTGGAGTAACAAATTGAACTTCTGTTTCGTTACTAGCGCAAAGAACCATACCAGCACTCTTAATACCTCTCATCTTTATTGGTTTCAAGTTGGCAACAACCACTACATATCTTTCTTGCATGGCTTCTAATGGATAGTATTTGACTAAACCAGAACAAATAGTTCTTGGTTCTTCTTCACCCACATCAATGGTCGATACGTACAAAGAGTCGGCATCTGGATGTTTTATAGCCTTCTTAATGAACCCAACTTTGAAATCAATGACAGAAGGTTCTGGAACAGCTGGTGGGGCAGCTTGTTTTTGAGAATCAGCAGCAGCAGCTTTTTTGGCGGCTTTAGCTTTAGCTTTTTCTTCTTTTAATTTGGCTAATTCTTCTGGTGATGGTTTGCCCTTTGGCTTCTTGCCAGCTTTATCGGCAGCTGGGGCATCTTCTTTGCCAGCGTTTTTCTTTGGTTTCACATAAACTTCAATTGGAATTTGAGCGTCAAATGGGATTTTCAATTTTTCAGATTCGCCTAATTTAACTAAAGTATTTTGAATGAAATCGACCCATCTTATGATATGACGATTATCAGCGACATATTTAGCGTCAGCCAATTTAGCTGATTCGGTTTCTAAAACTGGAAAGATTGATTTGAATAAAATGATATCAGTCTTAGTTGGGTGGTTACCTAAGACATAAGTAGAGTATTTCAAAGTTTCGTTTAATTTTGGTAAGAAGCTTTGATCTTTTTGAATAGTGGAGATTAATCCTTCCCATTGAACGGCTAATGCCTGCTGTTCAACGGTTAATTTACTCTCTGGAAATAATAATTTATCGTCACTTATAGTCAAATTTTTGAATGATGAGCTGATATCTGACATCTTTGTTGTTGGTTTGTGTTTATTTAGTTATTTGATGATTTATACAAGATAGATAATCCTTTGTCAGTGGTTCCTTTTTTTATCTTATTTTCATTTTCATTGATTTTTCAGCAAAAAAAAATTTTTTTTTTCTATTACTGAAAGGGAATCTGAGCGGAAGTTACAATCGCACATAACCAAAAGAAAGCTTATATGGACTTATGATATCTATAAATTAAATGATTATCAAGAAAAAGGTCATTAATTACTTATAGTTATCATATAGAAAAAGGCAGTGAAGTATAGTAAAAAAGAAATGACTGATTAATACTTTAATGCCATGATACATACTAAGAAATCTTCTAAAGTGAATAAAGCTTGGTCTATATCATTAGTATCACTTAAAAGTGAATTGTCACTGAAATAATTAATGACTCTTATCAACCAAATGACGCTTTCAACAAACAGATCAAATCTAAGGCCATTTTTAGTATCAGTGAAATATTTGAAATTGATACTGACAACGTTCAAATTAGTCATAAAGAATCTATTGAAATCATTCTCCCCAAATATTTGTTTGAGTGCAGATATGTATTCTCTATATTCAATGTTATCAGAATTATCAATATCAAATTCATGGAAGATTTCATACCATTCATTTAAATAATACCATACTTTACAAAACTCATGGAATGTTAATGCTAATTTTTCTGTTTCTTCTCGATCTTGATATTTCTGAGCTTGAGTTGGATATTGATACTCTTCTCTTTCATAGCTAGGTTTAGAGAATTTATTTTTACTAAACAACGAATAAATCAATCTGATAGTTGACTTGCTGAATTTTTTATCAGTCCAATGTGTTCTGTCGATTAAAGTATCGGTTAACAATTTTTGTAATTCATAAGGATTTAATACCCCAGAATCATTAAAATCATAATCAGTGAATAATTTTTTTAAGCGATTTCTATTAGCCACTATTTCTTCTTTTGTGATCTTAGCACTGGTGTAATAAGTTGATGGTGTAGAGTAATCAAATTCTCCTTGCTGATATTGAGATTCATTATCAATAGAAGAATGTGCTGATTCTATTTTTTCATCATGGTGTTTCTTTTGGAATTCTTTATTTCTAAGGAATGATGCTAAAGAATATTGCGAGGCTGCACTAGAAGAATTAGAGTTGGCGGTATTTGAAGATGATGACGCAGATTCATTCAACATTTCTTTCTCAACTTGCTTTTGTTGTTTCTTTAAACTTAGTAAACTTTCATTTAAGTCAATCATTCTTCGGGCGTCATTAAATGCTTCTAAAGGAGTTGGGAATCTTGGTAATTCATCCGCAGATGATATTCTGTAGCGACTATTATATGACATAGTTAATTAATTGTTGTTTGTATTATTATTATTATTAGAGAGATGTCAAAAAAACGTCAATTAATAAACAGAGAAACAAAGATATAAATAAGTAAATCAAAAGGGAAATCAAGTTATATTTATGCTAAAATGGAAGATATTCTTTTCAATAAATTACAATAATCAAATTTGTTGGCATATGATTTAGCCGTGATTAATCAAATAAATCTTTCTTCTGTAAACTCGAGTTACATTTTGCTAAAATGATGATGATATCTATTATATTCGATGGCAAATCCCTCCTTTTTTGCATTAACATCTGATTTTAAAAAAAAGATTTTCAAATTTTTATTTTTTTTGCATCTCCATGTTTTTCGGATAGAACCAAAAAAGCATCACATTTCTTTTTTTCTGTCACAACAAGTCATTTATCGTCGATCCATGATGATAAATCAAAACAAAACAAAACAAAAATGAAGAAAGACACGATGTTTTTGGCATATTTTTATTTTACAATATTGAGTTCTAATAATACAAATTAATAAAAATACATATGTTGAATAAAAAAAAAGATCTACATAAAACTGATGATGATAGTTAATCATTATTTGTCACTGATATTGAACTTCCGTAAACTTGGAAGTAATCCACCTCTTTTCTTTGTCTTTTTCTTTCCACTGTTGGTATTGTTAGCATTTCCATTTTTAATATTCGGGTTTGATTTCTTTTCATTGCCAGTTGGAGACCCCCTAATTGGCAGTAATCTCAGAATTGTTTGCGTTTGATGGCGTAATGTTGGTTGTTGAGAAACTAATTTTTTCGAAGTTTTCTTAGTGGTGGATACCATTGCTGATGGGTTATTGAAAGATGTAGTTGGTGATAGTTTAATTGTCGTTAATTTGCTATTATGAGTGGTAGTAGGACCTTTGGTTTGTGGTTGTGGCGGCAGTGATTTTACCGGATCTGTATGTTTGAAATGATTACCAAATTCCTTCATTTGTCCTAAGGGCTGTATTGGAGGTTTTTGAAGATTCGACATTTTCTTTCTATCTCTGATTCTTGTAAAATTATGAGCTGTGTTAGTACTGGTGATTGGCGTGAACTCATCGCTAATAAGACTTGTATCTGGAGTGTTTAAAGGTGATATATTAGAAACGTCAAGTTGTAAACCACTTTTTCCTATATTATTAGCAGTCGGAAATCCAATATCATTGTCTTCTTCTTCTTCTTCTTCGTCATCAAAAGTATGGTTTGTTGGTTCTGCTCTTATTGATTTTCCGCTGACCTTCCGCATTTTAGCCGCCGGCCGTATTGTGTTTCTAATATTTAAAACACGATTTTCCATGTATTTAGTTTGTTCAATCATGTTTTGTAATTGTTTAATAGAATTGGATTTAGGTATTCTTCTTCCCAGTGCCATTGATATATCAGCAGCGCTTAAATTATAAGATCTCATAAGCCCATTAGTATTAGATGAAGATCGAGTAGTTGAGAAAGTGTTACTGCTACTATTGCTATTACTAGTTGCAGTGGCAATTGCGTTAGCTGCTTTTAAATCTGATATTTCTTTTTTCAATTCTTCAATGTAATTTTTAGAGTTTTGATGATCTAATCGTTCTTTGATTAATATTTCATCCTTATAATTAATATCGCTTTCTAAAAGTGCGATTTTCTCTAATGAATCATTATATTTATTCTCAAGGTCATTTAAATTTATCGATAATATTCTTTCATTTTGTTCAATGTTATCATTCATAATTTCAATGTTTGTTAATTTCCCTCGCACTGCTTGTAGTTCTTTTTTATAATTTTTGAATTTTTCCTCATTTTTATTATTTAAGTTATTCATATCTTTTTCCAAATTTATGTACTTGGTTTTCCAATTATCAATATCCTTTTGTTTGCTCGCCACCATTTTCTCTAATTCTGAATTTTTCTCTTCCAAACTATTTAATTCTTTTTCTAATTCTTGTTCTAATTCATAACTTGATTGTTGAAATTCCACTAATTCACTCTCTAATTGTGATATTTGCTTAAGAGCCAGCTGATATCCTGAATCGCCATTTATATTAGCGCTTGTGTTATTAGTAGTGTATCCATCTTGAGTGACATCTTCTTCTGCTGCCGTTATACTATAGTCTTCTTCTTCTTCTTCTTCTTCTTCTTCTTCTTCTTCTTCTTCTTCTTCTTCTTCCTCTTCTTCTTCAAAGTATTTTCTGTCATTATTTTTGTATTTATTAGATTTAAATTCTAGTTCTTCTTCGTCATTTTCTAAATCCAGATCTTCTAATTCTCTATCATAATCAATTTCCTTCTCTGTAATCATTATTGTATAATAATGATATTGATGTAGTAGTAGTTAGCGTTGTTGTTGTTGTTTTTATTAATATCTATCATATGGGCACCAACAAAAAAACGATAAATTATTAAGATGAAAACAAAAAAATTCCCACCAGAAAAACGGAAGGAAAAAAAAAAAGGAAGAAAAAAAAATATTGATTTAAAAACGTTAAAAATTGTGCTAATATTACTAAGAGCGCGATAATATATACTCTATATACTCTATATACTCTATATACTCTATATACTCTATATATATTTTTTACACCATTATAACAAAAGAATTTGAAATATTAATTATCATTGTGGATTATCATTATAGAATTTATTAGTAATATTATAAAAATTAAAATAAAAAAAGGTTTATTTGACAATATTAATTTTTAGCTTCCTCTTCATCAACCATAGATCTATAATCTCTTTGTTTATTAGCCATATCCAAAAAGATTTTATATTTAACGTTTAATAATTTACGATCAGCATCATCATCACTACTTGGCATAACAACTCTACCAGCCCCAGATAATTTTTCCATGACATGCCAAAGTTTATCACCAGGTTTTTCACTTCTCTTAGTAGATGATTTTCTAGATAATTTACCAGATTTTTTATCATCTAAAGTCAATTTTTCATTAAACACTTTTTCGAAGTTAGCCTTGGCCCCGAATTGAATAGTAGTTGAACCGTCACCATCATCAGAATCAGAATCGTCATCTTCTTCAATGGCTGAGGATTTGGTATTTGATGTTGGTTTGACGTCACCAGTTGGTTTAGCATCTTTTGGAGCATCTTCAAATTCAAATTCAAACTCGTTTTTTTCTTCCATAGGAGTCATAATTGGGAATGGGAAACTACCATCGGCATTAACAATACCAGGATTAACTGGAGCCATAGCGGCAATATTACTGGAACTTGCAGTAGCAGTAGGAGCAGTATAAGGAGATGGCAAATCAGGAGCACCATTAGAACCATCTGGGAGTTTAATGAAAGAATGGCCATTTTTGATTAAATTAATAGAATTAGATCTTTTCAATTTACGAGGAACAGATTCAGCAGCTACAGCCCCAAGAATAGCCGAACCAAAGACCACTGCGGCATCAATATATTTAGGAATGACAATTGGTAAACCAACACAATCAGCTAAAAGTCTCATTAATAAACCATTACGACATTGACCACCAGACATGAAAATAGTAGTAATATTATGACCAGCGGATTCCATAGCTTCAACAATTTGTCTAGTTTGTTGAGCAATGAATTCACAAGCACCTAAATAAGTGATAGCAAGATCATCAACTGAAGAATCCATTGATTGACCAATTATGGCAGCTCTCATATTAGGATCAGCGATTGGCGATCTATTACCATGATAATCACCATAAAAGAATAAATGTTTAGCTAAAGCAACAACAGATCTAGCTTTACGTTCAACTTTAAGACGTTCTAAAGTAGAATTTAAATAGTCAAATTTAGAAATATTGGAAGCATCAGCCTTTTGAGATAATTCACCATAAGCAGGATGAGTGGATAAAACATGGGCTAAAAGTGCACCGGTACAAGATTGACCACCCTCAGCTAACCAATAACCTGGAGCCATGATATCACGATAAGGACCCCAAACCCCTGGAACAAAAATTGAGTCTTTGGACATTACACAGTGACAAGTAGAAGTACCAGCGACGGCGGCAAGACGACCAACCGCTCTATCAATCCCATTAGTTTCACGATCTTGTTTTTCTAAGCTTGGAATGACTAAATCGGTTTTACCGGCAATGGTACCGATCCATCCAGAATAACAATCAATAACCCCAGAACCAACATAACAATTAGTAGTAAGTCCTAATTCTTCGGCAGCTTTAGCAGAAAGTGGGCCCACGGCTTCACCAGCAGAATACCATTTACCAGAACTTCCAGGAGCCCCACCTAATCTTCTAAATTCATCTTGAACCAATTCCGGCAAATCAATTTTTTCCAAGAACTCCTTAGACCAACCATGAGTAGAGCCATCAATTCCCGGTGGCACTAAACCTTGTTTACAAACGGTGGAACAGTAACTTCTATGATGAACCGAGGTGGCCTTGTAGACTAAGAAATCAGGCAAATCAAAAAACAAACATTGTTTAAATTTTTTTGGAGGCACATTATTTTTCAACCATTTAATTTTAGGAATTTCCATTTCAACCGACATTTGACCCCCAACGTATTTAAGTCCAAAATAACCACTTTTATTAATTTCTTCTGTTTCTTCAATAGCACGATGGTCCATCCAAAGGATAATATTTTGAGAATCATTAGTGAAATCAGGACCAACGGCAACAGGCTGATCATCGGTGTCAATGACGGTTAAAGAACAAGTAGCATCAAACCCAATACCATAGATTAAAGTAGGATCGATACCTGAATCACGGACCACAGTTTTAACGACAAAACAAATGGCATCCCAAATTTCTGTGGAGGATTGAGTAATATAAGTAGGTTTCAACTCTTGACGAATGATTGGTCTTTCAGATAAAGATAAAATGGTCCCCATAGAATCAATGATACAAGCACGGGCAGACCCAGTACCCACATCAACCCCAATATAGAACCCATTTTCCATAATATTGGAAATATTAGAATTTAATCTTTGTAAAGAAGAATAAGAATTATAACGAGACATTTTAATATTATTGATGATTTTATATCAAAATGAAGAAAAATAATTATAAAAGAAAAGAAAAGAAAATAATTGGTAAAAAGAAAGTAAAAATGAATAAAAATAAATAAATAAATACAAGATGGAAATGAAAATCGTGTTGTATTTATATTTTTCTAACGGAATTTTTCTTGATTTTTTTTTTTTAGAATTTTCGCCCTTTTTCCCCCCTAAAAAAATACTCGAAATTTTTAAATTTTTTTTTTTTACAAAAAAATTCTCAAAAAGAAAAGAAATAGAAAAAAGGGAAAGAAATGATTTGATCTTCTATTTAATTAATTGTATTTGATAATATATTTATTTAGTGGTACATTGGTTCGACAGTATTTTAGGGTCATTTTAAAGGTCATTTTAATGGACATTTCAATGGACATTTTTCTGTAATCTGTAAAAATCCTTGTTACTCTAGATAAAAGCGACAATTGTCTATAAAAAAAACACATACAAGATAGGTGGTGGAGGGAGACCTAGATCAAACGAAATAGAAATAGAAATGGAAATCGAATGATTGCCCAATCATCATCATTTACAAATAAATAATAAATAAATAAATAAATAAATAAATAAATCATAAAAAAAGAAGGAAAAAATTTCTTTTTCCCATTCTAACTCAACACTAATTCTAATTATACTTTTCACCTCCACTATCTTATTCTCTACAGTATTATAACAATAAATATATTGTGATTATTCTTATTATAATTTTCATTTTTAAGCTTAAATTCTTTTACCCCAGACTTTTTTTCACTTTTTCTTTCTTTTTTTTTACTTTTTTTTCCGTTTTTCACCAGTAAGATTTCCAATTTGTCTCACTTTTCTGTAGGCCATTGCCATTTGCCAGTGATCATAGTACCGGTATAAATACTTTTATACCTTGAGATATTTCTATATTAATACATATAAATACTACTGCTATATATCTATTGATATTTATTTTATTTATTCTTAAAAAAAGTGTTGATTGTATGAATTTCATTAAATTTATAGCCTTTTAAAAAAAAATTAATGGCTTACATTAAAGAATTGGAATAATCCACACCAAGGAAAACTCCGAAACTAAAAAAAAATAACCAAAAAAGAGAAAAATGCGGAGGTAAAGCAGGAAAAAGTAATTAAAAATAGTTATGAGAAGGTATTGAGTTTATTTTTCTTTTTATTGGAATATTAATATTAGTGGATAAAATTCACCACAAGACAACTACATTTATTGATTACTGATTTATTCTATCTGTTGTATAAAATATACAATATACATATCATTATTCTTACGATTTTGTCGTGGTAGTTTTAATAGTAATAAATGTAGAATGGAATATGTTACATTTATACTACTTGCACTTTGATTTTGTTTATAATAGATATTAATGGGTATATCTATTTAGTTTAATTTATATAGCAGATATATTTTATAACAGATATATTTTATAACAGATATATATTATAGTAGAAATATATATTTATAGTGATATTCTTCCGTTATATTAACTGCTAATCATTTATTTTCAATAGTATTGTCTTATGGGAATAAAAGATTTCTCAAAATAAAAAGGTGATTTTCTCGCAGCGGAAAAAACAAAAAAATTTGAAATGAAAAAATTTTTTTTATCTTCAATGATTCTTCTTGATCATCAAAATATTCTCTTGATTTTTCATTATAGATAGTTTATATATATTCATATATATATAATTATTATTTTTATTCCTAGTGATTTCATTTTTGTAGATACACGGAAACTCTTTAGAAGTAGTTCTTTCTAAGAGGAGACTAGTCGGCTAATCTATCCAATAGATAAACATTCTTGATCCAGTATTTTCGTTTTGAAAATCTCTTCAAGACGATTTGTTTCTTACTTCTTTATATTTTGAGGGTTTCCTAGAACAATTATAATTTACCATATTATAGTGTATCATAGTACATTGGGGAAATTTGGTTATATAACTATAATTTTCTACTCCTCAGTGTCTCCATTAGCACATACAACTACAACTGATTTTTTTACGACAAAAATTCAATATTTTCTTATTTAATGATGTTAGTAATGAATATATAATAATGAGTAAATGAATTTGTATATAGTGATTGATTTTTATATGTTCCTTGTTCATTCATAGTTCATTCGTTTATTTTTCATGAGCTTTGAAGTCTGGGTAGCCAAAAACATGACGACGACCAATGATTTCACCTAAAGAGAATAAACCAACAAGTTGAACAAAGTATACAGTGAATTTACCAACACATTCCTTTGTCACGGTTATACTTTTAATTTTATTCAAGGTTTCATTTGGTTTTTGAGCATAGGCTAAAGCATCAGCGTACAATTTGGTGTAGACAGTCTTGAATTGTTCAATACTTGGTGGTGCTAACCCTTCTTTGGCATATACTTGTTTACTTAATTCAACGACAACTTTACTCCAGTATACTGCTCTGTTTGATAAAGTATTGATTTTACTAAAGATTCCGGAAGCTTTACCGCTTGGAGAGCTGGTGGAATTGAAACGGACACCTCTAACAAATGATTTTTGAGTTTGAGCAATATATTTGAAAAACATTATGAATGAGTATTATTTTATAATATATATTATTTATTATGTGTTGTAGTACTATCGCTATTATATTACACTAGGTTATTATTTTTCAACTTCATTTTTCTATTTTTTCTATTTTTTGAAAGAAATTTTGAAAAAACTAAAAAATAAAAAAATGTGATTTTTTTTCGCGCTTTTGTATGGCAAGTGCCGGGCGACCTTAAATTTTTTAAGCCAATGATATTTGGTGTTTTTTCGTTCATATTATGGTATTTTCAATTCTGCTAATTATAAGCAGTAGTAATCATAATTGATCAAAAATTTTTTTATAGCTTATATTATGGTCTCAAAGTTTTGATTTTTTGCTTTATGAACTAATGGATAAGAAGTTGAAGTAGCAGTGCCATTTTATTACTAATTGTCTTTTTGTGGTAGCAAAAGCAATGACTTTATCACAACTTTTTTTTCTTAATTAAATTGTAGAGTATTTTGTTTAGTTAAAAATTAAAATGATATTTGAAATAATAGTTGAGTCAAAAATTGAAGTATTAGTTGAGTTAAAAGTTGAAGTATTAGTTGAGGTAGTAGTTTCTCTTCTAGAGTCGAATCAATGAACTGTTTGTCAATGTCTTCACTTTCTATTTCTCGGTAGAACCCAAAACTCAAAAACCAATCTCTTTTTAAAGCATTTAGACATATTATATCAGAAACTATTAGTTTGTTTCTTATAAATAATTGAAAGAAATAAAATAAATGAAAGAAATAAAATAAATGAAAGAAATAAAATAACGTATTTTGCTTAATTCTATTGCATGTTAGAAAAAATTACGTGTCGCGTGCTGTGCTGCAGTTTTGTTTAAATACTAAATATCACGGCACATCTGCATCATTGTACATTATACCACATTATACCACGTTTTATAGCATTTTAATACATAGTTACCCTGATTATCCTCCTCCAAACTATTTTTTTTTTATTTTCTCTCCTAGGAAAATTTTGAATTTTTTGAATTTTTTTCTATTTTCTATTTTTCTTTTTTTTTGCTATAAAAACTGGTGGATTTTCCCTTAAAAATTTATTTTATTACTATTAAAAGTCTTTTTTTTACCCCCATCGTACAAGAAAAAAAAAATTGCCATACAAAAATTGCCATACAAAATTGCCATAGAATTCATATAAAAATGTCTGATTCAACTGTTACACATAATTATGAAAAGATAAAAACACATTTCCCAGCAGCTAGAATAAAGAAATTAATGCAAAGTGATGAAGATATTGGGAAAGTCGCTAGTGCTACACCAGTTGTCGTTGGTAAAGCTTTGGAAATTTTCTTGTGTTCATTAGTGGAAAAGTCATGTGATGAAGCTAGAGAATCTGGAGTCAAAAGAATTGGAGTTCAGCATGTAAGGAAAGCAATTGAAAGTAACGATAAATTTGATTTCTTGGTCCAGTTGGTTTCCAAATATTAAATTTTATTTGTTTTAAATTTGTTATATTGTTTTTATTTTATTTATTTTTATTTTATAGTTCGTTCTTGGTTTTTCTTTTTTTTTTTTTATATAATAGAAGGTTTTGAAATTTGTACAGTTTACAACTAATTGTAAGCAAATAAAATTGTATTATTTCTTTAGTATACCATATTTAATCAGCTTTCTTTTTAGGTTCTAATAAAGACTTGAATCTGCGAATCGATGGGAAGCCTTCGATAAACCCAAAGAAAAGCCATTCGATTTTAATATCAGTAGGAACTCTGTATTTCCGAAGTAAAGGTAGCATAATAAACCAAATTTCCAATAAGTGAATAGCAATCATTAACCAAAATATTATCGGGTTATATTTTCTCAAAAATTCAATCACTTCATTGTCAGGGCCAAAGATCTTGTTGAAGCCTTGGTCATACACTAATGATGGGGCCCAGTATCCTAACGTCGCAATGATCACCGCAATGATTAATGGGAAGTCTATTGCTCTAGGATAAACCACGGTTTTAATTTGACGGTGCGAATAGCCACCTCTTTTCTCAGCAGCGTCTTTAGCCATTTCTACAAATTTCGTACGACAATCACTCATCCAATTCTTCATTGGGGGTTCAATGCTGATGTATTTCTTGATTTCTAATAAAGGTACTTGTCCATGATGATGAGGGTCGTATTCTTCCTGCTTCTTCTCTTTACCTTCGTCGGTTTCATTGCGGTTTGGTAAATCTGTATGATTGAACGTGATTAATATCTTATCGTTTTCAACTTTTCTTAATTTAATGTTTTTCAATTTCGTAGGCTCGTCTTTGATTTCTCCATATACTACTAAATAATCTTCTAATGCTAATTGATGATCATTATTCATATGCGTGAGAATTCTTCTCTCAATAGCTGCTAAATCCGGTGGTCCGCGGCTCATAATTAATATTGGTTTCTTGTGTTTCTTTTCTTTTAGGTATTGATATTCAATTAGTTTTGGCAATAGATGGGGTCTGGGTTAGTCAAAGGCAACAAAATTCAAAAAAAAATAGCAAAAATAGGGAAAAAAATGAAAACCGGTGGTAAATTTTTTGATTAGAAAAATGTATTAATCATATGACGAATGCATACTACATAAAAAAATAGAAATATCTCAACATGTTATATTAAAATGAATAACAAAAAAAAAAAGAAAAAAAAAACTATCTAGTAACTATTTAGAGTGTACTGTTTCCATTACGTGGGTGTTCTGGATTGTGTGGTGGTGGTGATGGTGGAGGTGGTGGAGGTGGATAGTGAGGTGGTTTTGATGGTGGTGGAGGTGGTGGTGGATGGTGAGGAGGTCTTGATGGTGGTGGATGGTGAGGAGGTCTTGATGGTGGTGGTGGTGGGTAGTGAGAAGGTTTTGGAGGTGGTGGGTAGTTAGTAGTTGGTTTTGACGGTGGAGGTAATTTTGAAGGAGTGGTCGTTGTATGTTTTGGAGGTTGTGGTTTTGGGGGTGCTGCTGGTGGAGCAGCTATAATATTATTTATTTTTAACAATAATAAGATTGCCGTAGTGATAACATAAATCTTCATTTTGAGTATATTCGGTTTTTTTTTTTTTTTGCAATATTATTTGTCATTTAAATAAATACATGATTGATTGGTTTTCAGGAATCAAGAATAAATTGACATATTTATATTAATTCTTTTTTTTTAATTATTTTTGTTGTTCATGATAATGGTCGTTTTCCTTCTTGTAGTGCCTTACCGATATGTCAATATTTCGATACCGTTGTGTTGCTTTCCAAAAAAAAAAAAAAAAAAAAAAAAAAAAAAAAAAAAAAGAAAAAAAAGAAAAAGACCACTTTCCGATGGAATTATGAAAGGAAATATATATAATGATCGATGGCTATGTTATATCTTATATACAGCAGATATATTTGAATATATGGATCAAAGAAAAAAAAAAGGAAATGCACAAATTTCCAAAGTCTAGAATTGTGTCCTAACAAAAAAAAAAAATTGCGGACGACTCCCTAAATAAATTATAAATATATTACAACAATAATTACAGATAAAGAGATGGTGCAGACTAGGTAAAGACGATGAATAGCAGCCGGTTGTAAACCCACTATTTCACGAGTAGGTAAGGTCGATGAATAGCTGTAGGTTGTAAACGCACTATTTCGCGAGTAATGTTTTAGTTGATCAACTACCATACCCTAAAGAAAAATTGAAACTGTTCACTGTAAGCACACAAAAGAATGCCAATGAACGCGACATTGATTTATTAATTTATATCTAAGGGACTTCTGGCTGATTTGATAGGCATTCTTGCCAATTATATGGCTGTTATTAGAGATATCCAAGGCAGAAAATCGCCAAAATGATACTTTTGCTATTACCATTTGGGGCTTCTGGGCTTTATCGCAACTTATCAACTAGTTTGCAATTGCCAAATAGTTACACAGATCAAATATCCAACGAAAAATAACAAACTGATTATCTTCTTAATCGAGAACAAAGTTCTACAACTTCATTCTCTATTAGGCCACACTAGTATAGTTTGGTTTTTGTTTGTTTTTGTTTTTGTTTATGTTTACGCTTTGTTTATTTACAATTATCCGTTTTAAGCATTTAACAAAAATAAACAAAATATTGCGATTGCTAATAATAAGATGAGCATTAGGAATAGATAAGAAAAAACAGTAATAAGAAAAAGTAATCAATATATAAACCGTAGAACATATATTACAAGGATATATGATATTACATTACATTATATTCTATTCTATAATATATATATAATATATATCAATGCATTTATCTTCGTGTGTTTTGTGCTGGAAGAAAAGAAAGAGAAGAGAAACTGTTTTTTATATAGTATTTTATATAGTGTCACATGACCGCTATATTAATTATCAACCACGAATTTTTAACTATGAAATTAGATTTCCAAAGAGGAAACAAAAAAATCTTCCTAATTTAAGTGTGAGTTTTTTTGTTTTTTTCTTCTCAAATTTTTGAAATTGAAATTTTTTATTTTATAAAATTCTTTTCCCTTTTTTTTTATTTATTTTATCTTATTTTAATGATTTTATAATCATCATAAGCAACAAAACGATTTTATTCATTGCTAGATTATATTAATATATTCTCATCAGATTTCTAATTATTATTCTCATTTCATAATAATAGTAATTATTCTTATTACTATATTAATACCCTTTTATTTCCTTTGTTTATTTTTGTGTTTTTGTTTACTTTACGCGTGAGGAATAATTTTATATTATATATACACCTTTTTCTTGATATACTTATATTCAATTAATCCAATCATGGCTGTATGTTGTTTCTAACTTCTGTTTTATATGATTCTTTTTTGATTTTTTGTGGTGGTGTTGATACTTTTGTTTTTGGCGTCCTCAGGATGTCGCGAAAGTTTTATCGGCCACAAAAAAAAAAAAAAAGACACCAAAAAAAAAAAAATTTTTTTTTTGTATTCTATTATTATGAATGACTAGTTGATTCAAGTTACTAACAAACTTACATATATATAGGGAAGAAGTTATACACGTAGCGGCGATGAAAACGCGATAGCAATGAATTCAAGAATTGCTAGATCTAAAACTGCTTTAAACCATACTAATCTTAACAATCTCAATAATAATAATAATAACAACAACAACAATAACAATGCCAGCAATAGTAACAATGCCAATGCTAATATCATGATAGATAGTAGTAAAAATGCTATGATGGTGGATAGAAATAGAAGACCGGCATTGACGAAATTAAACAATAACGTCCATTCTCAGCAAGTGATATCTAATAACAACAACCACAAAAACCATATTGTTATTTCCACGAGCACTGTAACCAAAGAAATCACTAGTCGTAATAATAAAAGACAAATCCAAATTAAAAAAGATATTAGTTATATTGAAGAAGATCAAAATACTAATGAAGAAGACGAAGAAGATAAAGAAAACCAGGAACAAGGCGCGGATGGTGATGATGAAGCTGTAAATGAACAAGACAGAGACAAAATACCGCAGCACCAGCAGCTTCTTAATAATAATGACAATGATAATAAAATAACAAATTCTAGTAGATTGAAAAGAACTGCTCCAGAATCTTTTACTGATCAAGTCGATAAAAGAGCTAAAATCGAATGCACTTGGGATGATTTAGACGAAGAAGACATTGATGATCCATTAATGGTTAGTGAATATGTCGTGGAAATTTTTGATTATCTTCATAAATTAGAAATAGAAACTTTACCAGATGCGACTTATTTGAGCTGGCAACGTAATTTAAAGCCAAAAATGAGATCAATTCTTGTTGATTGGTTAGTTGAAATTCATATGAGATTTAGATTATTCCCTGAAACTTTATATTTGGCTGTGAATTTAATGGATAGATTCTTATCTGTTGAGTCTGTTGAAGTTGAGAAATTCCAGTTGTTGACTACTGGCTGTTTATTTATTGCTGCTAAATACGAAGAAATTTACTCACCATCAGTTAAAAATTACGCTACAGTCACCGATGGTGGTTACACCGAAGAAGAAATTCTTGATGCCGAAAAAGCAGTACTTGAAATTTTAAATTTTAATATATCATATCCAAGTCCAATGAATTTTTTGAGAAGAATCTCCAAGGCTGATGATTATGATATCACTACTAGAACATTTGGGAAGTATTTACTAGAAATATCAATAATTGATCACAATTTCATTGGAATCTTTCCATCATTAGCAGCTGCTGCGGCAATGTATATTGCCAGAAAAATTTTAAATAGAGGCGAATGGAATAATAACTTAATTCATTATTCTGGAGGTTACACTGAAAACGATATGAAAAATGTGTGTAATATGATGATCAGATATTTAGTCTCTCCAATTATTCATGAAGAATTTTTCAAAAAATACGCATCTAGAAAATATATGAAGGCATCAATAATATCAAGACAATGGGCTAAAAAATTAGTATTAGCAGAAAGAAATATTATGGATAACCTTGATGATTTATATGAACAACAATAGATATAATATATATATATATATTATATAGTATAAAATATAAAATATAAAGTATAAAATATGAAATATTAATTAGTAATTAGCTTGTTTTAAATGTACAAGGGATAAGGGAGATAAGCTTGCTTTCTTTTCCCTTTTCTGGCTGGCTAATTTTTTATTCTTTTTTTTTCTTTTCTTTTCTTTGACACAACCTTGACAATAGATAGGCTATGTTAGACAGGGGCTAGTACATAGACAAGCACGAGCAGCGACCACAGTGGCATGTATATGTTCTTAACAATAGATGCTTTATCCCTTAACACCACACTAACTATTGCACTAAAAAAACTAGAAAAATAAATCGCTACTGCCATAGATAAGGCACTGGGCATATAAGTACCTGCCAGATTCCTCTATAGATGTATTATTAACAGATTACTCGTTGTTCAACATATTACTAATCACTGATATTTCGTATTTCATATATCATATATCATTATTTCATATTTCATATTAATATCAGAAGGTTTCTTCTATTTTTTTATTACATATATTGATTTACATATTTTTTTCTATTTTTTGTTGTGCGATAACTATTTTTTCTTTTCCTTTTTTTTACCATGAACGCTGCAGTTGAGATGCCATCAATGGCTAACAATAAAAAAAGAAGATTGTCTACTGAAGAGATTGTAAATATAATGGAGAGAGAACAGGATGCAATCGTTAATAAATTGATGAAGGAAATCAAAACATTACGAGAAGAAAACCAATCGTTAAAACTCCAATTGGATTCTGGGGCTTCAGCAAAAACTACTGCCTCTAAAATGGCGAGAAATAGATCTGGTTCAATGTCTTCAATGTCAATCAACCATTTAGACTTTGAATTTTGCAATAGTATCAGTAATATAGCTACTGGTGCTGGCAGTAATTCTAGACGTTATTCCAATAACAGATGATTTTTTGTTTTGCCGAATCCGTGTTTGTGAGAGTGATTTTTCACTTTTAATGCTTCCTTCCAACATGCATGAGAGAATTAATTTTCCAATTTCTCTTTTTTTTTTGTGTTTGTGTCATTTATGGGGTAGGTTTATCAGTAGGTTTTTTTTTTAAATATTTAAATATTCAATATATATAGCTAGTATTTTTCATTTGTATTACTACAATTATTAGAATTAATTAAAATTAGTAAGAAGAGAAAGAAAGAAAGAAAGAGAGAAATAGCGCAAACGAGAGAGAAAGGAAAAATACCCACCACAATGAGGAGAATTAATCTTTTAATATTTTTAATTACAACCATTTTAATGATACCAGTTAATTGTTCTGAAGACATTATTGCCGAAACTAATGGATTCAGAGAACAGTTAAAGGCAAAGATGAATTTTGATAAAAAGAGAAGAAAAACAACAACAACTACGGCCGCAGGCAAATTGCCAATGCCTCAATGGTTAAAAACCATGTCGGGGCTTAACGATTGGCCAGGAATCAATCCGCCTTATGTCCCTTTGGATTTTATTGATTTTAATAAAATTCCAAATTATCCCCAAAGAGCTATGGGCCAATGTCCCCCAGATAGAACCAGTTGCTCATTTGATTGCTTTAAATGTGTAGCTGCTGATGATATTTCAACATGCCATAAATTATCACAAACTTTTGATGATGGTCCAACTCCAGCAACGACAAATTTGTTGAATAACATAGATTTTAAGACTACCTTTTTCACTTTGGGGATAAATGTTGTTAGCCACCCTGAAGTTTATCGAGACATTCAACGAAGAGGCCATTTATTAGCATCACATACTTGGGGGCATCGATTTTTACCAGAATTAACTAACGAAGAGATCATTGCCCAAATTGAATGGTCAGTTTGGGCAATGAATATCACTGGAGGCCATTTACCTAAATGGTTTAGACCACCATATGGTGGTATTGATAATAGAGTTCGGGCTATATTAAGACAATTTGGATTGCAATCAGTGTTGTGGGATTATGATACATTTGATTGGAAATTATTCAACAGTGAAACCACTGAATTTGATATTTTAAAGGAATTTAGAAACTGGAGATGGAATTTTGGAGCCAGCAGTTACAGCGGGATTATATTAGAGCATGATGCTAACGATAGAAATGTTGAATTAGCGGTACAATTGTCAAAATTAGTAGGCAACGATCAATTACCAATTCATAAATGTGTAGATGGGATTGACTATATAAAGAAGTACTAAATAAATAAATAAAAAAAATAATAATATACATATATATATATATATATCATCATCATCATCAATATAGTATTCATTAACTGCAATTATCTATTTATTTATGAACTTGAGATTCAAGCACAGTGATTCTATGTTCTAAACTTTTAACATAATCAAGTAAAGAATTGAAACTGTTTTTATTAACATAATCATTTATAATAGCATTAGGAAGATGAGGCAACGTGGTGGTTGAAAGAGGAGGAGCATTGGTTGTCGAGGGGTATGGATTATTATTTAGTATATCGAAAACTGTAGATGTATTGTTAGGGGATGATGATATTGGTTTAAGTTGATGTCTTTTAAAATCATGTCGCTGGACATCGATATTAATATTTTTATCCACCAACGTATTGCCAATGGCATTACCATTGGCACTGCTATTACTATTGCTACCGCTATTGCTATTGCAATTGCTAGTATCGTCTTTTAAATTTAAAATACAGCCGGTTTGAGAATTGGTGTGCCTGACCAAAGCATCACTTCTAGCAAAGTTACGATGGCAGGTTAGACATTTGAAAGGTTTCTCGCCAGTATGTAATTTCTGGTGTCTCTTCAAATCATGGAACCTTCTAAACTTGGCTGGACATTGGTTACAACAGTGAGGTTTAACTTGAGAATGGATCAATAAATGTGATTTCAAGTTATGTTTCCTTGTGAACGAATGCCCACAATCTGAACATTTATATTTTTTGATCTCGTCTTCATCGTCTTCATCGTCATTGGCGGCCTTTTTAGCGGTACTCGCGGTGCCATTATTGCCATTGCTATTTGATGAAACATTACCATTATTCAATGAATTGTTGTCAGAACCATCGGAATGGCGGCGATTAGGACTATCACTGGATGTAGATGGAGGTGCCTGTGGCTGTGTGATTGGTTGTTGGGGTGAAGCAGATGCCTGAGCCATAGTCATAATAGTGATGGAGATTGAACAAATAAAGCTAAAGAACAAAATAATAATATAAAAAGAAAAGATATTCTGGATAATTTATATAGTTATTTTTTGGTATTTTTTTTTGAAAGTAGTGGCGGATGAGCATTTTATACAAAAAAATAATAGCAAAAAAATTTTTTCTACGTTCTATAGGAATACTATATTGATGGCATTGGCCTTTAAAACTTTACAATATATAGCATTTACTAGTAATTAATAGCCATATGTTATCAGCTATCAGATATTCTACATATACGCTGACACACAGCATAAAGTATCACAACATATATATGGAACTGGAAAAATCTTAGGATAAGGGAAACAAATTGTTACTGAATTATTCCGAGAAATTTTTGTGGCGCAGTTTTTCTTCAAAAAATAAAAATATCATGTATAGGCATATGATACATACATCATACATGTAAAGATATGGCCTAGACCCATATGGCAGTTTAGTATGTAACAAAAAAAAATAAACGAAGAAAAAGACTTTTTCACAGTAAATACCCATCGTCATCGCATCTGTCAATTTTATTTTATCAATTTTATTATGCAATTATTATTATTAAGCTTAAATAGTAGGCTTAAATAGTATGATGGTTCACGTGGGCCGTGCTATTAAACTATAGTATAGAAATATAGTATTATAGTAGTATTATAGTATTGTATTAAAACACACTAGATAATACGAGCAGTAAATAATATCTATCTGTTTGTTGCGAGCACTTATTTTTTCTATTGTAATTTATTATCTATAATACAGACAACAAAACAATTAAGAAAAAAAAAAGGAACAAGAGCAAAAAAAAAGAAACTAGGAAAAAAAAGAAAGCAAATGAAAATAGGAAAGTAAAATATATAAAAGATTAATCAAGTTTCACTATTTTCAGTATTTTCGTTTGTTCTGAGCATTATTTTATATCATATATATTGTATTTTCTATCTTCTATTTCATTTTCTATTTCATTTTCTATTTCATTTTCTATTTTATTTTATATATTTTCTTTTCTTGAATGGCTTAAAATAAAGATTACAAATTAAAATTACAACTTGCAAGTTACAGTTCAATCCTTTTTTCCTTTAGTTTTACTTTTTTTTGTTTTGTTTTTCTGTCCAGGGGCAAAAAAAAGACAGAGAATTAGAAAGAATACAAATCAATCAGTAAGATATAGAGGTATCTATTATATTCGAACCAGTTTCTATTTTTTATTTTTATCTTCATTTTCATTTTTAGTTTTTATTTTGAATAATATAACACTGTTTTCTTTGATGTCGGTTGCTCAACATCGCATTAATAGAAAAAGACCTAGACCTAAACCGTTTAATAGCACCCAAGATAGCGGTTCTTGCTCTGTGAATTTATGGGAATCCACTCTTGGGTTCAATTCAAAACACCCTATTTCTTTAGATGATGATGATGACGACGACGATGATGATGAGGAATTAGAAGATATTGTGGTTATTTCTCCTAGTACTGTCCCCTTATTACCTCCTATTATTACTACGACTACTACCAAGAGCAGCGGCAGCGCTTCTTCTATTTCCTCGTCTTCTTGCTCTTCGACGTCTTCAGCGTCCTCTTCAGCTTCTTCAGCTACCTCGTTTTACGATACTATTAAAAGCCCTTTATTTCCCTTGATTAACAAACCTTCTTGTTCGGCTCCACACAACAATGGCGAGGAGGACGATTCCATCATATTGGAAAAGTCTATTGATAGCACTGATAGCAGTATTGTCATTATCGAGGAGCGTAAGATCAACCACTTCCCTTCGAGCGCTACGCTAGTTCCGTATGATGATGATGGTAACAACAACAACCACATCAATCCCTTCAAAAGTGATAATGAGTATGTTAATGACTTTAGTGAGATTATTACTACTAATGACCAAGAATTATCTATTACTCCTATCTCGTGCTATTCTCCAAAGTCTACTCATTATAATACCCCAAGGATTTCGTATGTCTTTGAAAAATATCAGCCTATTAACGATTTCTATCCCAAAGAACAAGATTGCCGTATTCCAATAATTCCACATGGCAATGACCACAATCCTGATGATAGCGATGGCTATTCTAAGGCCGATGTTGGTGACAAATATGGTAATGGCCGCTTTAAAATTAAAAATTTTTTAGGTAAAGGTACCTTTGGTAAAGCTGTCAAAGTTTATGATTATAAACATAGGTGCACTAGTGCAATCAAAATCATTAAATCAATACAAAAGTATAGAAATGCTGCTAAAATAGAATTAAGAATTTTGGCTACTTTGAAAAAATTTGATGAAAATAATTTAAATCATTGTATCCATTTAAAAGAAGTATTTGATTATAACAATCATATTTCTTTAGTGACAAATTTATTATCTTTATCGCTATATGATTTTTCAGAGAAAATTTCGTTTAGATCTTTCCCAGGTTCTCATTTACAATCTTTTGCTAAACAACTAATTAAAGCCGTCACTTATTTACATGATTTAAACATTATTCACACCGATTTAAAACCTGAAAATATCTTATTGCTTAGTGACGAATCCTCCGATTGTTATTATTTTGATGCTACTTGTCATGATTACAAATGTAACACTAGAGTTCGTAATACCACTGACAATTCGGGTTATCGGAAAATTTTAAATGATACAAAGATTAATTTAATTGATTTTGGCTCTGCCATTTTCAATGATGAATATCATAATGATTTGATCTCTACGAGGCATTATCGTGCTCCTGAAATTGTGCTAGGTACTGGCTGGACTTATTCCTGTGATATGTGGTCGGTTGGCTGTATACTAGTTGAATTACTAATTGGTCAAACCTTGTTCAAGACTCACGATACTTTTGAGCATTTATTATTGATGGAAAAAATCGTTGATGATCGTGTGGATTTAAATTTAATTAGAAGATGTTGTTTGGATTCTAATTCAAATTCTAATAAGGCCAAGCCTTATGATTATTATGGATCTCATTATATTTCTCCTAGTAATCCTCCAGACATCAACTATGATTTAAATCATCAAGGGTATGGTTCTAATCCGCAGTCTTTCAATTCTTTAGAATTGAATTGTGATTTAAAACAATTTCTATTAGAACGTGGTCTGGATTACATGAAATTGTCAAATGGCAATTCCAACAACAAGAAATTGAAGAGAAAAATTCCTAAATCGATTAAAAGCAAATGTCGCAAATTAATTAACAGTTTATTACCAATTAATGAAATGTTGGGTAAGAAATTAGGCATTGATATTGATTGTTCATTATCATTGGAAAATTCTTATTTCAAGTACTGCTTGCAGTTTATTAGCCATGATGATGATGGCTATGATGGTATTGACATTGAAGATATATTATCATTAGAAAAACCATCTGCGAGCGCTGCCAGTACTAATACTTTTGCACAATCCGACATTAAATTGAAAAATGTTAATAGCATTTGTGGTGGAGTCATTGAAGAGTCATTTGATGAAAAAAATAAATTAGAATTCATCAAATCATTATATTTAAATTCAAGTTCTGAAGCCGACAAGCAATGGAAATTAAATGAATTGATCAACATGACTAAAAACAAAGGAGGTTTGAAGAGAATTAAATTATCCAAAATTTCTTCCTCGTCTTCGGGCGCTGCGACTGCTGCCGGTGCTAACGGAGGGTATCCTAGTGAGTTGGTGGATCGGTTTGAATATCATGCATTGCCATCTGGTGAAATTAAGAAAGTATACATCGATGGACACCATGCAAAGCAATGGTCCAATTGGCCAATTGATTACGACAGTTATAAATTTTGGTATTATTATGTTGATTTAGTGGAAAAATTGTTGGTGTTTGAACCTCACAAAAGATTGACTAGTTTTGAAGCTTTAAACCATGAATGGTTTAACCACGGGATTTTCGATGATGGTACAATTATTAATTAAATGAGGCATGATCAATGGGCGCTAATGTCGCTTATATTGTTCGTAAATACTTTGGGGAAAATATTGAATCGTAGTGGGAATATTAAGCGCTGTATTATCATAGTAATTTTTTTTCTATTTTTTTCGTTTTGTTTTATTATATATTATTTGTTTTTCTTATTTTTTATTTATTTTATTCTAGTTTATTCTATTTTATTCTGTTTATTTGGGTGGTTAAGGTTTTTTTGCTGTTTCTTAGGAATATATTATATTTATTCAATATTGGTTTTATTATTCATTGATTGCTTGTATACATCATCCCACTGTGGTGGTACATTCTCAATGTAATGCAACTTTATGTACAACACGGAAAATACACAGGAGGGATTTTGAAATTGCTCCTTTAAAAAGTACGTTCGTGTTTTTTGTTTATCTTTTGCCATATATTACTATTAATTATTATAATAATCGATAGTAATCTATACTAATCTATAATGAGCTATAATGATCTATAATGATGTATAATGATTTATAATGATCTATACAGTTATAAGGTGATACAGAGGAAAGTAGTGCACAAATAAAATAATAAAAAAAGAAATGTTTTAGGCTAAAGATTTGATAGAATATTGATTTTAGACGTTTGAGCTTCATGTAGTAGATACCTAAACGGTATAGCAGGTACTCCTACTCCAGGATGATAATCACAATCACATCAGGTTGTATTGTTCCATGTTACATCTAATGAAAGAAGAAAAGAAATATAGGTAGGTAACTGTGAAATGTCTTAGACACATTGTTTGCCTCTTTTTTTTATGGATTGTCTCACTGTTTGATTGATTGATTGTTATTATTACACAAGAGGGATCGTTAAGGCCAATATATATTTTGAAAGGTAGTCTCTCTTGTTGATTGTTTTATAATTTGTTGCCGTGCCATACCTATATCTATCTTTTATTAGTGGTTTATCAGTTTTCCCATCAATATCCTTACTCAAATCACATGTCAGTACACCTAAATTCGTGTTTTAGTGTTGTAGTCATAATTATAAACTTATTCTTTCCCCTGAAATTTTTCTATTTCAATATTTAGAATCATCATTGCAACTATAATTATATAATTATTTAGCTATTTCTTTAATTTATTTAATTATTTTTTAAATTTTGCAATAGTATTTTAATCGAAGATTAGATTAATATTAGTGTTATCTTTTATAACTTTGTTTTCGAAATTTAGTTAGTGAGAAAAATACAAAAAAGAAAAAAAAATTCACGAAAATTATTTTAGTGTGAGAAAATTTCATTTTTCCTTGAATTTTCAAAATTTTAAAAAAATACAATATTCATATTATTGTTTATTTTTATCTATTCATTCCCTTTTGATTTTTTAAATTACTTTTTTTTTTGTATATAAATATATATAACCTTCTAGATCCCTTCTATTCCTTCTTTTTTTGTTTATTTTTAATTTGTGTTTGTTATTTATTCTATTTTACTTGCCGCCTCCACCATAATTATTGACCACCATGACCAGTGTTACTGCTAATGTAACTCCATCTTTAACGGAAATCACTAATAGATTATCTAAAGAACTTCACATTCAAACATCAAGCAGAAACTCTTCTACAATAACAACAAAATCAGGATCCATCTTAAACAATAACAATACCAGTGGCCCTTCGTCGCCTACTAGTCCTACATTATCATCGTCTAATAAATTATTTAAAAAATTTTTCAAATATAATTCTAATGACTTTAATAATGACAATGATTCTTTAACTATGGTTGATGATATGCTTCCAGGAAATAATCATCAATTCCTGGATTTCATCTTTAATAGCCAAAACAATAATAATAACAACAACAATATTAATAATATCAGTCCTATCAGTCCTATCACCGGATCGAAGCCTTTACCTCCGGTGCCAAATAACCACATAGGAACTTCAGCTTACACCACTTCGGCATTAGAAACTACCACCAATACCACCATTTCTCCTCAGATATCGCTTCGATCATCTTTTTCTGCTAATAATACTACTGCTAATGCTACTAATAATAATACTACTATAATGACTGACAATACTACTTTACCATTGTCTGTGGCCACTTCAATTGATTCAAATTTTAGTAATAACGACGAAGATGTCAAATCAAGACATTCAGAGTCTTCTGTGATATCTGCTGATAATAATACAGGAAGCACTTCGTCAAGACTGCTGCTGCTTAAAAGGCAACCTTCTTCAATCTTTGGAGCTAAAAGAAAACCTTCGTTAATTTTTGCTAATAAAAAACCTCCTCCTACTGCAGATTCTACTACTACTATTTTTGCTGGTAGTAAGAGACCCCCTTCTATCTCTATCAGTACTGCTAATACTCCATCTACTAGCACTTTTTCTCCAATAGCTACTCCTAAAGTTTCTTCAATCAGCGCTAATAATACTCCTGTGACTACTAATTTTACTGCAGTCTCGGCTAACCAGACTACTCCAACTGTAGCCACCTTCAGTACTGCCTCAGCTAATACAACAAGTAGCAGTGCTAGTACTGATGCTAGTAGCATTACTACAAAATTCAGTACTGTTTCTGCTAATCAAACAGCGCCAGCTTCTGCTAATGCTACACCTCCAATTAATTCAGGTTCGTTCACTTCAAGCACAGTTAGTATTGCAACCACAATTGCTGATGATCCAGAAGAAGAAGCAGAAACTTCTGATGATGATTTGTTTAGTTACATTGAAGATGACGATTCTGGATACACTGAATTCATTAACCGTTGTTCGGCACGTAATTCTATTGGGTCTAATTCAATATCTTCACTTTCATCATCCAGTCCATTTGAGTCAACATCTTCTTCAACCAGTACTTCGATTTCATCAACAGATTGCCTGCAACTCATTACTGCTGCTACTGCAGGTAGCGCAGACACTATCCAAGAAAACCTTTCAGAGAGAAGAGCTCAAACAACTCCAGCACTTCAATTCAGAACCAGATCTAATACTAGTCCTACTAATGTTAGAAATTTCGTCAATTCAATTAAAAGACAATCAATCCCTGAAGAAGATGAGCTGGAGGCTAGTAATAACAATACAGCGAAAGGTATGAGAACTACAATGTTAAGCATTAAAAGAAATCAACAAACTTTACAACAACGTCGTCTAAAAAGAGTCAGTTCAGTACCATCTTTAGCTATCACTAAATTAGCTGCCAATGGAAATGCTAATGGTGTCGGCAATGCTAATTGTTACCCAAGTACTATCCCAAAATCTGCAGCTGCTTCTGTGACTACTTTTAAATCTAAAAATTCTTTGATTAACATCCCTCATGCTTCATCTCCAATGTCTACAAAATTCAGAAATAACTCTATTGGCTCAACTGCCAGTGCTGTGAGTGTTAATACTACTCCTGTATTAGAAAGAGGTTCGGTAGGCTCTCAACAATCATATTATACTACACTTTCTCGCAATTCAATCATCAATGCTGATTAATAGCATCTATCTATCTATCTGTCTATATATATTTATATATTATATTACCCAGCCGCTATACTATACTATACTTAAAAACAATAATATAATGACTAATGACCCTTTTTTTTATTTTAATCACCCCATCAACGAGTACAATAATTGTAGAATATTTTTTTTATAAGATTTCCAAGAATTGCTTAATATTTAATCATAATAAATGACTGCAGTAGAGCAACTTATCCAATTCTTTCCTATTCATCAATAATAGTAATAGCATTAACAACTTTTAATAACATTATGGACTTTAATCTCTCTAAGAGGTAAATGGAGCAATGTAATGAATGAAAACATACATCCAGTGAACATTTGTGAATAAGGTCTATCAGGGAGTCTTTTTTTAAAGACATACAAAGAACTCTAAGAAGCAGCAATTGTCAACTGAATTTACTTTTAACGAGAAAAGACATATGTTTCTTGGAATTGACATGTAAACATTTTGGTAGAAAGATTTACAAGATAAAGAAAGTACAATCAATAATTTACTCTGTTTCAGCTAACAATATTACTTATTTACTTATCTACTTACTTCACTGTGTAGATTTGTATGTAAGAATCTCTCTATTTTACTATCGACACTTCAAAAATATCGTCATTATCACGTGAAAGCATTTTTTCATCCACTGAAATAAAAAAAAAGATTTCACAAAAATTTTTTTTTTTTTTGTTGATGAAAATATTAAAAAAAAAACAGTCATCAATTCCATCACTTGAATATTTACTTTCAGACAAAAAAAAATATCAAAAATATATCAAGATATATATAGATAAAAAGAAAATGAGTGAAATACAATTATATGCAGCTTTTGATAAATCTCATATCGCACAATCTGATAATTTAAAATTATTGATTGCTAATTCTCAATTTGGAGAATTGCCTTTAGATTCAGAAAGTTCACCAATTACCTTATTAACCAATACTAAAACCGGTTTTGAATTATTCGACGCTGATGCTATAGTCTACTACTTAGCCAGCACCAGCGCTGCCACAGGCAAGGAAAATTATTTCAATAAATTAACTAAAGAGCAATTTGAATTTTTAAAGGTTTTAAGAAGTTATGTTATTGACTTGGATAATGATAACTTAGACAAGGCAACTTTTACCATTGAAAATTTACCAACCTTAACTGAAGAACAACAAGATAAGGAAAAGAAAGATCAAATCATCAAAGATCCTTTTCAGATTATTGCATTCAGTTATTTATATCCTTTCTATGCTTTAAAATTCAAGTTCATTAACAAAAATAAATGGTTCAATAAAATATTTAAAATCGCCTCGGTTTATGCTGCTATTAAACAATTAAAGGCTAAAACTTTTATTATTATCTCTGCATTAAACAAAAAAAATAAATCTGGTAAATCAAGCAGTAGTAAGAAAGAATCTGCTGAAAACATTAGATCCATTAATGTCACTAATACTGGAGAAGTTAAATTATCTAAAGCTGGTTTAGCCTCGGTTTATAAGCCACATGATCCATCAGTTCCTAAATTACCAAGGGATGACAAGAAAAACATTTTAGTCTCTGCAGCTTTACCATATGTTAATAACGTGCCACATTTAGGTAATATCATTGGGTCTGTATTATCAGCTGATGTTTTTGCTAGATATGTTAATAAAAAGAAAGAATATAATGCTTTATTTGTTGGTGGTACAGATGAATATGGTACTGCCACTGAGACTAAAGCTCTTGAAGAGAATACCTCACCACAATTATTATGTGACAAATATCATGCTATCCATAGAGACATTTACAAATGGTTTGATATTTCATTTGATTTCTTTGGTAGAACTACCACTCCTTTACAAACGCAAATCGCTCAAGATATTTTCATGAAATTATGGGATAATAAATTTTTAGATGAACGTACTATTGAACAATTATACTGTGAACATCATAATGGATTTTTAGCTGATCGTTTTGTCAATGGTGAATGTCCAAGATGTCATTACTTGAAAGCTCGTGGTGATCAATGTGATGGGTGTGGTAATTTATTAAACCCATTAGAATTAATCAATCCAAAATGTAAATTAGACAATAAGACTCCCGTAGCCAAATTTTCTGACCATGTTTATTTAAGATTAGATTTATTAGAAGAAGAGACTAAAAAATGGATTGAAAAGACAAAAGTCGAAGGGAAATGGACTAAAAACACTATAAACATCACTGAATCTTGGTTGAAAGAAGGTCTTAGACCTTTCTCAATCACTAGAGATTTGAAATGGGGGACACCAGTGCCAGTTAAAAAATATAACGATAAAGTGTTGTATGTGTGGTTCGATGCGACTATTGGGTATTTGTCAATCACTGCTAATTATTTTAAGAATTTAGCCAATGGTGATGAAACTGTGGCTAAGAGTTGGGAAAAATGGTGGAAAAATCCTGAAAATGTTAAATTATATCAATTCATGGGTAAAGATAATGTCAGTTTCCATTCTATTATTTTCCCAGCTTCAGAGATTGGTACTAGAGATCCATGGACTAAGAATTTCCATATTGATACTACTGAATATTTACAATACGAAGGTGGTAAATTCTCTAAATCAGAAAAAATCGGGGTTTTCGGTGATCAAGCTCAAGAAACTGGAATAAGCAATTCAGTTTGGAGATACTATTTGATCTCTATTAGACCAGAAACTTCGGATTCTCAATTCACTTGGGAAGAGCTTGTCAGAAGCAACAACTCTGAATTATTAGCCAATTTAGGTAATTTTGCTAATAGATTATTGAAATTCATCAGTAATAATTATAAAGGTGTTGTTCCAACCGATGTTAAAATTGATAGTTTATCAACAATTTTACCAGGTTATCCTACATTAGTAAAAGAAATTAATGAATTAATAGTTAAATTTAATGAAAATGCTATTAATAACGAACAAAGAAAGGCTTTGGACTTGACTTTGAGAGTTGCTAATAAAGGTAATGTGTTCTTACAAGAAAATAAATTAGATAATGCTTCTTTCAATAATGATCCAGAGAAATGTGACGCTGTTGTTTATGTCGCTGTTAATATTTTAGCCTTGGTCAGTTCTATAATTTATCCCTTCATGCCTGCTGCTTCTAAATCTATTATCAAACAATTAAACGTTGAAGAATTCTATATCCCTGATGAATTCGAACTTTTGATTGCTCCAGGTCATAACATTGGTAAGCCTGAATATGTCTTCAAGAAGATTGATGAAAAAATGATTAAGATCTGGAGAGAAAAATTCGGTGGTAAACATGATTAATGTTATCTATATTAAACAATATATATATATATTACTTTTAAAATAAAATACAAATTACAGTTTTTTTAAAAAAAATTGTAGTGATTCATTTCTCTTGTTGCTTTTGTTGCCTTATTTCGTTACATTTCCGTTTCCAGTTGATCACATTTTTATCATTATCATAATCTTTACCATAGATAAATTGGTCATTAATAGTATCTTTAAATCGACGGATTTTCACATCACCAATGCCGTCCATAACTTGTAAAATTTTTCCATTATCATTGATTAATTCTTTAACGTTTTTAAACTTTCCACTACTAGCAATTGTCGCTACATTACTCTTATTGATAGATTTAATAGCAGTTAAACTGGCAATCAACCTTGAATAATAATCATCTTTTTGATGACCTTTAATGATTTCGAATTTATCATTGTTTTTCAGGTTCAGAGTCACTAACGATTTAGAATCAATGTTTTTCAATAACGCTACATAATCACCGGCTTCTTCGAATGACCAGCTGACTAATAATGTAAAGTCACTCGCAATACATAATGACTCAATCTCTTGTAGCGAATTCCAGAAATTCTTGTCCACGTCTAATAATAATAGTATCACTCTAATAATATTCGAATCTTGGTTTTTTTTCCCGAATTTGTTCATCCGGTCGTAGATATAGTTAGGTCTAAGTTTATGATATTTCAACGATAAGAACAACACATGAATTCTATTATTTATAGAATAATCTGAATTGATTATAGATGTATATTCATACGGTATATTCTTCAAAGATTTGATTAATGGGTTTCCCTTTTGCGATGGATGTATTGAAATTTTCGTGACTACTGCAGATGGTCTATTAATGTTGGTTTTTTTAGCATATCGTTCATTATAGATCGAGGTTTTATTGAAAACTGTTGATTTCTCAAGTGGTCTTTTATTGTTATTGTTGTTTCTTAGATTTGATGCAGTTGTTATTCCTGGCAATGGTTTTGCAGCTGGATTGGTAGTTGTAGTAGTGGTTTTAGTTGTGGTAGTGGTACTGGTGGTTTTATTCAGTTCTAATTTCAGAGCTGATTCTCGAAGTTTTTTAACTCCGCTAAGAATACTCGCAAACGAAGTTGAGTCGGTATTCTCCATCGTATTTAAGCCTATAAGTATAATAACAATTTGATATATATTTTGTGGTTACAAATGTCATCGGATCATCTCATCTGAAAGTTTTTTCTTTTTTATATTTTTCCTTTTTTTTTGACCGAACTTTCTATCTTTTTCTTATTAGATGTCGGGGCTTGTAACGCGACATGTCGCAAACCAGAGATTATATTCTATGCCTCTGTCTACTATAATCAACGAGGGGCATCCATCAATACATGATGTCAGTATAGTAGTTATTAACTAGTTAATCATATATTGGTACGGTCCTGTTAACTGTGTCTTTCCACATTTCTCGCTATTTTATTTTCAGAAAGTTGTCCCACAATCTTCTCCTTAAATTTATATAGAAATCACCTTTACCTTAATCAGTACAATGATAGATCATAGATATATATATGGTTATTAAATGTAACTAACTACTTTTAAGTTAGGTAATATTACCTTAAAATCATAAAAGAAAAGTTGATGTGAAAGAGATAAAAATAAATAAAAAAGATACGCGAAAATAAAATAAAAAAAAAATAAAAAAAATAAAAAAAAATAACGTAAAAAGGAAGAAAAAAGATAGAAAAAATTATTTTCAGAAAGATTTCCCTTTGATCTACCATGGAAAGTTCTTATAATATTATTAATAGTTATTATTACTACATATAATAGTTTGTAATGCTGTCTAGACGTACTAGTAGGCCAGGTGGTCAAAGAGATATTTTTTCTTTTGCTGCAGCATCTTCTTCCTCTTCGTCTGACGATGATGATTCGGTCGTTTTAGCTTCTTTGAAATATAATAAACGGACTTCTAGACGCAGACGCTTGAGAAATGTCGTTGAGAAGCCAAATTATAATGAAGTCACTAATTATGATGAACTTTCAGACACTTCAGACGAAGATGTAGGCCCTAATAATAAATCTGATGATAGTTCTGATGAGGAAAATATTCCAATTGGCCAAACCAAGGCACCGCCTGCTCCTGCTCCTGCTCCACCATCTAAAAAACCTGAAATAATAAATAATGATCAGAAATTAGCTAAACTTCAACAATTAATTGAAAAGTCTAAAGCTTTCTCTCAGATCATTGCAGATACTTTATTAGAAAATTCTCTTGCTAATAGAAAGAAACAAAAAGAATTAAATGATAAAGCAGATCAAGAATCTTCGGATGATGATGATATAGCAGTCGAACATGGAATCAATACAGCAGCAACAGCAGTAGCAGAGATTCCGAAAAGAGGAAGAGCTGGTAGACAGAAAAAAGTGTCTATGGAGACCAAATTAGATGATATGAAAAACAAAACGATTTCTAATGAAACTAAACAAACAAAGGAAAAGATCACTCAAGCTCAACAATCAACAACGAGAGAACAACCTAAACTTATCACTGGGGCTCAAATGCGTGATTATCAATTAGAAGGTTTAGAATGGATGATTACACTTTACGAAAATGGTCTTAATGGTATATTGGCTGATGAAATGGGTTTAGGCAAAACCTTACAATCAATTTCATTATTAGCTTTTCTTTATGAAAATGGTAATAAAGGTCCCTTTTTAGTTGCGTGCCCTTTATCTACTGTTGGTAATTGGGTTAATGAAATTCATAAATTTGCACCACTGTTAAATGTTGTAGCTTATGTGGGGCCCAAAGAGGCCAGATTCGAACTTCAACAACAATATTTCTCAAGAGCTAAAAATAATCGGAAAAAATCTAAAAAGAAACTATGCATTGTTGTCACTAGTTATGAAATGATACTTAAAGATTTTGCTGTTTTCAATAGATTTAATTGGAAATATTTAATTGTCGATGAAGGTCATAGATTGAAGAATATTAATTCTAAATTAATTCAATGTTTGAAAAAACTTCATACTAATAATCGATTATTATTAACGGGGACTCCTTTGCAAAATAACCTTGATGAATTATGGACGTTATTGAATTTCATTTTGCCAGATATTTTCCAAGATATTGAATTATTCCATAAATGGTTTGATTTTGGAAGTTTTAGTGAAGATAATAAAGATTCTCATAATTCAGAATTAATAAACGCAGAGATTCAAAAATCTTTAGTGAGTAATCTTCATACTATTTTACAACCTTTTCTTCTTAGAAGATTGAAGAAAGTCGTAGTTAGACAATTACCACCAAAGAGAGAATACATTGTTTATAACTCTTTAACTGCCGAGCAAAGAAGTCTTTATGAAGCTGCTTTAAACAAACAATTGAAGCCATTTTTGCTTAGGAAAGCATTTAAAGAATACATAGAAGTCAATGGGTATGATTACAGTGAAAGTGAACTTGATGAATTTGTTGATAGTAAACTTAAAATTCAATCACAAAATCCAAAAGCTATTTCTTCAGAGATTGAAATTTATAAACTTTCAGATAATGAAATTTCAGACTATGAACAAAGAGAATTTCATAATTTGTTAAGACGAAAAAAGGCACTTAGAAACCGAGGAGTCAAACAAGTCAATTATAAAGAGCCCAATATAAATGACTCATTTTTGAATTCTCTCTCTGATGATCCTAATTTTGGTTCTGATTCTGATGATGATATTGTTGAAACTAATGGTAAAACTAAAAGTGACAGTGACAAGGAAAACAATGCCTTATCATTAACAGAACTTAGTAATAGTCGATCTCTTAGACATAAATATGCATCTAAGGAAAAAACAGAAAAAGATATTTCTTTAGCAGAGAAACTTAAAGCTGGTAATAGTAACTCATTATTTTCTGATTTATTAAGCGAACTAAAAGTCGAAATTCCAAAAAAGGAAAAATCGCTACCACAACCTGATAATATTGTTAAAGATCTTAAATTCAACTTACCAAAATCATATTATTACTTCACTACATTTCTTACTCCTGATGAAAGTGGTAAATTACTACCAATTCCAAAATTAGTTGATTTCGACGTTCCAGAAGTTCTTTATGATATAAGTACTGAAAGCTTTGAAGTATTAAAAAAGTTAATTATTGGCATTCGTGATCTGCTTGTTGCTAATAAGTTCGAAGATAAAATTATGATGCATGTTCTTACTGAAATGAAATATTATGTTGCCCATACGCAGCAATATCACGATAATATGCTTGTATTAAAAGCTGATCTTAAACATGATTATGATATTTTCTTGGATGCTTATAAACAAGTTCAACAAAAGTTAGTAAAGAATAAAGATAAGCCTACTGCTGACACTAAGAATGATAAAAGTAATAATGGTGTTACGTTAGACTCTTTAAATTTTTTCAAGACTAAGTCCGGAAAAAGAGCTATTCTTGATGATTATTCAGTTGCCGAATATTTAAAGAATAAAAAAAGACACGTTTCTTCAAGTAATGATGATAAATCAATGCATGAGAGCAGTATGGCTCCAAAGAAAGAAATCGTGAAAGGTGAAGAAGTTGATGTGTTTGAATTATCAGATGGTGATAATAATCATCAAGTGGAAGCAATAGAAGATGAATCTCTGGGAAATGGAAAAAACATCAATAAAAATGATGGTGATGATGAAAAGAAATCAGATGATAACCCAGCTATTAAAAACATAACTAGTAAAAGGGCTAATCTTAGTTTAGATAAAATATGGGAGTATGTTTTCTTAGAAGTGGAGAACAAAAGAATGAATAACTTAATGATGCAACTTCGTCTTATTTGTAATTCACCTTATCTTTTCTTTTTTCCATGGGAGTTAGAATCAGAAGTGGATGATAGATTAATTAAACTGTCAGGGAAAATGCAAATATTAGATCAATTAGTTCCTAAACTTTTGGCGCAAAATCATAAAGTATTGATTTTTTCCCAGTTTACCAAAATGTTAGATTTAATACAAGATTGGAGTGATTATAAAGGTTATCAATGTTCAAGAATTGATGGTAATGTGAGTCATGATATGAGAAATACTGAAATTTCAAAATTCAACGATGATAAGGTGAAATTATTTTTATTATCTACAAGAGCTGGTGGTTTAGGGATTAATTTGGTGGCAGCTGATACAGTTATATTATTTGATAGTGATTGGAATCCGCAAGTTGATTTACAAGCTATGGATAGAGTTCATAGATTAGGTCAAACTAAACCGGTGATTATTTATAGATTTGCCACGGTGAACACTGCAGAACAGATTTTATTGACTAGAGCTGATTCAAAGAGAATCTTGGAGAAAGTTGTCATTCAATTAGGTAAATTCGAATCATTGGATACTTTGTCTAATGAAAATGTTACATCATTGAGTTCTTTAACAAGAACTGATAGGTTAGCTCAAGATTTATCTAAATTATTAAAAGAAACTAGTTTCGCTGGAGGGAAAATCGATTCTAATGAACTTTCAGAAGAAGAATTACATGAATTATTAGACCGTAGTGAAGAGTCTTATAAAAAGGATAAATGTGTAATGGCACACTTGGAATTATTTGAATCGTCTACTATAGAACTTTAAAAACTTCACAGTTTTTGTTTGTATATATTTGTATTTATTTGTTTTAATTTTTTTTTTTTTTCTTTTTATTCTTTGGTTACACACTTTTTCTGGTAGAATTAATCTAGAGGAGCCTCCCATGGGGGAAAATCGGTTTTCACAGAATCGTCCCACATACTGACTAAAACTTTACGTTCACCATTAGCCCATCCAAGTCTACCATGACTAACTTGATAATTATCAACGATTGCAATATCACCTTTTTCCCATTTATGGTTATACTCCAAATCCTTGGAAGCTTGCAAAGTGGCTTCTAAATATTCAGTAGGGATATCTTGCTTGTCGTCATATTTTATAGAAGAAGTACGATCACTATCAGTGTTTTTGAAATCGTTATAATAAGTAGCAAGACTGTTGAAAAACACTGGATAGCTAAGATTATCATCCCTATATTTGGATGAGAAGAATCTGATTGGTGCGGTGTGTTGATGAACAATAAGGTTATTATCATCATCCCAAGACCAATCCTTACTAATTTTATTAGTTACTTCTTTGCCAGCTTTTTCCTTTTTAGTGGCTAAATCATCGTTAATTTGGTCAATTTCTCTACCAAAACAGTACTTATCGGACCAACTAGTGCGATTTTCTGCCTTGAATTTCCAAATTTGCTTGAAATAAAGTTTCTTCCTTGATAATTCTTTAATGTACTCAGGGTATTGTTTGTTCAATAATTGGAAATATTCAGATCCATGCACTATAGGAGTTTCTCCGCCAACAGTTTTCCCATTTTCATATTCTGTGCAAAGAAAGAATAATTTTCTTGGGTAAGTGTCGAATCTGGAAAATTCGTTATGTTGATGGATTCTCATTGCCGGATCGCCCTCATTCGCCGTAGTTAAATATTTAGCGATTTCAGTTCTTTGAGCCGTAGAACCTGTTTGTAAAAAGAACTTATCACCACTATTAACACCAATAGCTTCAATAATCTGTGAAAGTGATTTAGGATCGGTGTAGCCAGCACCTCTTAAAAGAATAGCACCGTGGTTGGCTAATTCTTTCTGGAAATAGCCTGTCTTTGCCTTTGCGGTCAAATAATCTAATAAATCATCTAAAGAAGTTTTGTCTTGATTTTCAAAGGTAAAAAGGGCTGGGAATTCTTGACCGTTGACTATATGTGCATCAGGGAGATGCGTTTGAACTAATTCGACCATGATGTGCAATAATTGCGATTGCTAATATTATTATTCAACAAAAATGTGTAAAAAAAAAAAAAGAAAAAAAAGAAAGACTGATAGAAAAGGAAAATTATTTTCCTCGAGAAAGAAATATTTCTATATATATAATAAAATTAAATAATAAATTAATGGGATTAAAATATGTTTAAAGAATATAAAGAGTGTAAAAGTATAAATATCCACAAAATACAGGGTGTGACCAACGTAAAATCATCAGATACTCGAAAAACAAACACTCGGCTATTTTAATTGCACAGCATCCATGAGGTAAAGGTATTAAGGTATGACTCTTTTATACAGCTATATATATATATATATATCGAAGCTGTGGTTTTTTTAGTGAAGTATGTAAATTGTGTAATAATAATAATATATTACAAATTCATGTTGGGGAAATTCGATCGTGGTGTTTTAAGAAAAAAAAGCGTTTTTACCCTTGGCCTGCCCTGTAAAGGTTTCCTTTTCTTTGCAAGGTTTCCCTCCGGAGTAAGTGTCGGAGGGCGCACATCACACAATAAAGTGTGTAAAGGAAAAAAAACTAGCATAGCAAAATTATAGGACAAAATTGTGACATTTCAGTGATTATTATTCTAAGCTTATATCCGATTGATTGTCAGCACTAAATAAGTAAATCATGGTTATAATTAAAGTACCTCTATGAATTTTAATAGAGAACTCTAATGCTGGATTCACAATTGTGATTATGGCTTTTGAATTAAAAACACTCACAATCAGTTTTGGGAAAAAGAAAAGAATCCAGAAAAAAAATGTTAAAACCGTTAATCCACTAATGTATTTAAATTATGGAGCTAAAAAAGAAAAAGGAAATATAGGGAAAACTATGTAATTAATAAAATAGTACTTTTAATTTATCAGAGTTTATCTTTGAGGATAATCTAGGAAATGAATATAAATATTGATTAATATGCACCTTTTTCCTTGTGTTTTTCTTTCTTGTTTTGCTACTATCGAGAATTCTCTGTTTCTTAACTTACAATAATAATAGTAATATTAATATTAATAGCAAAGAAAAGAAAAGAAAAAATGTCAGTTCCTCCTGCTGCTGCTGCTGTTACTGCTACAGAATCACCAAGCTATATTGATGAGAAGAAAACCGATCACCTCAATATTGATTCTGAAATTGATACTTCCAGTGAAACTATTCAAATCACTGAGAAATATGCTGATTCTAGTTTGAAATTCATTGAAGACCACCAAGCAGAATTTGAAGGTCAAGAATTTACTGCTGCTGAAGAAAAAGAATTAAACAAACGTCTTTATCTTTGGCTTTTCCCGTTACTCTTTGTGGTTAACACCATTCTTTTCATTGATAAGGCAACCTTATCATATGCTTCTATTTTAGGTCTTTTTGAATCTACGGGTATTAATAATGCCCAGTATGATGATTTAAACTCTATTTTCTACACTGGTTATACTGTGGGCCAGTTATTAAATTTTGTCTTGCAAAAATCTAATATGAGTAAATATATGACATGGATTATTTTTTCTTGGGCAGTTATCATTTTCTGCCATTGTGGTGCGTATAATTTTGGCGGTCTTGTCGTTCTTAGATTATTGCTTGGTTTTGTTGAAAGTACAGTTGTCCCGGCTTTAGAAGTCACGATGTTGCAATTTTATACTCCAAAGCAAAGAGCTACTTTACAACCAATTTTTTGGGTTTCGTGTGTTGGTTCTTCTGTTATTATTGCCGGGTTTATTGCTTATGGGGTCTTGCACGCTACGAAAACTATCCCACCATGGAGAATTTTCATGATCATCACTGGTGGTAGCACTTTACTTGTTGCTGGTTGGGTCGCTTGGTTTTATCCATCAGATCCATCGGGAGCTAGATTTTTAACCAATAAGGAAAAATATTTTTTGATTAAGAAAATTCAAGGTGAATCTAAAGCATCTATTGTTCAGCATGTGGTCAAGAAATCTCAAATTATTGAATGTATTAAAGATCCCGTGTCTTGGTTATTTGTCGTTTATGTATTTTTCCTCATGTTGGCTAATAATTTAACCTATCAACAAAACTTGTTGTACGTTTCCCTTGGGGTTAGTAATTTAGGGTCTACTTTAGTCAGTGTCGCTGGTGGTGGGTTCTCGTCGGTGTTCCATCTTTTCGCCGCGCTTTTCATTCATTATTTCCCAAATAACTCTGCCCTTGTTGCCACTTTAGCATGTCTTCCAGGTTTTGCTGGAGGTATTGCGATGGTGACAATCCCATGGCATAATAAAATGGGTCTTTTAGCTTCGCTTGTTCTTGCTGCCAATACCTATGCCGTCGCTTATATTGTCGGTCTTGGCTGGTCAACATCTTCCTGTTCTGGTAACACTAAAAGATTTTTCCGTCATTTCTTATTCATGATATCTTATGGTGTTTCTAATATAGTTTCCCCACAACTTTGGAAAGGTAACCAAGGTTACACTGACGGCGGCCCACGTTATTATGTTGCCTGGAGTATTCAAATTGTGTTTTCTTGGGTAGGAACTCCAGTAGTTGCATGGATCATCCATTTCATTTTGCTGAGTAGAAACAAGAAAAGAATTGCTCTTATTGAAAAAGAAGGCAGTGATGCTACTGGTACAGTTATTAAGACCGATGATGATGGTAATGAAATCACTGATCGTGTTAACATTGCTAATTTAGATCTTACTGATTATGAAAACAAGCGTTTCATCTATCCATTGTAGGTTATCTCTTCCCCCTACAATGGATAGATGAAAAGCTTGTTTTCATCTCTCTCTCTTTCTCTTTCTCTTTCTCTTTTTCTTTCTCTTTTTCTTTCTCTTTCTCTTTCTCTGTATCTTTCTCCCTCTTTTTCTTTTTTTCTCCCTCTCTTTATATTCATTTATCTCTTTTCTTTCTAATAGAAACTTTTTGTTTCTTCTTGTTGTTATAGGCTTGTTTGTTTAACAAACAAATATTATTATAATCTCGTTTTGTTTAGCAAACCGGTTAAGTTTAATTAGATAAATTTGTTAGAAATGAAATAAAATGTATTAGATATTATGTTGTTAACTATTAGTGTTCTTCTATAACTATTTTTCTATATATATCTTCTATATAAATAAGTAAAATAGGATTGAATAAAATGAATTAAGATATGTTCGAAATCAATCATATTTATATTCGACTTTATGTTGTTGGTTCTATTTTATTTTATCTTCAATCAATGTGGGTTTCCACGTTTGTGTTCTATTTAGTAGATTCTAAGTCATTATTATTATATTGATTATTAATATTGATTATTAATGTTGATTATTAATGTTGATTATTAATGTTGATTACTCATATTGTGATCAGCAGGTTACAACGCTTCTTCTTATTATTAAAAACTGTGTAGTAGAACAATAAAAAAGAAAAACCTTTTGTCACGTGCAATTTATATATCTAATATTAGCCGTTATATGTTATGTTGAGGGTGGATGAGTATTATATAATATGTCACATGATATGTCACATGATCTACTTAATTTCAGCCCTAAGCAAAAAAGAGGGTGTGCATGGTAGTAACCTATTTTTTTTTGAACATTGCGTCGTCTGCACACAATATTTTTGGTTTAATACTGTATTACGATTCTTTCATTCAAAAGAACATCAATTTTTTGTATGTAAACATATTTAAATTATTGGATCAATTAAAAGTATTTTATAATTAGTTTAATAATTTCTATTAATTTTTTTTTGTTTTGTTTTTTGTTTTATTTTTTGTTATATTTTTTTTCTCATCAAAAAGGTATTTTTATTTTTTGATAGTGGTAGTAACATAGTAACGACAAATAAAGGGGCAATTTCTTTATTAAGAGAAATCAGAAAAAAAAAAAAAAAAAGAACAAGCCAAATAAATTTTGAATATAAATAATCTTTGACATCCCTATATTTCTCAACTTTTCTAGTTTTTATTTCTATTTTGATATATCTATATTGACAAAGATAATAAAATAATTCTAATAATAGCAAACTTACAGAGAGTGAGATAAATAGCAAATCATATAATAATAATAAAAAAAATCAGAAAAATAAGGCAAAAAAAATAACTAACTGAATAACTAAATAAATAAATCAATAAATAAATAAATAAATAAATCAATAAACAAATAAATCAATAAATAAACAAACAAAGAAACAAATAAATATGGAGAATCTAGTTAATTTTGAAATTAATCTCACAAATGTCCATTCTTCTCAGGATACTCATGATACCTCGTCATGGCTAAGTCAAAATCATCATATTAATTCTCCCCCTTCTTCTACTCATGCAAATTTATCTATCGATTCATCAACTACGAATAACACCACTATGGAATCCAATTATTCTTCAATTAATCCAATATTATTAATGCCCTTTAAACCTTCTATTGATGATGCTGCATCTACTACTAGTTTAAATCAAAAAGTTTTACCTTTCAAAGATCATGATCATGATATAACCACCGCAAGCACTACTTTTAAATCTTACTTCGATGATTGCTATTTAAATCAAAATGATGATTTATTACCTTCTTTGACAGAAGCTGAAAAGACTAATTATGGTGATTTTGCTCTTAATAATTTTAATTCAGATATCGATTTTTCTATATTCGAACATCATGAAAATATTACTAAACTATCTATTGTCTCATTTAGTGACTATTCTTCTGATAACAATTCTACAGAAAAACCAACTCTTAAACCTGTTTCTAAACATGAGACTGAAAAGACACCATCAACTGCTACTTTAATTTTTTCACCGGAGCCTTCCAAAAAAATGGGTTGTCCAACGAAGATGCCCCCACTTAAAAATGTCTCTAGAAGAAAAATTAACAATAAAAAATCTAAAAGAGGGAGAAAAAAAGGTAGTAAACTTACTAAAATTACTACTACTAATACAACAACCACCACCACCACCACTACCACTTTAAGGCAAACAAGAAATAGCTTAAAATCGTTAGATAGTAACAATAATTATTGTTTGATTAACTATAAAGAATCAGGCAATTACTTTAGAAAGCCTCAAAATAAAATACATAAATTATATAATGATGACGATGAATATGTTGATGATGGTGATGATGAATATCAAGAAGAAAAAGAAATAATCAAGAGGAAAACTGCCAGATCTAAAACCGGATGTTGGACTTGTAGATTGAGAAGGAAAAAATGTACTGAAGAAAAACCAAGCTGCAATCAATGTACAAGATTAGATCTGTCTTGTGATGGATATAGTATAGAAAGACCAGCATTCATGCTAGTTAAAAAGGAGCAACTTAAAAGATTACATGAGATTAAACAATCTACTTCAAAAAAAAGAGGTCCTGGATGTCGTTCATTAAAGGCCCATAAATAACTAATCTTTTCATTATATATTTGCTATTTTCTCTATTATTATACATTTCTTTTTTTTTTTTGCATAGGCTTTGCGCGCGCGATTAGTAACATAATCATAATAAAATTTTTGCCTCTTTTTTTTTCTTGAATTTTTTTTAGTTGACAATTTTTTTCTGAACTTTTTATTTTTAATCACCCATCATCATCTTTATATTAGCAAATATATCTATTTCAAAGAAACAAGAATAATTCAATATATAGTATAGAAAGCTAGTAAAAAATAAATAATGAATGAAACATCACCATTTGAATATAACGATCAACCAAAGAATTATTATTCATTTTTAAACAATGGTCAAAAATTCTGTATTATACATGCTATAGTCCAATACCTTGAAGGACTTCGTTTATACTGTTCAATCTCAGCAGATCAAGACTCAGACATTAGCAAGTTTTCATCCCAAACTTTTAGTGATTTAAACCTTATAACCGATGACTTGAGAAAAATTGCCAACGAGCATTTCAAAGACTCACAAACTGAACCAATAATTAGAAACATTGCATGTATTGAAGAAATTAATGAAAATTCTTTGAAAGATTTAGATGATCTTTTACTCCGTGGATGGTATTTCTTCAATGTGCCTCATAATGATTTTGAGACTAATTTATATGATTCAATTACTAAAAATGACTACTATCGTTCAAATCTTGATAAATATTGTACACTTCCTCAAGTAATATCGTTACTTCTCATTGATTTCTCTAGTTTTATAAATGACAGTCAGAGCGCTAATGATGTGATAATCATTAATCGTGAAAATTTTATCAAGGTGTCAAATCTTTTATCCAAATATGCATTTATAAAGGGCAGCCTGAATTTGAATTTGATAACTGATCAAGAAATTCCTAATATATCAGTAATGGCACTTTTAACATCATTTAAATTTGTGTGTGATTCTAATATTTCAAAGGGAAGTTCAAATTCTGACAAAGAGAAAAAGAAAATATTAGCCAATGAATTAAGAATAAAAGGTAATAAAGCATTAAAAACTTCCAAAGCATTAGCATTATCTTATTATTCTCAAGCTTTATATATGGACCCAGAAAACCCTGTTTTATTATCTAATCGTGCGGCAATGTATCAGGAATTAGATTCTCAAGATGATGCTATTAATGATCTTTTACAGGCTATTGATATAAATCCTGCATTTACAGCTGCCCATGCTAGATTAGCATTTTCTTATTTAAATATTGGTAATGCTTATGATTCTATCAAATCTTATGTTAATACAATTAAATCTTCTCAAGGTATGATACTTCCAAATGAATTGAAAAATGAATCTCAGGCTAAAATAAATCATTACATTTCAGATGCAAAAAAAAATACTTTACATAATTTCCTTAAAAATATTGTTAGCTCTATGGCATTAGCTGAGGAAAGAGCTATTCAACAAGGAATTTCTACTGATGAGCTTAAAAGATTGAAACGTGATGTCCAACCTATCATCGACAAATACTCATCTCTGAGCAGTGGTAGCAGTCCTCGTTCGTTTAATCCATTCAATGGTGCCAATGCTACGATTTTTGATGCCGCTCCTTTTTTACAAAATTTGGCTAACGCTAGAGGTAGAACTACTGCCACTACTGCAACAACTGAAAATAATAATAATAACAACAATAACAACAACAACAACAACAATAATAATAATGGTAATCCTCCTGGGCTCACTTTCTTCAACCCTGAAATACTTTTCTCCAACACTAATAACGACAATAGTGCAACAGGCACAAATGGTAATGAGGAGAATGGAACAGGGGCATTCCTGCAAATAGCATCTGCATTAACTGATGTTTTATCACCTATAATTGTTAATAATTTTCCTGGTGGTGCTAATAATCCAAGTGCTCAAGCTGCTGCTCAAGCAGTTGCCCAAGCTGCTGCTCGAGCCGCTGCACAAGGTGCAGCTGGAAGAGCCGCTGCCAGAACTGCCGCTGGTACCCCGACTCCTACGACAACAACCACGACAACATCAGCTAATGCTACTCCTGATAATGCTAATGCTAATGCTACTCCTGCTAATGCTACTCCTGCTAATGCTAATGCTAATGCTACTCCTGCACCTGATACTACTACTACTACTACTACTACTACTACTACATCTAATGATCCACCAGCTAGCGCACCAGCTGCTTCCACTGCTACTACTACTACCACCGCTACTGATCCTGATGATATTGATATTGATGACATTGATACATTGCCAAATACTAACGCTGCCCATGTCAATAATACCAACACTCCACAAGCATTTGAGCCTAATATCCCTGGTGCTATAGGGTTTGTAATGAATCATGTCTTACCTGAAGGTGTTAGAAATCAATTTGGAAATATTCAAAACGTTGTTAATTTAGTCAACCAAGCAGCAACTGTAGCATCCAATGCTTCAAACAATTTGAATAATGCAGCAGCAGCAACATCTAATAACACTACTACTACTACAGCAAATAATAATGCAAATCACTCTAATGTTTCTTCTAATAGTAGTACCAGAACTCCTGAAAGTAGTCATATGGATTCTGATTTAGAAATGGATTAATTAATATATATATATGATTAATATATATATATGATTCTTACTTAATTTTAAATAGCCATATTATATTAATAGATATTTTATTTGCTACCATATAAATATGTACTTTTTTTTCTCTTTTTTTTTTTTCTTCTTTTTTTTTAATTATATACTATATAGTTTTAATTAAAATGCAGAAAATTTAGACTTGACTAAAGATTTCATCATTGTATTTTTGGAGCTTTCAACAGATTTATTCATAGTTTCACTAACTGCATTACCTGCTTCGTTCATTCTTTCTTCAAGACCACTAACAGTATCTTGTAATGATTTAGAAAGGGCATTCATGTTGAAACCCCAACCACCTGCAGAATTACTTAAAGCAGGTCTTGATGTGTTACCACTAGCATATGGGCTGCTGCTTGATTTACTGTTATAATTACCGTATGTATTGTTACTGTTATTAGATCCTCTATCTTCATTATTATTAGAAGCGTACAGAGTAGCGACATTTTGGAATGCTGATAAGGCCAAGGCATTCTCGGATAATTGAGTTTCTTTAGGATATTTAGAGTATGGACGTCTTTCGCCTAAAAGATACTGTTCAAAGTTTTCGGCAGTTACTACTCTTGAGCCTCTTGCCCATTGTAAAGAATTAAACACAGGACGAATTGGAACTTTGATGTCAACATTATAAAGTTGATCATTACCAGTACGATCTTTATTCATGATGTCATCAGCAATATGGGTTAGAACTCCTTCACTGACATCTTTACGCACGACAATATCCCCATTAAGCAACACTATTGATTGAGATCCATAAGATCTATTGATTGGGTATGATAATCTCATGGTAGTGATTTCACTCAAACTTGGAACAGACAAGATTTTAACACAACTATCAGAGAATAACACCGTTAATACAAGACATTTGTTTCTTGAAGGGTCTCTGGATTTGACATGTGAAATATCTGCAGTTAGAATTTCTTGGTTTGGGAATGGTTTATGAGCAGATTTATGTACTGGTGATTTCAACATTCTGATACCATAAGAGGACACAGTTAAAATGATACCTTTAATTAAAACTCCTGAGGCAAGTTGAGCAAACTCAGCAGTTTTAGCCACAGCAGATTCACCAGTCTCTGAATTAACTGGAATAATATTGCGAATCTTAGAATTGTCAGCATTAACGACACTTAAAAATTTAGCTTGAAATCTTGATCTTGAATTTGGTGAAGAACTTGGGAAAATTTGGTAAGTGATTAAATCACCAATTGAAGTACCTAATAAAAGTAAAATTGAAGTATATTTAGCATCATCAGAATCCCTCATAATTGTGAATTCCATACTTGTAACATATGATAAACTACCACTTTTGTTTCTACGAACATTCAAATCATTAATATTAGCAATGGTAACAATATCATAAACTCTTCTGTCAATAATCATAATTTGACCATCGTTATAAGCAATTGCACAAAATTCAATATTAGAGTTTTTGATGGCAGTGACTTGTAGCCTATTTTTAGATCTTTGTGGAGGTTTAATAGCAATTTGTGGTAAGAATCCATGTTTCACATATAATGGAATATTTTTATCGACATTAACGAGTAAATTACCACCACTATTATTATCAACTTTGTCAAGTCTAGCGATTAATGAATAATCTTCATCATATCTATCTTGCTTAATACTAGGATCATAAAATCTATTATTACCAAATTTGTATAATACAGTCTGTCCCATATCGTTACTAACCATTAAATCAGTGGTATGACCAGAAAACAGGATCTTGGTAACAGGAGATGGTGTGGCAGAGTTTAAAGTGAAAGAAGTATCAACTTCAATGACCCCAGATTCACTGAGTTCAGTTCTAGAGGCATCCCATAATCTGACTGAACCATTAGAATGACCAGAGATTATAACACTTCTACCTTCATCAAACACACGAGCTCTTGATGCAGCGGCTGCACCACCTTTTAAAACAGTATCATCATAAAATCCAGGAATTCCAGCATTATTTTCACTTAATTTTTTACGGTTTTGATATATGGTATCCATTATACCTAACCATTGAGATCTTGGAGCAATTGTTGCATCTAAGCAAGTTGTTTTTGGATGAACCCAAGATAATCTTGGTGGGAAAATTGAAGAAGAATAAATATTCTTACCAATTGGATATCTTAAAGTTTCCACAGAACCATCTTCTAATAACACCATGATAATATTAGGATTATGATTACCAGAAAAATAAGGAGAGGAAGTAGCTAATGGATAAAATTTTTTAATTGAACTAGTTTGAGTAATTGGAAAAACTTTTAAATTTTTAGCATTACAATAAAATTCCGACATTTTTTCATAAGAAGTGATGGAATATTTTGGAGTAGTATTAAATTCAATTCTAGTTAAATTTAAAATAGAATCTGGTTGAGAACCATCACCAACTTTCAAAGAATCACCACCAGCAATTAAAAGGGAAGTATTTTCTGGATTATCTTCACACATCCATTCAATTTGAGTGATTGTAGTATATGGCATAGGTTGTTGAGGTCCACCATGAGGTCTATTAACATCAGTATCAAAAATAGTTCTTGCTTGAATTAATTGACCATTATTGGCATCCCAAAACACTAACGAACCATCTGCATGACATGTAAGGATATTGAGACCATTTGGATGGAAAATAGCTCTCAAAACATTTGGTTTACGATTAGAATTAGTGTTAACCAGATCACCACCAGGAGCACCACTAGGGATTTCATAAATAAATTCCTGTCTGACTTTTTCTTCTAAAATTGAATATATCACCACAGTATGAGAATATGCAATCAAAATTGTACCTAATTCTCTTGGGTGAAGTTGCAAAGATTTAACAGAGTTATCTAAAAGTGCAGGATTAGTATGTTGGCGAGAACCTCTAGATTGACGAATTACTGAACTCTTTTGAAAATTGGTGATTTTCTTTGGAGTCATATTACCAGTGGAAACATCATAAATTAAAACTATACCACTGTCAACCCCAATGAAAAGCCAACTAAGAGAGGGATCAGCTTCAACAGCCGTGATTCTTCCTGGAACATGTTCACTGATAAGAAATTGAGAAGATTCTAAAGAGAAAATATTGATAGTGGAAGAAGTAGTAACAGCTACTAAGAAAACACCTTTAACAAATTTTAAATCGACCACTGGCTCCCTAACTTTCCCTTGAAATCTGACTTCAACATTTTGCTGACCAAGGACATAAATATCCCCTGAGTAACAACCTAAAGCTAACAAAGATTGAACTGGATCAAATGCAATGGATTCAATTTTTGTGGGAATACCATATTGACAGATCTATAAAATAAATATTTGGTTAGTATATTTCCTCTGGCGCACTAATTCTAACAATAAACAATAATAACAAAAAGTACATACATCACCTAATTTGAATTCATCAGGAGGAATACCATTAGAAAAATCTTGAAGAGTTGATGATTTAATAGTATTTGAAAAATTTTTCAATTTATTTTTTGGTCTATACATCTTTATTATCTTTCTTTTTTAATCAATTAAATAATACAATTGAGATCACTGTCAAAGTATAAAGTATCCTTAGTTCTATAAATCTCGAATTTTTGTTTTTTTTTGTTTTCAACTTCTCGCCTTCACTTTTTTTATTGTACTTTTTTCCCGTCAGCCAGTTAATGACGTTTGCTTCAAGCAAATACGAAGAATAGTGTAAAAGAGAGAATAGAAAACAATCTCCATACAGAAAGACAAAAACGTAATCAAATAGTCAAATAATTTAACATGTCAATATTGATGGAATAATAGTATAAACAGCATAAACAGTAAATGAATGAAAGGCTAATGTGCTTAAAATATGGATAATAACTTAACTATAAAAGGTAATCAATATACAGGGACCCATAACCATAACCCTATTTTGATCTGTTGATGTCAAGTTTCTTTGCTTTAAGGTTTTCTTTCATATTGTTAGTGGGTAGTGGCTGGTTAATTATTAAAAATAGAATATTAGATAGATAAATACAATTACAAACTTTGGTTTGGCGAAGGAACTTTCCATTTTTCTGTTTTTGTTACGATGTTGATGATTCTTGGGCATATGAGAAGATTGTCCGATTGAACTATAAAGAAAACAGCCACAGATGTTAAATGGCAGACGTAGTAGTAAGATGGATTGATATGTGATATGATAAATTACTTTTCATACAACACACATCATCTAGAGAATTTTTAGTCATTATATCTAAAAAATGTAATTAATAAATGTAATTGATTACACCAGTATTATCCTCTCATGGTACTTTTGATTTTGTTTTTAGTGGAAAACTAACACCACTTTAAGTTTTGCTATAAAAGAAAAAAAAAATTTTTTTTTTTTTCTAATGCGAATAGGAAAAAAAATATTAAAATAAAAAAAAAAATATTAAATCTCACTACGAGAATCAATTAATATATCAAGATATAAATCGTATCAATCAATATCAATAAATTCATTTTAATATCAAACATATTTGTCCTATTAGGATTATAATTTACGATTATAATTTACTATTTAGTTATTGTTTTATTTTATATTTTATCTCGAAGCAAAAAAATAATAAATAAATAACAATGAATCAAGGTGAGATTAGTGGCGGCGCTAGAGATGATATCCAATATTCACCTACTAACAAAACCGGTAAAGAACTATTAAGCAATAGCAATGATGATAGTTCATTATTAGCTGACGACACTAAAACGTTGTTCAATAATGATAGTGAGGATAAACAGAATACGCCATCATCGAAAAGCTTGGGCAAAATTGCGATTTCTACTTCTGCTAATCACGATATTTTCTCGGAAAATGGAGAAACTTTAGTAGACCTGTTTGAGCAGACTGAGAATACCCCTAAAAGGGTTATGTATATGAGAGATCAAAATGATTTTGATCAAAATGGCGTTAATAGTCGTGCTTATAGCAACGAATTGATCCAATCACAAATATCTCAATTACATTATAATAACAATAGAATTGCCTTGGATAGAGCAATCTCTACGACAATTCAAATACTAAACAATCTAAAAGATCAAAATAAACAGTCCCCTGTTGCATATCCTTTAAGCTCAAACCTTCATGATGATGACTTGAACGATGCGAAATCAATTAGGGCATTGAAAAGAAGAAGTACTGTAGAAAATTTAATGAAAGATGCCCATAGTTCTTCAAGAGGTAGTAGCCGTAACAGTAGCATCGTTGAAGTAGGGTCAAGCATTAATTTAGAAAATAATCTTCAATTATTACAAGACGATGAAAATCAAATATTTAAAGTATTGAATCTCAATTTGAAAATGGTTGGTGATAGTGAGAATTTATTATCAAATCTAGATAGCTCCGCAATTTCAAATTTATTAGAAGAAAAAATGAATTCCACTATTAAACATTTAACTTCTTTAAGAGAAAGAATTGACGATACTTCTTCAAAAGTATTCGTCACTGGTGATTTAAATGCCGGGAAATCTACTTTTTGTAATGCATTATTAAGAAGAAATTTACTTCCGGAAGATCAACAGCCTTGCACCAATGTCTTTTCAGAAGTTATCGATTGTCGTGAAAATAATGGTATTGAAGAAGTTCATGCAGTATTTATTGGGTCTGAATATAACATTCGTGATGAATCTACTTATGAAGTATTTCAATTAAATAAGCTTGAAGATTTGGTCACAGAATCTGATAAATATTCAATTTTAAAAGTTTACGTTGATGATAAAAGATCTATTGATAGATCGTTACTTCGCAATGGGGTCATTGATATTAGATTGATTGATGCTCCTGGTTTAAATATGGATTCTTATCAAACTACTCAAGTTTTCTCTAGACAAGAAGAAATTGATTTAGTCGTATTTGTTGTTAATGCTGAAAATCATTTTACTTTATCAGCCAAAGAATTTATCACTGCAGCTGCAAAGGAAAAAACATTTATTTTCATTGTTGTCAATAGATTTGACACCATTGTTAATAAAGAGCGTTGCAAAAAAAGAATTTTAAGTCAAGTTCAAGCATTAAGCCCTGAAACTCATAAAGATGCCTCCGAATTTGTTCACTTTGTTTCGTCTTCTGACGTATTAAATGGTGACAGTGGTCCAGGAGGTGGTCCAGGAGGTGGTGATAATGGTCCAGGAGGCAATGATCCAAATAATGGGAACCCTGATTTTGATCATTTAGAATCATCACTTAGAAAATTTGTCTTAGAGAAACGTTCAATGTCTAAGTTAGCACCAGCTAAGACTTATATTTTGAAAGTATTAACCGATGTTGAAAATTTGGCTAGATATAATGAATCAGTATATTCAAAGGATAGAGAAGCTGCTGTTCAAAAATTAAATGAATTATTGCCTGTGCATGAGAGGCTAGTTAATCAAAATGACTCTGTTAACCGTAAAGTTGAAAAAATTGTTGAAGGAGTATGTGATGATGTTTATGAATTTTCCAAGAAAAGAATAAATGATACCATTGAAGATTTGGATACTGTATTATTTGAGTTTAAATTAAATAATCTTTATTCCATTTTTGAGTATGCAACAAATATTCAAGATCAAATGATAAGCAAGCTTATGGAAAGTGTTGAGATATCAGAATCTTACGCTAAAAAGAAAACTGTGGCTGCAGTTAATGTAATTAAAGACATTGGTAAAGAAACCCTTAAAGATGAAGATTTCTTGAAGGATAAAGTATTCAGAGAAGACTTTATGTTCCAAAAGAAGAAACATTTATTAGTTAAAAACATTGATAAGGATATATCATTCTTTGATTTTATTGATCCATCGTTTGAAGGAGCCATGAAGGCTCTAGGTATTCAAGATTACCAAGAAGAACAGCAGCAACAACAGCAAGGGAAGAAGAACAACTCCCCAAGTATATCAACGCAAATAACCAAATTTTTCACAATAAATTGGAAAAATAGTTTATCGTTAGCGATATTTGGGTCATCAACACAAGTATTATTGGCAAAAAATGTAGCCTTCACAATGGCACAGTTTAAATCTTTCAGAGATGTTATAACCAATAAATGGTTTATCAGAGGGACATTGTTAACAGTTTTGGGGGTAGGGGCCTATGTCTTAATTAAAGATATACCATATGCATTCAAAAGAAAATATGCTAAAAAGTTAAAATTTCAAATAAACGAAATGGACTATGGTACATCCAATTCAATAAGGGTATCCAAGGAGTGTCGTATTGTTTTGCAATTCCCTGCAAGACAATTATCAAAGAGCTTTGATTTAGTCATAAATGAAAACTATAATAAAAAGCAAACTTTGATGAAAGATTTGAAAAAATATGATAATAGTTTGAATTTTTACAAAAAATTGGCAAATTTGTGTGGCCCTCAAATAAAATTAGTCAAATCTTATGATTTAATGGCAATTCAACAAATAGATTAGCCCCATATGTAAATATATATGTATATAAAACAAACAAAAAAAAAAGAAAAAGAAACCAGATATATTTTGTTATATTAATAATAAGAACCGAAAGCTATTGATGTAAGAAGAGTGAACAAAAAGTCTTTGTATTTCTTGGAGTAGCTTACTAAGAAGACGAAAAAAAAACGTTTTAATGGGAGGTATCTCCACACTCATATGAAGAAGAAAAAAATGAAAATAGTAAATCAGGTAGAATAAAAGTATATAACGTCATTGATAATAATTGATATTAAAAATTTTCAATTTTTATAATAATAAATCCAATATCTATTCTGAAAACGAGGGCAGCTAATTAAAAAAATTAAATCTTATTTTAATTTAATTTTTTTTTTTGGTTAATAAAAGACATAAAAAAAAAGCACTGATCTATGGGAGAGGCTTTAGATGCCCAAAACCCAAGGATAAGGCGGCGGAATAGATGTTAGAGATTGTGTGTGTTATGCGCGCCCTCCAATGCAAAGTATTGTTTCTTTTTTTCCCTTAATTAATTAAACATGAATGACATCCATTGCAATACAAAATATTTATTTTTATCTTTTATTACTCCGTCAAGGCTCACAGACTATAATAATATCTGGCGGTAGTTTAATTTGAATTTATTTTTAAATTCTTCAACTATTCATTTTTTTTTTCCAGATATATAATCTTATCACTTCCCTCATCCCAATGTATATTTTTTTTTTCCATTTCTTCTTCCTTTTTTCAATAAATTATTCAAATCAGTAATTATAATTATTATTATTCTATTATTATCATTATTATTATATTTATCAATTAATTAATTAATTAACACACAATACAAAATGGTCGCTCACAATATCTCTACTCTCACTACAGTAATCTTCTACACTTACTATACCACTAAGCTTAGCAAAAAGACTACTTATACTATTGGTACTAAAACACTTGTCACTCAAGGTGATGTTACTATAAAAAATCAAGGCACCTTCACTTTTACTCAAACTGAAACTTTAGATGCTGCTTCTGTCTCTGCCTCCAAAGCTTCTATATCATCTGCTTTATCTATTGCTTCTAAAGTAAGTAGATCCAGTGCTGAAGCTGCTGAAGCTAGTGCTTCTCTTTCTGACGATGACGAAGAAGACGAATATGAAGAAGATTCTACTAACAGCACAACCAAAGCCAGCTCTTCAGTCTCCGATTCTACTACTAGTGATGATACTAGTAGCACTTCAGCCTCCGCTAGTGCTTCTGCTAATATTGCTGTTGGTCAAAATTCTGGTATGGTCGCTGGTATGTCTCTTGCTGGTGCTTTTGCTCTCGTGGCATGTTTATTATAAGCATACAACGACAACAATAACAAACCTCACCCACCACAATATAAACATTTTGATATGATTCACTTGCTGGACAAATGAACCGCTTCATTCTAGTTTTAAACCCACTGTACATTATCATCGCATCATCTTTTTAACACTCTCTGTCTTTTAACTTGTCTTTTCCTTTCCCTTCCTCTTTCTTTTTAAACTTTTTTATATTATAAATTACCCTTTTGATACATTCAATTCTTTTATCTTTTTTTCTCTTTATAAAAAAAGAATCTTTTTGTTTTAAAATTTTGTTTTTAAGTTTCAGTTCTACATCTTTATAATTCTCTAATTACTTTTTTTTTGGCTTGTTTTTTTATATAATATTAATAGGTATTAAAATATCATAAAATATCTCTTTTATTACTTTAAAACAATTAGTTGTAATATCTTAGAACATTATTTTTTACTTACTAAAACACTTGAACAATTTCGGTGTGCTTGCAATAAGTTAGCTGCCTATTTTGTTTGTTTTTGACCGTTTTATTGTTGTTAGAAATTACCGATTTTATTTTCTTCCCTAACTTACAATTAATTAATATAAAACTAATAATATATTTCTTTTAAAGAAAATTATGGAAAAGCCATTAACAGTATATAATTATGAAGAAAAATGCAGACATGAAAGAATATAGTTTAATTAGAGTTTTTGGTTAAAAGACCAGTCATGGTAGCAGCACCAAGGACGAACCCACCAGCACAAACACCAAAAGTGACTTTAAATGGGAAGTAAGAAGATTTAGCAGGAACACTTCCTGAGTGCGTGCTCATTCCTCTAGCAATATTAGATTTAAGAACTTGTCTAGCAGCGATTCTTGAAGCAGGAGCGATCATTGTTATTAAGTTAAAGTAAAGTTGTCGTTGTAATAAATAAAGTTGTTGTTGTAATAAATAAATATTCACAATTGTTTTGATGATAACATAAAATAAAATAGAAATTAATAAAAAAAAAAAAAAAAAAATAGTAATAACTGCAAACATCAAGTATTTATATATTCCTCAAAGGATATCAAGATATACAACAACACATTGGTAATGGTCCTCTACGCTATATGAATAATATGGCGATGCCACGCCTATAACCCCCACGCTTTTAAATATGCGCTTTGGAAAATTCATCCGTCGGCTCTTCATTTTATTCGATTTGGCATATTAATACACGGCTAGAGGATTGAAAACTAACTAATCGCATACATTTGATTATTAATATGTATAAATAAATAAGATAATATGTCATTACAGAAATTATAAAATAATGAAATGTTTTTTTACTCCACATTCTCTTATATTTTGTCAGCTCATATGTCATTCTTTACTCCATATTTATTGTAATATAATTAATTGTAACATATTTTTGCAATAATTAATTTATGTTCCATAGTTTTGGATCACTGGAGAAAAAGTAGAAAAAGAGAAAAAAAAATTTTTGTTTTTTCTATGCACTAAAGAAAAGAGAAAAAAAATTTTTTTTACTACAGTATTAAAGATTATTATGATGAGATCGATGATTTTATAACAGAATTATTATTTTGAATAATATATATATATATATTTATAGAAGAGGAAAAAAAATGAGTTTTGATAGAGAAGCCGACGCCGAACTTGACTTTACTGTTTCAAAGAAAGTCAAAGTAGCCCCAACTTTTGAGTCTATGAAACTTAAAGATTCTTTACTTAAAGGGATTTATGGTTATGGTTTCGAGGCACCTTCAGCGATTCAATCGCGAGCCATTCTTCAAATAATATCAGGCCGTGATACTATAGCTCAAGCACAGTCAGGTACCGGTAAAACAGCTACTTTCTCCATTGGTATGCTCGAAGTATTAGACTCCAAATTAAAAGACTGTCAAGCTTTAGTGCTATCACCAACCCGTGAACTTGCAGTGCAAATTCAAAATGTTATTAAATCGTTAGGTGATTATATGAGTATTCAATGCCATGCCTGTATTGGAGGTACTCATGTTGGTGATGATATTAAAAAATTAAATCGTGGTCAACAGATCATCAGTGGGACTCCTGGTAGAGTTTGCGATATGATTAAAAAACATCATTTAAACACTAGACAAATTAAAATGTTGATCCTTGATGAAGCCGATGAATTACTTTCAAAGGGTTTCCACACTCAAATTTATGAAATTTACAGATATTTACCCCCAGGAACTCAAGTGGTTGTCGTTAGCGCAACATTACCAAAAGATGTGCTCGAGATGACTTCTAAATTCATGACAGACCCTGTTAAAATTTTAGTGAAAAGAGATGAAATTACTCTTGAAGGTATTAAACAATACTATGTCAATGTTGAGAAAGAAGATTGGAAGTTTGACACATTATGTGATTTATATGATTCTTTAACGATCACTCAAGCAGTAATTTTTTGTAACACCAAGAAGAAGGTTGATTGGTTAGCGTCAAAGATGAGAGATGCAAATTTTGCAATTGTTGCCATGCATGGGGATATGAAGCAAGATGAAAGGGATCAAATTATGAATAATTTCAGACTAGGTAATTCAAGAGTTTTAATTTCTACTGATGTTTGGGCTAGAGGTATAGACGTTCAACAAGTCTCGTTAGTGATTAATTATGATTTACCTACTGATTGGGAAAATTATGTTCATAGAATTGGTAGATCTGGTAGATTTGGACGTAAAGGTGTGGCTATTAATTTCATTATTGAAGATGAAGTCAAAGCTTTACATGATCTTGAACGTTATTATTCTACGAAAATTCATGAAATGCCTGATGATGTCGCCAGTATTATGTAAGATCTTCTATGTACTATATATATTCCAAAATAATAATAATAATAAATTATTTCATTATGCTTACAGTAGTAATTGCTTTAAATCAAGTCTATAAGATATGTATGTATTATGCAGAAGAAAAAGAATGGTATTCTTTCTTTTTTGTATGGTTTATTATTATTTTTTAGAATTTGAATCATTAGAAACACCACCATGTATTAATCCAGCTTCAACCTGTTCTTCTTGAGTCCAATTCAAATAAGAACTTATAACATGCAAAATTTCAAATTTTTTACTATCACCGTGCGGTAAAGAAGCAAATTTCAATACCCAATTACTTATCAATTCTTTATCAACGGTTTCAGATTCATTATTCTGTTTTATTATTCCTAATGCTTTAGTTAGATGTTCATTTAATATTATCGCTTCGTGTCGAAGTTTACCGATTAATATTTGCTTTTCTTTGACTTCAGCTTCAAATTTTTTAATCTTCAAAGTTTCTTCATTAAGGGCCGAGATTTTTTCACTTTGTTCTTTCTTTTCGTTTATTAATGCAATGATTTTCTTTTGTTTCATTTCCAATTCACTGGTTAGTTTCTTTTTAATTGCAGTTAAATCATTTATTTCACGATTTAATTTTTCTATAGTTTCATTAGTGGTAGATCTTAAGCGGTTTAAACTAAGACTTAAATCTTTATTAAGCTGATCTTTTTCCAAAATGTCGGCCTTCAATCTTTGAATATCAGATTCCAACGAGTTTTTCACAGTTCTTTCCTCTTTTAATAATAGTATAAATTCTTCGTTTTGTTCGGCTAATTCACTGTCTTTGTTTCTCATTGCTTCTAATTCGGATTGTAAATTTTGAAGTTTTCTATCATTAGTGTTATTATTGTTATCAATTGTTGATTCTAAAGAATATATCCTTTTGTTTAATTGAGTATTCTCTTCGTTTAAATTATCCAATTCTTCTCTTAATAGCGTATTAGTCTTTAAACTTTCCTGATATTTCCCCTGGATTAATTTATTTTCATTTTCAAAAGTCAATAATTTAGTCTCTGTGTCAGTTAATTTTGTTTTAATTGTAGTTAATTCTTCTTCAGCTATCGTTAATTTTTCTTGAGTCTCTTTCATGTTTTGGAATTTCCCCTTCATTCCTTTTATTCTATTTAATAAATTATTGAAATTGTCCTTCTGTTTATCAGTCTCTGCTTTACTATTCTGTAACTCGAGCTTCAATTGTTCAATTTCATTTTTCTGTTTCTCTATTAACTTCAAATCTTCTTCATTTTTAACCACCAGTATTTTCTTTTCTTCTTTTGGCTCTTCAGAGTCTTCCTTTGAAGGTACCTCTTCAGACTCCTTCTTCTCCACTTTTGGTTCTTCTTTAGGAATATCTGTCACAGGTTCTTCTTTATCCTTTTCTTTTTCGCTACTCATTTCTGTTATTTATTATTATTGTTAGATATTATTATTATTATCGATGATACCTATTAAAGATTTCTTTCAAAAAAAATAAAAAAAATTTTTGTTCAGCCTGTTGTTTTTTTTTCCATAACGAACAACGAAAACAAAAAAAAAATAATTTTGTTGTCAAAAATTTATGGTTATGAGCGTTTTGTATATATTGTAGGCTTATATAGAGTGGTTATTGTCACACAACAACAAAAGGTGTGTAAGTTTAATATGAAACTATATATATATCATAGATTAATATTTTAGAAAAGAAATAAAACTAATTATCATATATATTATATTGTCTTGCAGTGTGTGTATTATCGGTTTATCTATCTTATTGAAATGTTTCCCAATAAAATTCGAAGTACCACGGTAAAGGTGCCTACTGAGAAAAAGAAAAACGTCTGTTTGAGAATTTTCAACATGTAAAGCTTCCTACAATTGAAATAGGATTATATATTAGAATGATATAGTAATAAAAGCCACTCTATATGTGGTCAAACTATATAGTAATTTATTTATAAATTGGTTCTTTGTAATCATGCACTCTGTAGAATGTAGTATGTCTTCTTGTGGGTAACACTGGTACATATTGATTAACCGTTAAATAGATATGATATTTCAATGGCTTAATACTTTCTCTTTAAGCTCGTAATATTATCCAGAATCGTTGATATATGCCATATTTTTCTAAAATTTGTTTATAGAAAAAAAAATCAAAAGTTCCTTAATAATATCTAATTAAAAGTAATTGTTTCTTCTATATAACTATTATATATATATATACCTAGCAAGTCACTTTTTTTGGCAGGTTGGATGCGTTATGTAATCGCTTACATAAGCAAACAATCTTTCCAACCAGTAAAAATTCCCGTTTTATAATCAAAGAAAAAAAGAATTTAAAAAAAAAATCCCAGAAAAAAATAAAAATTAAAAATTAAAAAAGAGAAAAATATTATTGAAAAATTTTTTGACTGGAGACAATCAACATTCAACATCAAGATAACATTATAAAATAACCATCAGCTATGCCAAGTAAGTATGATTACTGTTATATAAGAGGCAGGAAAAAATGTCTTTGTGGAGGAAACAAGATTTACTAACATTGTTTTATAGCCGAACATATTAGACCTCAAGGTGTATCATTTGATAATATCGATTATTCTAAATACGATGATTTAAAAGCTGCTCAAGATTCTATGCTTAGAGAACAATGGATAAGAGTGTCTGCCTTGAAGACATGTAGAAAGGCTTTAGAAAAATGTAATAAAATCCACGGGGTTAACCACTACGAAGAATGTAAACCTTTGGCTGATAAATATTTAGAAATGCTCCCTACACATAGAGTCACTGGTTATCTTGGGTATCAAAAGAATGACCCAAGTAAATAATTTCAATATTCATCATCATATCACAAAAATAATAAAAACAAGGGGTTTAAAATTCAAAAATTTAGAGCAAGAGCACTATGTTCCTCTCTTCATACATCTCATATATCATTACTATCCTTTGTTAATTATTTTTCTTTGTGGTTCTTCTCTTCATTTCTTTTTTATGTCAAATATTTTTTTTTATGTCTCTCTAATAATAAACAGCAATAACTATCATTTTTTTAAAGAATAGGGCTAGTAATGGGTATTCTCCTATGGGAGGGTGAGAATGCACTAAAACATTTTGTAGAAAATTCACATATCTATAAAAACTGTTCTACAGTTACTTTATTATTATTTTACAGTGGATATTTATAGCAAAAATGAAGGATTCGTATATTTTAATCGTGTATTTTATCTTTTTTTTTATAATTTATAAATTAGTTATTTTTTATCAGATAAGGCAGCAACACCAGGTAAAGTCTTACCTTCTAATAATTCTAAAGAAGCACCACCACCAGTAGAAACATGGGATAATTTATCAGTGACCCCAAATTTCTTAGCAACAGTAGCAGTATCACCACCACCAATGATAACAGTGTTACCTGCAGCAGTAGATTCAACTGCGGCATCCAAGACAGCTTTAGTACCGTTACTGAACTTATCAAATTCAAAGACACCTGGTGGACCGTTCCAAACAATGGTTTTAGCTTCTTTAACAGCAGCGACAAATAATTTTCTAGATTCTGGACCAGCATCGAGACCAGACCATCCATCTGGGATACCTTGTTCAGCAGTGACAACTTTGCTGTTAGCATCTTTATCGAATTTATCAGCAATTACGAAATCAACTGGTAAAACAATCTTAACATTATTTTTCTTAGCCTTTTCCACTAATCCTGGGACTAATTTAGCACCGGCTTCATCGAATAAGGAGTTACCGATCTTAACATTATCCAAGACTTTGTTGAAAGTGAAGGCCATACCACCACCAATGATTAAAATATCAACCTTATCTAATAAGTTGTCAATTAATTGAATCTTATCAGAGACCTTAGCACCACCTAAGATTGCCAAAAATGGTCTGACTGGGTTTTCTAAAGCCTTAGAGAAAAATGTTAATTCTTTAGCAACAAGGAAACCAGCAGCTCTTTCTGGAACGTCAATACCAACCATTGAAGAGTGAGCTCTATGAGCAGTTCCGAAGGCATCATTGACATAAACATCAGTGAGTGAAGTCAATTGTTTTCTGAAAGCTTCGACTTTTTCCTTGTCAGCTTTAACTTTCTTACCATCAACTTTTTGAGAACCTTCTTCTTCAATGTGGAATCTTAAGTTTTCTAATAAGATAACTGAGCCTGGAGTAGCATTAGCAACGGCTTTTTCAACTTCTGGTCCAACACAATCGTGTAAGAATTCAACTTTAGTACCTTCTAATAATTTTTGTAATTCAACAGCAACTGGTGCTAAAGAGAATTTTTCATTAACAGTACCATTTGGTCTACCTAAATGAGAAGCTAAAATGACAACCTTTGGCTTTTGTTCCAAAACGTATTTAATAGTTGGTAAAGCAGCAACAATTCTTTGGTTATTGGTAATGGTCTTACCATCTAACGGAACGTTGAAATCTACTCTGATGAAAACTCTTTTACCAGTAAGAGCTAAATCCTTAACAGATAATTTACTTGAAAGAGACATTGTGTGTTCGTGTTTGTATTTATTTATTGTTTTTGTATTATTTAGTAATTGACAATTCAATTGGCAAAGAAAATAGAAAATAAAACAAGAAAATAAAAAGAAAATAAAAAAAGAGAATAAAAAAATTGGGGGAAACTTTGGAATATTTATATAGCCTGACAACAAAAAAGTAAAAAATGAAAAATTACACACCATAAGATGGTCAGGGGGAAAAAATTGGATCATCTCGGGACTTTTTTTTTTTTGCTATTTATTTTCCAGAGCAACGAACTATAATAATTTCATTTATCCTTATATATATACGTTGGCTAATACCACCCCATTGACTGTCAATAAGTTGATCAATTAAATGGTTTTTCTATTTGGCTATTAATATTGGCTATTGATATTATTAATATATTTTGAATCGTAATGAACTTAGATCTCTGACAACAGGCTGTATAGTTGGAACTCCCACTTAAGTGAATATCGCTGAATGAGATAGATTTCTTTTAGATCATTTAGATAATCATCAGATGGTGATGTTAAATTGCAAATAATAATAGGTGATTGTGTCTTCTGTGTCACAGAATATACCATAAATTCGGTATATTCACGTGAAGCTAATATTGATGATAATGAGAAAAAAAAATTTTTTTTCCTAAATCGTTAAATTTAACAACTTTGAAGAATTTTAATCTTTTTGGTCACGATATATATATTAATAAATCTCATAGATAATAAATAGTAAATACTAGAGGATGTCCGAATCAGATTCTGAAGGAGAATTGCAACTTTCGGCTGCCACTCTTGCAGCACTTCAAGAGTTCCGTAATGAAGAAGCTGATAGAAAAGAACATTTTAATAAATTGTATCAAGAAGCTGAAGATAAATTCGAAGAGACTAAAGACATTGAATTGTTCAAAGAAGATTGGCAATTATCACAATTTTGGTATAATAAGAAAACTGCCAATATATTAGCCGAAGAACTTCTTGATGGCGCTGATGAAGACACTGTCATCGCAATCATCAGTGCACCATCCGTGTATGCAGCTATTAAACAATTAGATCAGTCTAAAGTACCAACCAAGCATATATATTTATTTGAAATTGATAAAAGATTTAGATTATTAGCTGGTGACGAGCATTTTGCAGTTTATGATTTCAATAAGCCTTTAGACTTCCCATCACATTTATTGAAAAAATGTCACAGAGTGTTGGTTGATCCACCATTTTTAAACGATGATTGTCAAACTAAGACTTCCTTAACAGTTAGAGCTATATTAAACCCTGACGAACTGTTAAAATGCAAAAACTCTGGTGAACTTCAGCGTAGAATTATTTCATGTACTGGTGAAAGAATGCATAATTTAATGCCTAAAGTATACCCAGGCATCAAAATCACTGACTTCCATCCAGAGCATGAAAGAGGTCTTAGTAATGAATTCAGATGTTATGCTACATTTGAAAGTAAAAACTGGAAGTTTCAACAATAAATATATATAAAGTGTAATATAATAAAACTTTTTTTTTTTCTAAAATCTATTAAATGTCTAAAGTTAATGTAGCTAATGTAAAATCTTGATTAGCTACGATACCTGATTCTAATGCATCGTTTTCGATACTACCATCGTCTGATTTCTTTATAACGATTCTTTCATCAAGTTCTATGAATCCAAGTTTTTTCTCATAGTATGGAACAAGTTCATGTTCAACTATAACCACTGATTTTATTCTTTGAACCTCGGCGAATTGATTCTTAATGTCTTTTAATAATAAATTGAATATCGTTTGACCAGAATTTCTAACAAATGACGTGAATCCAGTGACTTCTAATTCTTCAACCTCGTCATTAAGTTTTTCACCGTATGGTTTGATTCCGATCGTTGCAATTGTTTGGTCAATGAGATCAGAGGTATAAACAAATCCATCTTGACATTCTTTGATTGTGATGTTTTCTATATTTGGCAAAGTAACATTATCAGAAGGGTTATTATTTGATGGGGTGTTTTTGCTTGAATTTATTAATAAATAAAGATAACAATATTTATTACCTTCGTAGAATCCCAAATCATCAATTATTTTCTTAGGATTTTTCACTCTTGGAGACGCTACTATATTATACTTGAATCTTGGCTTATTGTACCCTTTATTTAAAATCTTCATAAGATTTATTTGTGATTCCGGATTGTCATCATTGAAAAAATTACAACGAACTTTCAAACACTCAACTGTCATTTTATATGGTTCTTATTTTATTATTGAATATTCTTAGAAGACAAATGACTAATGAATATAATATTTCTTATCTGTAGGCGAATGCATCTTTGATTTTTCATCGTTCTTTTTTTTATACACAAATTGTTTTGTGCCCTGGAAACATCACATCAAATTATCACCAACATGAAATAGTATAAACATCTAATTGTTCTAAACATATATTAGCCTGATTATACTATTTATTTTATCTATTAATTTAAAGAGCTTATGTTAATAATTGCTATTAAATATACTTAGTTGTTGAATATTTTCAATTTATTTTAATTTATTTTAATTTATTTTAATTTATTTTTAGTTACAATTTATATTTTTAATTATCATGTTAACTTCCATTGCAAGGTAACTAGAATATAAAACAAAACAAAAAAAAAATACAATTAAAATAATTACCATATCAAAACAAATATATTATTATTATTATACACTAAAAGATTTTTTTACTTATTTAAGAAATATTAAAGTCAATAGAACCTAATTCCTTCCATTCAGAAACATCACCTTCACAATCAACAAGTTTTAAAGTACCCCCATTAGGCCAAATGATATTACCATTATCATCGATAATATTCTTAGTAGATTCGTCAATCATAACATTCAAAAGATCTTCAATTCTGATTCTGATAGTTCTTTGTAACGCAGCATTGATTGTATAAATATTAGAATAAATTAAAGATAAATGTGGCTTGAATTCATTAATTGACCAATTTTCTGCAATGTAAGTTGCCATTTTAGCTACTTCGTCATCTGACGGAAGTGGTACTTTACTAGTAGCCACAGTACTACTACCGCTATTACTATTATTGATATTTTTGGTGCCATTATTATTTTCATTAGTATTTTTTTTGTTATTCTCATTACTATCGCTAGATGGGGTGATTGCATCAAGCATTTGTGGAGATAAAGAAGTAGATGAAGGGATATCGTCATTAATATTACCAATAGAAAAATTTCTAGAAGAACTACGACTATGTTTAGATCTTTTAGAAGATTTACGCAGAAGCCCTGAACCACCACCTTGAAGTGCAGATTTTCCTGATAACCCACTATTATTTAAAAACCCATCTGGTGACTGTACTTGTTGCTTCAACAGTGGTAGCTCAACGAATAATTCTCTGATGACTCTAGCAAATGAAATCAAATTCGGATTAGGACGTACTGAAAAGAAAACTTTTTGAAAATATTTTTTCCCAAAGACTAATTTATCAAATGAAATTAACTGCTCATCTTCATTCGATATTAATGACAATGAACGTCCTCCTTGATTTATATCATCAAGTCCAACTTCTAAAGAATTGCTATTATTAGCAATGCTGTTACTACCATCTGCCACTGATGGTGGCATGGACACACTTGATGATGCTCTTTTTTGGCTATTTATTTGGCTGATAGAATTTATGGCAACCAATGCAGAATTTAAAATATGAGCAATTGATTCTGGAGACGTGACGACAATCCCTGACGTCACGGTGATGTGTGGTTCGATTTCCGGAGAATCATCAAACAATGTTTGTAGAGATATCGTTAAAGATTTCAATGATTCATAGAATTCAGTATTAGTCTTTGGAACTATCCATAATGCAACACCTATATATCATTGTTAGTAAAAAATAGAAATAAAAAATAGATATCAAAAATAGACATCAAAAATAGAAATAAAAGTAATATAGGAAGGATGATATTGAACTGAACATACCCATTTTTTATTATTATTATTATTATTATTATTATTATTATTATTATTATTATTATTATTATTATTATTAGTATTATTTAATTGTTATATATCACTTATAAATACAATTTACCATTAATCAATCATAAAAAGTAAAGCAAACAATAATAATAATACTCTTCAATGGAAGATGAATAGAATGAGAAAATAGTATTGTTCTTAAAATAATTATTATTTTTATTTTAATATTTTTCGAAAAGATATTTTCTGATTGGGAATTTTATAAATGGACTTTTTTATGGGCTGCGGCGGAACTTTTTAAAAAGGTCCAAATTAATGGTGATTATTTCTTTTGGTTATGTACGCTTGATATCAAAAAAACAGAGAGAATAAAAAAAAAAAAAAAAAAATTCAGAGTATTATGCAATTCCAAATAAAGAAAGGCGAAAATAATTTAGATATCATATAAACAACCCCAATTACAAAATAAATATTAATTGGATAGAAATAATTAGAGTTATTTTTTAAAGATGTCGATGATGAATGATCCTTTATCAACGCTTTCTTATATGCTTTCATCCGCTAAAGAGTTGACGGTAGAAGCAGCAGCATCAGCGGCAGCTAAATTAGCAGAGACACCAACGCATTTGAAACCAAAGGAAATCATCAAACTTTTAGGATCTAATTCAGAAAGAGAAATATCTAATGGATTGAAAATAGTGATTTCATATATTTCAACTGGGAAAGATGCATCCCAATTTTTTCCACATATTATTAAAAACATGAATAGTCCTAATTTGAAAATCCGGAAATTGATTTACATTTATTTATTAAGATATGCCAATATTAATCCAGATCTTGTGTTATTATCAATCAATTCAATTCAAAAATTATTCAGTGATAGTGACCCTCAAGTAAGATCTTTAGGGCTTAGAATTATATCATCGATTAATAATCCGGCAATTCTATCAATTACTCTTTTAGCATTAAAGAATTTAATCAATGATTTATCACCAATTACTAGAAGAGCATGCGCAATTTCAATTTCAAAAATCATAACTACAATGAGCGATAAGATCGATCAACAGAATCGTGATTTACTTATAAATGTTTACTTGAAGAAATTATTATCTGATCGTAGTATAACAGTTTTAAATTCGGCAATTGTCACTTACAGTACAGTATGTCCTGATAATTATCAATTGATCCATACTAATTTCAGATACTATTGCAAAAAATTAATGGATTTAGATGAATGGACTCAATCTGTTTTAATTAATATTTTAACTAATTATTCAAGAAGATATTTGCCTAGACCTAAAATATTTGATTTATCAACTAATGTGGGAAATTTCATGTATTTACCAGAGGATGAACTTCAAGCAATCCCATATCCTGTATATGAGGTCGAATTCCATCCAGACTTGGAATTGTTTTTAAATTCAATGAGAAATTTAATTTTCAGCAATAATGATGCAGTTTTATTATCAATCACCAAGAGTTTTTTCTTTTTAACCCCACCAAAGACTCTTAAAGATTTCCAAATTAATAGAATGCTTGTTAGAATAATAAATAATAGCAATGATTACGAAAGTATTAAAATATTCAAATTTCAAATTATTTTATTAATTATATTAAAAAGAAATGCATTAGTTTTCCAAGACTTTTACCGGAAGTTTTTTCTTTTCCCTGATGATTCTTTGACAATTTCAAAATTAAAATTAAATATTTTGTCTTTGATTATCAATGAAAATAATTTGAAACCAATAATCACAGAATTGAAATATTATGCATTGAACCATAAAAATGATCAAATAGTGTCTGAATCCATAAAGACCTTAGGGAAATGTTCAATGATTAATATGAATTTGAAAACCAGTATACAGCGGTGGTTATTTAAACATATTCAAACATTAGAAGAAAACAATAACGATAACCGTGGTAGTAATTTCATGACGATTTTTGCTAATAAAAGAATCGTTAATGAATGTTTAATGGTGATGAGATATTTAATTCAAGATAATCCAACTAATAGTATTAAAACAATAATAAAACTTTCCACAATTATAACTAATGAAAAAATCCAATTAAACCCAACTGCAAAATCTTCAATCATTTGGGTAATTGGCGAATTTATCTCAGTTATCCCTAAAGCTATACCAGATTTTATCAGAGTATTAGTTAAAAATTTCGTCAATGAGGAAGAAGCGGTCCGTTACAACATTCTATTAATTGTTTGCAAATATTATGTTTATGATTTAATGCAATATCAATTGAAGAATAATAATGATCCTAATGCTCTTGAAAGCTATCCTAAAAATAGTGAGAATTTTATTTTCAAATTGTTCAACCATGTTATCAATCTTTGTAAATATGATAATTCTTATGATATTAGAGATCAATCTAGAATGTTGAGTCATTTACTCTCTGATGATAGAATTGAATTGGCGACTTTAATTTTACAAGCTCCAAAGAACTTACCTTCAATAACTTTAACTAATCAACCAGTTTTCAATAATGTTACCTCACCCAAGCTTGATGGTGAATTTATAGACTCAGGAATAATTAATGATAATAATAATAGTGATGGTAAGAAACTTTCTGAAAATGGTAACCACAACGGTAGTAATGATCAAACTTTAGAGAGTGTTGATGTATCTCCACAACCATCTAATAAGAATTCCTTCAGTGAACGTAAAATTGAAAGAAATAAAGTTTCGCTTAGTAACGAAGAACTTATTAATGAAGAAGGTTATGATCAAATAAGTGCAGAGGCCTTTGATTATATTTTGAGTCCAACATTATTTGCGTATTTAGAAGTGCCAGAATGGACAAACGTTGATGAATTATTACCTGATGCCGTTCGTGATCTTGATATTAGTAGTCATGGGTATAACGACAACGGTAGCAACAACGTTCAGTCTATAAGTTCTAAAGATATTGTTAAAAGAGAAAATAATTATAAATCGCAATTTGCCTCACATGCGATTTCTTCAGAGAGTACTCGTAATAATATTGGTAGCAGTGCTGTAATTACTCCAAAGGTACCAAAGCCTACACTTTCTTTAGATGAATTTTTAAATTCTCAAGATGATAGTGTTAAGGCCATTAAACATAATAAGAAATACTTGAAGAAAAACAAGCAAGTTGTTGAATCTTCTAGTGAGTCAGAAGAAGAAGAATCAGAAGAATCGGAAGAAGAAGAATCAGATAGTGAAGATTCAGTTGAAGAATCAGAAGAAGAAAGTGAAAATGATGAAAGTGCAGGAATGCTCAAATAGACTTGATTTATTGCTAAATATCCCCATAGAAAGCATAGCCATAGCTAAAAAGAAAATTTCTTAATTAAAATAGTTAATTTATAGATGTAATTTTTTTCTTATTTGTTTCATTTTTTTCAACTATGTAGTATATTAATTACTAATACAATTATGGCTATTATGCATTATTTTTCGGTTAATATTGTATTATTGCCTTATTTAGATAAATTAAAATCTTGACCCTGAGAACTTTTGGATATCGTTTTTTCCTAAAGTTTCAGAATTTACAGTGATACATACTTACATCCTCAAAATGAGAGTCAAATATCATAAAAAAAAAAGTTCTATTGGTGCTTTTGTGTTGAAGTGATAAGATATTATTGAAAGAATCTATTCTATAGCTTTTTGGTTAGATACAATTATCAAAATCCATCATTTTATAACATTTATATCCTTTCAACTTTTTATTAAAAATCCTTATATTTCTTAAAAAACATGTTTTATAAGCTGCTCGTACCATCAAAAAGAAAGAACATTCTAAGAAAACCAATCCATTAGTATTACATAAATATATATTTCTTTTCATTTTATTTTCATTCGAAAAGAATCTGGAAATAGCTACAGTTATATATAGTTGTTGAAAAAGATTCAAAAGTAAAAGCCAACGAAAAGCATTCGCTTATTACAAAGGACCAACAGGAAACTAACAGTTGGGAATATAACAAAATATAATCAATTTCAGTGAAAAGATCTAGATCAATATATAAAGAAAGCGCAATATACATGGATATTATTAAAAAGTCAGAATATATTGAAATGGAGCAATTCAGAGGTTATACTATGGCTGAACGTCCCAATCTCAGGATAATAATAGCTAGGCATATCATGAATGGTGATCTGGCAAGGAAAAGAAAATTTAAAAAAACATATCCTGGATTAACATTTAGAAACATTAATGTTTTATGGAAATAGTGAATACTTACGGTCATAATTATTATCCATTATTTATCCACAATTGTCCATAATTGTTCATTATTTATCCACAATTGTCCGTAATTGTTTATTATTTATCCATTATTGTCCATTAGCTGGCCATTTCTTAAAGCATACCGGTTTGCAACAAAAGCAAAGTTAAAAAAATGTATTTACACAAAATACTTAACCAGTGAAGAGAGAAACTCTATGATGACCATGATAAAATATGTGTATAGATTACAGTAAACCATTGAGTTTGAGTGATTATGTGGTAACACACAAATGAAGTAGCTGTAGTGTTAAAGTTAAAACACCTGAAAATATGGATATGGATACTGTAAACATATAAAAATATGAATCAAACTTTATAGTAGGCACCGAAGAGTAAAACAAACTCTTGTGTAATTATAGCCCTAACTTTGCAAAAAACTATAAATTCATTAGCCCAAATAAGACGTCCAAAGTGAAACACATAAATAAAACAACAATACCTAGCATGAAAAAGTACCTAGATATGGGTCAAGCTAAAGGAGCGGAAAAAAAGCACACAATGCAAGAAAACAATATACTTCATAGAAAAAGCAATTTACTAAGGAAAAAACCAAAAGGCAGCATGGATTAATAGATCTATATCCATAGATAATTGTTATTAAATTCTTATTACGACCATAAATGTTCCATTATCTAAATAAAACACAATATTGATTTTCCTCTACATAGCTCATATATTAAAAAAGAAAAGAAGAGAAAAGTTAAAAAAGGTAAATTGCATGTTTTTGTTCCAGGTATATTCCATCTGTAGAAATTGAAAAAGAGAATTAGGAAACAAAACCACAAGCTGACATTTGTAGAGTAGCAAAAGAGTACAAATTTTATTTGTGCCTAGCAGACCTTGGTACGAGGATGTGTGTGTAGCAGTGAAGCTGAAGCAACCCAAAATCAAACTGTAAATACCACCAGTAGGAGGATTTACCTGCTGCCACTTGAATAGCTAATCATTTTAAATTTAAAAAGAATTTAATGGTAATTTTATAATGTTTTGAACATCCCTGAGACAAACTGCAGCTGGTGTTTTTGACCTACATGCAATGTTTCATTCAATATTTGTAGTTTTTGTCTACCTTCACATTTTCATAATACACAACTATTGCCCCAAAATATTATTTATTTCAAAGTAACATATTTCATTTATTTCGTTGCAAAAGCACTGCCAAAATGTTCGGGTATAATACCAATAGTGGCATTCCTGGTGTTGAGACCTTTATTTCCGCAGCAAAGGTTTCTTTTCTTTTAACGGTACCTGTGTGTTGTTGTTGTATTGTGAGACACTCAGTAACTAATAAGCTGTTAATCACTGATTGCCGGAAAATGGAACAAGTGAAATAAAATGAAATTCCAAGTCTAGAAAATGAATGCCCTTTGAAGAAGAAGTATGTCTAAAACCCATCGATTCTGTGGGTGCATATATATAGAAGCATTTAAACTTTTCAGTTGCAACACATGGCAAAAAAAAAAATTTTTTTTTTGACAAACAACCTTATTTACTTATTTATGTGTTTTACGATTTTTTAATTTTTATTTCAATATAAATACCAGAATGATTCCTTGAGAGTATTTTAATTCTAAGCATTTTTAATTAATTATTTATTTTCTATTTTCTATTATTTTTATAATCATCAACCAAACAAACAATCTTTAAAGAAATACAAATCACTCCTTTTTTGTATTACAATTTAACTTTTATTCACTCTTTTCACAAAACTCTTGCATAAATATTCCAAAAATGAGCGGTTACAAAGCTGATGGTGATGACTTACTCGTCTTTCAAACTCCTGCTGAAGCCTTAGGTAAACACAGAGACTCCCAAACTCCACAGTCTACTGGTGGTATGGGCATGGGTGGATTCTACCAACCTCAAATGCCATTCCAACAACGTGCTTCTTCTATTGGTTCAGCCTCTCCAACAGGCTCTGAAGTTAGTTTTGGTAGATTATCTCCACAATCCACCGCGTCTAATTCTACAAGTGGCCGTGTTTTATCCCAAAAGGATAGATTAAGACAGTTCTTTGACTGCTGCGACTTCAATAGAGACGGAAGATTAGGCGAAGAAGAATTATGCCACGCTCTTAGAAATTACGACCAAACTGAATTTAAAAGAACCACTGCTAGAACTATGATTAAATTATTCGACAAGAACCATTTCAACTCTGTTGATTTTGACGATTTCGTAAATATCTGGAACTACTTATCCAGATGGAGAACTGTTTTTGAAAAATGTGATGCTGATGGAAGTTTATCTATCAACCATGATGAATTCACCGATGCTCTTAAAACTTTTGGTTTTGAATTGCCTGTTGAGTCTGTTGACCACATTTTCTTTACTTTCTCTTTCTCTGTCTATAATCAGCAACCAGTTATGAAATTCGATTCCTTCATTGAATCAATGGTGTGGATAATGAAAGTCACTGAAGTTTTCAAGAAATACCCATCTTTAGATGGTGGTGCTACTGCTGGTATCGGATACTTTGATTTCATCGATGTTTTACTTGCCTTTAAGGATTAAGTATACAATCAACCAATTTATTATTAACATACCAACTTTAGATTTTTTTCTCTCGCTCTAATTACTTCACTTCTCTTTAATCTACTTATTTTTTGCTGACCTTTTTCGAATTTCATTTTTCTACTTGTTTTTTTTTTTATCTATATTATATATCATAATGATTCTTTCTAATTTAACGATATTTCAAAAAAAATTTAACATGCTCATCTGTAGGCTACTATCATTGGTAATGACGGTTTCACCTCAATATTTCCTTTGTTTTATAATTTCCCTTATTAAGGTAACTAGAAAAATGCACTTCTAAAAATATCGCAAATCCTACCAAATAGAGAAAACCCTAACCTAAGGTGCTTTTCTACAGCAGGCAGGGGAAAGTCATACCATAAAACATTAGCTATAAGCATTAACATCATGATTGCCTCAATGACATGATAAATATTTGATAACACCACCGTTTCCAAGTAAATATAGTACAGCCATATTTTCATCCAATTGGTATGGATATGGCACCTTTTTTGCTGCTTATACATATCTGGTTATTGTATTGTAATTCACTGCATTGTAATTCATATTGTAATTCATATTGTAATTCAATGCATTGTAATTTATTTTATTGTAATTTATCGTATTGTAATTCATTTTATTGTAATTCATTATATTGTAATTTATTGTATTGTAATTTATTGTATTGTAATTCTGGTTAAGTGGGACATTTTAAATGAAAAAGAGAATAGATATGATATTACACCAATGACAAATAGCATCTACTATTAGGCCACCTGAAGCAATCGCAGCTATCTGAAATGTTAACCATCGTGAAGTTAAGAGCTATAATTGATTCAAAGAAAAGAGTTCCATAATACTATCCATCTGTTTAATCTATTGAGTGATACAGGATACATGAAATTACGACCAAAGCACCTGATAAAACACCTGACAAACATTCATATACCGATCCAAAAACAATCATTAGTAGAGTATCGCCCATGTTTTACTATACAGCACACAGGAAATTTTATCAGCATTTTGATTGGATAGTTTTCAAGTTAGGAAGCCCGTACGAAAGAAAAAAGAATAAAAAATGTTCAAAAGAGAGAATAAAAAATCAAAGAAAAAACACCCCAGTAACGAAAATTTTTTGGAATATTGAAATTGAAAAAAAAAAAAAAGAATACGAGTTATTATTATTGTAATAAAATCACTCTTCTATTAGACATTATTTAATTAAGGGAATTATATATATAAATATATATTTTTTTTTCAATTATCATTCACTCCAGACTCATCATAATCATCAATACACAATGGCCTCTCGTATGTTTGTTAGAACTTTAGCTACTGCTACCAAATCCGTCAAACCACCAGTTCAATTATTCGGTTTAGATGGTACTTACGCAACTGCTTTATATACTGCTGCTGCCAAAGAATCCTCAATTGATTCTGCTGGTAAATCTTTAAAATCTATCAGTGCTTTATTATCCAGCGATGCTAAAGTAGGTGAAATCTTAGACAACCCAGCTTTATCCTTTGAAGACAGACAAGTCGTTGTTAGCACCATTTCTCAAAAGACTTCCGCTGATTCTACTGTTTCCAACTTATTAAAAGTTTTAGCCGAAAACAACAGATTAGAACTTTTACCAAAAGTTGTCTCTCAATTTCAAATCTTAGAAGATGCCTACAATGGAATTGTTGAAGCTACCGTCACTTCTGCTAAACCATTAGAATCCAAATACTTGAGAAAGGTCCAATCTTCTATCTCTGGTTCTAAATTCGTTGGTCCTGGTAAAACTTTGAAATTGGTCAACAAAGTTAACCCAGATATCTTAGGGGGTTTAATCGTTGAAGTTGGTGACAGAACCGTTGATTTATCCATCTCTGCTAAAATCGCTAAATACAACAAAATCTTATCCGAATCTATCTAAGTTTAATTTAACAACTCTATTTATTTATTTTATTTTTTTACAAACATGAATCATCAATCAATCCAATACTATAATACAATGGCGAGAGAGACGATTAAAAAAAATTAATTAATGACATTAAGAAAATTAAATGGAAGAAGGTCCAAACAAACAAAACAAACACAAATACAAATAACAAAAAATAACGAATTTTAATACTTACAGACATACAAAAAAAAAAAAACTTTTTATCAACGAATTTAATATGTGGGTTTTATTATTTACATTAGTTGATGCATCATCTTAATATATAATAATTAATATATTATTTATTTTATATATACGTGAATTTATATTCAAAGAAAAAATTTTTCCATTCCTATAAAGAATAATATTAATTATATTGTAATTCATTTATTTATAACATCTTTTAAACACTGACGTTATTGCTGACGATTAAATCAACTAACTCAGTGACAGGATCGTCAGTATAATTTGAAGTTTCAATATCACCCAAGACTCTCTTAATACCAATATTAAGAGAAGTATTATTCAAGTAATGCTGAACTTTACTAACAACAGCTTTTCTATTATCATCATTACCACCGAAATTAACAGCTTTTAAGACATTATAGAAATCATTAAAATCAGTAAGATTAGGAACTGGAATATCATTATCAAAGCTACCCATTAAATCCAAATTTTTGACCAATGATAAAGAAGAAGTTGTCACAAAGATTAACAATTTACGACCTTGTGGAGGAGGTTTAGTCAATAAAGTCTTAATAACTTGCAAGATGTTGTTTGAGAATCTAGGACCAATTGGAACATATTCAATTAAGGCTTCAATTTGATCAACGACTAAAATGTTTAATGGAGATTTATAAGCATCTCTGAAACAATTGTCAATGTATGTGATCTTTGCAGATTCAGACATCCCAACAATCTGACCAGCAGAGACTAATCTCACAAATGGGAATTTAGAATTAAGAGCCATTGATGCGGCAAGTGCTGTTTTCCCTGAACCACTAGGTCCATGAACTAAAATACTTAATAATTTAGTTTTACCCTTTGGATCAGAGATTCTATTAATAAAAGTTTGTCCCGATTTCATTATTTGATTGACTCTTTTAGAATATGCAATAATATCACCATTGACTTGTTCTTTTAAATCATCTTCACTGACACCGAATGCTGGTTTAACTTCTTCTAAAGCCATAAGGAAATCATTCATCTTCACTTTCATGTTTGCAACTTTATTAATATCAACATTGGCCACAGTTCCAACTTTGATAGATTTATTAATCGCAAACGAAGCAGCAGATTTCACTAAACCTTCAAGTTCAGCTCCAGAGAAATTTTTAGTCATGGCGGCTAATTTATCTAAATCAATATCTTTATCTAACAAGTTATTATCTCTCATTTTCTTTGAGTGAATATCCAAGATTTGTCTACGACCTTTTAAATCCGGTAATTTAATTTCAACTTGAACTTCAAATCTACCAGGTCTTAACAAAGCATTATCGATTAAATCAATTCTATTAGTCATACCAATGATTAAAATATTGTTTAATTGATCAACACCATCCATTTTAGCTAATAATTGATTAACCACATTATCACCAACCCCAGTACCATCACCTCTTGAACCTCTTTGTTTGAAAACTGAATCCAATTCATCAAAGATAATAATATGTAATTGAGAATCAGCACCTTTAGCCTTTTGTTCTGCTTCTGCATCTTTAAACAAATTTCTAATATTTTCTTCAGAAGAACCTACATATTTAGATAAAATTTCTGGACCATTAACAATCTTAGGCTCAACAGACCCATTTAATAATTTCCCAATTTTTCTAGCAATAAGGGTTTTACCAGTACCCGGTGGACCAAAAAGTAATAAACCTTTAACATGATTAATCCCTAATTTATCAATTAACCCTGGAGGGAAAATTCTTGAAGCGAAAGCTCTTCTGAAAATTTGTGAAAACTCAGTGTCTAACCCACCAACACCCATATCTTCAAATTTAAAATCAGGTCTAATAATAGCATCAGGTCTCATTCTTGTAGTAGATTCTTTAAATGGCACTTTTGGTTGAGAGTTAGACATCCAATTAACAGTAGTCTTAGCGTTTAAAATCCCTTTAGCGTTAATAGATGACATAAAATTATTGATAGGACCACTAATTTCAGCACTAGTATCAGTCATATTAATAACTTGGATAGATTTGACATAACATTCAAAGATCAAAGATTTATAATCGAATAAGATTAATTGAGTAGGTTGTAAAACTTGATCATTGAAAACCTGATTGAATTTTTTTTGTAAATCATCTTGATCAAATGGGGTTTTAATCATAGCACCTTTATTTTTATTTCTGAAATTAATTTCAACATTGACTGCAGACAAGAGATTAGTATCTTTGACCCTGTATGTAGCTACTTGAACGTTTTGATTTAAAGAGTATTGCATCCATGATCTTTGTGACCCATTTAACCCGATTTGTCCAGTTGGGAGCTCTCTAGATTGAATTGTAGTGACTACGAATTGATTGTCAATGATCACTAAGCTTTCAGAGGGAAAATTGTTACAAGCAATACGTCCTGACAAAGCAATTTGATTGTTTGGACAATTGGCCACAAGCAATGTTTGAGCACCACTACTTGATTGTTGTGGTACTCCAGGATTATAATTCCCTTGAGGTGGCTGAATTCTGTTTCCATGAGCATATCCACTATGGTCATTACCACTACCATTAGAGTTTCCAAATCCAAATCTATTCATTATATTTATTTTATCTGTATCTGTATTTGATTATTTGTATTTGTAAACCTAACAATATGGTACTGTATATTAGTAGATGAGGCGGTTAGCTGTTCTTTTTTTTTTTTTTGAAATTCTAAAATTTATTTTTATTTCTCTGTTTGTTTTGCTTGACGGGGCTTCAAAACTTTTCTGGTCTTTTTTCGCTTTAACATTTTATTATTTTTGAAATCAAGAAAAAAAAATGTATTAAATAAACAGCGATACTATGGATGCTCATGGATTGAATAATTAATAATAAATAAAAATAATAATACACTAATAATGTTTGGTCTTGGAAAACTTATTTACGGTATGTGAAAAGCGTTACATTTTTAGGATTGATTAGAGAGAAATGAATGATTTACTAACTGGTTGATACATTTTTCTTAGTGGTTGTGCTATTGGTGAATGCAGTAACTATTCTCAGTGAAGACAGATTTTTGAATAGAAGTAAGTATTATCAATAACAATTATTAGCAATGTTTATTGATTTTTGACTAACAAACTTTTCTCTAGTTGGATGGGGCAGTAATCTGAATGGGTATGGTCAAGGGATGGTTGATTCTAGTGTCAAGGGTAGATTAATCAATTTGATATCGGCATCTAGAACATTATTAAGAATACCTTTAATCTTCATCAATACTTTAATCATCCTTTATGAAATAATATTAGGCTGAATGTTTTATATTTAATATACGTGTGCTTTTTCTTTTACTTATCTTATGGATATATGTAGTAGGCTATAGTGCAATCTGATAGGGTAGATACACTCACAATGCAATTGTGGAATAAGGAAATATGAATTATTAGATTAGTGAATGAATAAACCATGATATATAGATATATAAAGAGATATAGGAAATGTATGTATGTAATTAATAGATAACAAAAAAAAAAAAAGGGAAAAAGAGAAAAGAGTAATTAATGTAATATAAAAAGAGAAAAAGTTAGACAGAAAAAAACAAAAGGAATATATATTTTTTATTAGTTAATTCGTTATAGATCAACCAAAAAAAGAGACATTATTATTGAATATTATTTTATAGCGGTAATATAGTATTATTACAAGAAAAGGATTTCATCATTTTTCAGAGGCTTTGGATCTAACTCTGACTAAGTTTTCAACTAAATTATCATAAGCTTGGTTAATAATTTTTGAAAAATCTTCTTCACCTTCAGAAGTATGTGGAGGATCAGCACTGCCTGCTGTGACGTCTTTCAAATTACTAGTCAAAGAACTAGAATCTTTGATTTGATTAACAATATCAGTAGCATTACTCTTCTTGAAAACATCTTCTAAAGTGATCCCTTTTTGTTTCATAACATCTAATGCAGAGATCACATTACCTAATTTAGCAGTATCTAATAAGACATCCTTCAAAGAATTACTATCAATATCAATATTATTAGTGTACCTTTCAGCTCCTGGAGTTAATAAACGACGACCACCATCATGAGCTGCCGTTGAAGAAGATGAATGACTATTGTCTGATAAGATTTTATCTTTGATCTGCGTAGCGGCCTTCATGACTTTACCTTCTTCCATGTCAAGTTTTCTTAAGGATCCATTTGTTTTAGACGTTGATTCTAAAGGATTCAAGTGGACGTGAGAAGAAAGATGACGATGATGTGGATGACCTGTGCTGATACTACTATTATCATCAGAGGGGCTAATACTGTTACCATCATCATCATCATCATCATAATTATTATTATTATTATTACGAATGTTATTTTTAATTAATGCTGGTGCATCATTGAAAATTCTATTTTTATGATCAGAGGACATTGAAAGTTTATTATTTTGTTTAAATTCTGCCATTAGAGTTGGATATTTATCACTCAACATCTTGACGCCTTTATCAAGAGCATCATCAGTGAAACAGAATCTGATTAAAGTTTCTTTGCCTTCTTGGTTAAGTTTATGAGCATACTTCAATTCAACTAATTTATCAATGGATTCAGCTAATTGTGACTTGATGAAGTATAATCTATCCAAAAATTGTAGTAAGGTATCTTTGAATTCTTGACTATTAGAAACATCTTTAGGATCACCATTTTCATTATACAAATATCTTAATAATTCCTCAGCTAAAGAGCTTAAAGAGAATTTATTACCACCATTAATACTATGAGATTTAGTTAAAAACAATTGGTCATTATTGTTGCCCGTGTCGCTATTACCGATATTATCTTTGTTATCAATAATGGCGTCCATATTTTGCATGGTGTAAACATTAAGTTTAGTCTTAATGTCAGCAGGCATATCAGTATCATCTAAATCAACATTGAATAAATGTGGAGAAGTCTTAATAAGATTAATAATTGACACATAAGAAGTATAGTCAAAAGTATTACCTAAAAGTGATATTGATGCAATATTCTTGCATGATGTTAAAGCTTCTGTGACGGCGGTTAAAGACAAAGCATCCAATTTGTTATAATCCAAATGAATACGCACCAATTTTTTGAACAATGGGATGAATGAAACGAATAAACTTAAAGAGTAATCTTTAAAAAATAAAGGATTACCAGACAAGTCCAAAAATTTCAAATTGCTTAATTTCGATAATTGATACATTATAGGCTCGTTATTATCCAGATCAATTGATTGATTTAAACCAGTGGAGTTCAATGACAAATATTTAATTGCACATGTTTTCTTTTCCCTAATTAATTTAGTTAATGTCTTGTTGAGAATTTTCAATGAATCGTAGTTATTATCATTAGTAATTAAATTATTATAACCCAAATCAACACCAATGATCTTGTCATAATTTTTATAAAACCAATTAGCCACGACTTGAATATGGCTTGAGGATAAATTATTATAGGCAAGACCAATATGAGTAGCAGCCAATGGCAATGCAATATCAAATAATTTAGTGAAGATTTTAAAGTTTGGAATTTGACAACCAGTGAGAATTAATTCTTGAATACCACCTCTATAGATTAAAGCCGCCACAAATAAAGACCAATCAACATCAGAACGATTATTCTTATTGGATTCCATACGAACAACATTGACATTAGAGCCTGATTTACTTTTCTTGGAATTTAACACTGTTAATGATTCACATTGAGTTAAATCTAAAGATTTTAAGGATTTACTTTTGATTATGAACCAACAAAGTAATTTCCAACCCTTAGGATCTATGCAAGTGTTACGCAAGGATAATTTTTCCAAGTCAACTTTAAATGAAATTGAAGCTAATAAGATTCTCAACATTTCAAAAGATAATGACAATCCATCAAGGATTAAATATTTTATTGGAGCAATGCTTAAGAAATCACCAAACGTTAAAATTTCAATTAAGGAAGGATGAGAATTTTTAAATTGTAAAGAAGATAACGGAGCGTTTGAGTTTTTAGGGATTTGCTTGAGAGTAGATTTAATTGGTAAAATTTCTCTTAAATGACAACATCTAGTGTACAAGACATCTAGTGGAGCCTTTTTTAACATCATATTATTAATCATCTTGGTACTTTCTTCTTCAGAACCATCTAATACATCATCATCATCACTGTCTACTGACGAGGCAGAAGTTGACGAATTAATCGAAGTAATAGATCTTGTTTTAGAAAGTTTCAGAGTACCGTCTTCAGAATTAGTAGGAGATAAATCATCATCATCATGACCATTATCATTGACTAAAGGTTTAGCTTCATCTTTAGGAGGACTGATAAATTTCAAATGACCAGTACCACCAACAACAACCCCACCACCGCCTTCAGTTAATATTTTCTTTTTCTCTTCAGCGGATAATTTATGAATGATGACAGAACCAGTTTTGGTGACTTCGACTTCACCCTTTCTTGGAGTTCTAGAGGCAATTTGTTGAGGAGGATCGTTAAAGAAAACTTCACCACTGAAGGCGACTCTTTTCAAATGAGGTAAATCATTGAAACCAGGGATTTTATTAAGAGAGGTAGAACTCGCCGATGAGGAATTTGAAGAAGAAAATGAAGAAATAGACAAATTACTATTGATATTAGTGTTCATCGAAGTAGTAGCACCAAGAACTACATTAGGAGAAGGTTCCTCAGAATGTCTTTTCAAAAACCCACCAAATAACCCAGAATTTCTAGAAGCACTAGCGGCAGTAGTTCCAGAGATAGAGCTAGTATCAGAAGAATTAATTTTTCTTGAAGAGATTTTAATAGCAGGAGGAAATGGAGGTTTAGGAGGATGAGGAGGAATAGGACGACCTAATCTATCAACAGTGGGGTTAAGTGCCGAACTAGTTGAAGTTGAGGAAGCAGCGCTACTGCTGTTTACAGGTTGTTGTTGTTGTTGTTGTTGATTAGAGAGTAGACTGTCAACAGTATTGGATCTAGCTTTGGTGTTATTAGCAGGCAAAGAATAATTCAAAGAATTGTTACTGCCATTTGTGTTAGTGCTGGCCATGGTAGAATTTCTCAATTTTTGTAAACCATTTTTATTGTAAAACGACAAGAATTTTTCCAAACGAGGATCTAAACCATCATCATTACTTGAAAAATTAGCATCATCGCTAGAAAATTTGTCGAATTGATTATCTTTATCAAGAACTCGATTAGGAGCAGTTAAAGAACGAGATAATTTATTAATATCACCGGCTGTTCTTGAAACTTTAGGAGAGAAAGAAGGCAAATCAGTAGATTTTGAAAGATTATTAATATCAGTGTGATCATGAGAAGAAATGGTTCTGCTTCTGGTTAAAGGAATTGTATCAGCATCTCTACTTTTTTTAGAAAATCTTGAATGAATTCTACTCAAAAACCCGCCACCAGCATCTTTATCAGTGTTATTAGTATTTGAACGCAGTAAGGTATGAGACTTAGTTTTTTTCAAAGAGGCAGTAGAAGTATTCTGAGGAGCCAGGAAATTGATCAGCTGAGGCCCATTATTACTGGTAGCGCTAACAGGGCTAGTGACGACGGTAGCCTTTGGAGGAGGAGGAGGAGATGAAGGAGTAATATAAGTGTTGTTGGTAGTTCTTGCCAGAAGATTACTTTGAACCAGATCAATGTTGTTACTATTACTAGTGTCGGTGACAGTGCTAGGATCAGAGGAAGAATCGGCAACACAAAGATTGGAAAACCCGCCTCTTAAAACCCAATCAACATCATTATCAGTGACAGCATGGATGATATTGCTTGCATCACTTTCCAATTTTGCTCGAAGTAGTTTCAATTCTTTATCTTTCTTTTTATTAGATCCATTATCATTACTTGAAGGCATTTTTTGAGACAGAATATAGGAAATAGAGGGTGGAATATAGGATATGGAATATAGGATACGGAATATAGGAAATAGAGAGTATAGTATGGAATATAGGATGATAATAATAATAAAATAAAATAAAATAAAATAAATAAAATAACTAAAGATATATGGTCGAGTCTTTAATATAAATATTATTTTATTATTATTATTATTATTTTATTATTATTATTATTATTATTATTATTATTATTATTATTAGTTGATTATTTGATTAGTTGATTATTATTACAAGTATCGATATCTTTTAACAATATTTTCTCCCAAAAAAATGAATGAATTTTAGTTTTGATAATAGTATAATAAACATATAAATAAAAAAAATGTAATTGATTATTGAAGCAAATTGAAACAAATTGAATTTATTTATAGAGATTATTATTAATATTAATAGAATTCTTCTTTGATGGATAATATAATAGAGAAAAGAAAAGTAATGATGATTTAAAAATGATTTAAAAATATGGAATAAACTGTTATAATAACAACAAAAAGTTATAATAATAAAAAATTAATTAATCAAATTTTACACTTTCGTTGTTTGAAAGAAGTAAAAAATTTTTTTTCCCACTTTAAAGGAAAAAAAAGAACAAAAAAACAAAAAAAAAACTGCGTGATCAAATAAAGCTAATAAAAAATGAACCAAATCAGAGGTAACAAATAAAATAAAATAAAATGAAATAAAATTACTAGTGTAGTATTCCTCGTAATTATCACAAATGTCGATAAGTGATCGTAATACAATTATACCTGCAAAACGATTGATCAAAGTTCAATTATTGACAGTTTAGTCAAATATCAAATGAAATTTTTGATTATTCCCTTAGAAATTCCTAAAAAAAGAATTTTTTCCAGCAGCAGAAAGAAAAATTTTCTTCTTCCTGCTACGAAACTTGGTGGGGACCCTATATTAACCGCCCCACTGCACCACCGCTACAATATTCACAGCCGCCCCATTTCAGTTTTAGGACCGTGATTTTCTTCATTGAGGAATAAATCGGCTCAGAAAGTAGGTGCGAAAATGCCCAATAATTCCTGCCCTATAATTGGTAAGACTCGGTTATACAGCATATATTTTCAACATGTAAGCAGTTTTCACTATCGCTATGCTCTGCCATTAATGGATGTCAATGGACAAATATGGTTCTGGAAAGTGCTTTAATTATCTTCAATACCATCCTCACTATAGATAAATATGAATATAGCAATGAATTGAATACCATATTTAAATGTAATTCCGGGATACTGTACACGTGCAAAACAACACACCATTTACCGTAACTTTTCACTCCCCACTATTTATTGCACTGAGTCAGAAGGTGGTTTTGATTTTCGCACTTTTTTTGGACTTTTTTCTTCGTAGTATGACTAAAAGAAAAAAAAATTGAGATTGAAATATCACACTCCTAGTGAACCATCACAACCAATTGCAGTTGATATTCCAGTAACGATAAATCAAAATAGTAAAATGTCTTCAAAAGCTTCACAAATTGCTAGTAAAACCAGTCTTTGGCAAAAAATCTTTAGTAAAGAAACATTCAAATATTGTTTGACTACTCACTTTTGGGGGCCGGTTTCTAATTTTGGGATTCCTTTAGCTGCTATTTATGATTTAAAGAAAGATCCTGCTTTAATCTCAGGTCCAATGACCGGTTCTTTGATTGTTTACTCAGCTGTCTTCATGAGATATGCCTTGGCTATTTCTCCAAGAAATTATTTATTATTCGGTTGCCATGTTGTTAATGAAACTGCTCAATTGGCTCAAGGCTACAGATTTGTGAATTATAATTATTTCACCAAAAAAAATGATGCTGAAGATACTAAAGCCATAACCAAATAATCAACTGACTAGCTAAGAAACCTTCTTTCTTATATATATATATATCTATATAACCTTTTTTTACGAAACTTCTTCTACATTTTTAATAGACATTAATCATATCATCATATATACTGTAGTAAAACAGGCAATTTTTGGCTGAAGGTCCCTTACAAATGGCCATTGCTAAACAAGAATATTTTTTTTCCTTTTGCTCAGGGAAAAAAAATTTGAAATCAATCATCAAAATAAACACTATAGATTAGCGCTATAGATTCAAATATCAACTGGATGGTATATATTATACAAATATGGATAGAAGAACCTATAATTTACTTAGCCAGCGGCTTGATAGGTTGGAATTATTAACAAATTCTTTCAATAATCCAAAAATCTCAGAAAAGGACTCTTATATCAAACAAATATCCTCGCTCACCAAAAAAGTTAATCGTTTTATAAACACTAATTATCCTCAATTCATAAAGATCATCAACATAATAAACCAAAACAATATTAAAATTGCTAATAGCCATAATGAAAGCAGTGACATTGACAAGAAACTGCTTTTGTTGTCGAATTACGATTACATCCAAAAGATGATTCAATTATTACATAAATTACAGTCTCTTGACGGTAATAAAATCATATCTAAGAAATTCGATGTTGAAATTTTGAATTACAGCCATATTTTACTGAACTTGCAATCAATGGTATCCTCTAATGGCTCAATCTCCCAGAAATATAATTTCGTACTTGTCAACTCAATTCAATTTTTAGAGTCTTACATTCAAATCATTCAAGCATATAATCGTCAATATAACATTATCAACAATAAGTTATTCGAAATCAATACTAAATTAATTATATTACAGTTGTCTATTAATGAAAATAAATATTAGTTAATTAATTTCCCTGCTGCCAATTCAATTAATTGTTCTGTTGATTTATCATAATTTTTAATGTCTTCAATGATTTTTGTCCATACTTGTCCAGTCTTAGGTTCTTGCCTTTTGAAAATTGATACATCAAATTTACTCTTGTCAAGAATATATAACCAAATCCACGAATCTGCATTATCAGGATCGATTTTATTAGCTCTTTCAAACCATACCTTAGCCTTTTCTAATTTTCCCTCGCTATAGAAATTTTTTCCAATAGCTAATAAAATAATCACATTTGCATCAGTTTCCTTTAATGCCATTTGTAAGAATTTCTTTGACTCACTTCTTTTTTCAATTAATTGTAGTCTCTCCTTCCAAATTATCGCTGATTTAGGGAATTTTTGTAAACTCTTTGCAATTAAATTTTTAGCTTCTTTTAAATTTTGTTTCTTTCTTTCAAATTGAATCTTTGCAACCCATAATAAATCACTGCCTGGGTTTTTAATCAATCCACGGTCTAAAATAGATCTCACTTTAATTTCATTATCTTGATTAATCTCAGCTAATAATATCCATAATTCTATTGAATGTGGAACTATTCTAACCCCTTGTGCTAATACTTCTTTCGCCTTTTGTGGCTGATTCATGTCTTTTGATAACAATTGACCTTTTTCAATGTATAATTTATCAAAATTTGGAAATTTTATTAATGATTCGTTTAACAATATTAAAGCATCTTCAAATTTACTTAATTGCCTTAATAAAATTATTGACTTATACCATATCTCTTGGTTTTCACTTAAATATGTTCTAGCCTTCTGTAATAATGCCAATGCTTTCTCGTATTGTTTATTAGACGTTTCTAACTTTATCGCAGCAAACCAAATATTTTCACTATAATTACCTATTTGTTTACGTGCATCTTCCAACACTTGTCTTGCTCCAGTAACATCTTCCGCTTCAACCCATCGGCTTTTAGCATATCGTAACCATAATTCTTCATTATTTGGTAATTTCGTGATAGCTCTTTGGTACTCTTCAAATTTTTGCAGTAAATCAAAGTATTCTTTACAATAATACTCGAAATAATCTCTCCAAATTATAATTTCATTTGGATATTTGTTCAAAAGCGTATCATAAATCGCTTTTGAGACAAGTCCTTTCTCTTTGATAGCCAATTCTTTCCATTCTATTAGTTTATCAATGTATTGCTTATCATCATCCATTGTTGTTGCTGCGAATTCTTTTTCAATTGTTTTGGTTATGATGGATGCGGTAGTTAAGGGGTAATGCCCTGTAATTTCTGTTTCTTTAGCAGCCTTAATCCATTGATCTCTAGTCAATGAATCAATTTCTTTAAATGCCTTATCAATAATCTTATTGATCTTGCTCAAATTTTTGGAATTTGATTCTTCTAATTTACAAGCTTCTATCCAAATTTCATAAGAGTTTGGTAAATTTTTTCTGGCTTTATTAATGATTTTTTTACAGGTGTTGAAATCTTCATCAATCGTTGAAATATGAATCAATGATAACCATAATTCTAAAGATTCGGGAATCAATTGTATTGCAGTTTTCAATAATTGTTTGACTTCTTCCTGATTCCCTGATTCTAATTCTATTGCAATTTGCCATAATTTAACACTTTTATTCAAATTTCTAATTGCATTTTTAACAAAACTTTTCTTTTTAAGATCATTAGTCTCTAACTCTATGGCTTTCAACCATAAGCTTTCACTAGTGTTATTGAATGATAATGCTTGATTAACAATCAATTGACATTTTTTAATATCGTTACTATTAATTGATAAATTTTCTAACCAAATACCCTCATCTTTAGGACATTTCATACAACCTTGATGAATTAAATTTTTAGCAATGTCAAATTTCTTAGCTTGTAATTCTATTTTAGCACTGGATATCCATGTGACTGGATTGAAAGGATCAGTGTTTCTTAATGATTTTAAAATCTCTCGAGATTTTTTTAAATCACTTATTTCTCCCTCATTATTATGATCGTCTTCTTCTTTTGCTCCTAATTCTTTTAAATACTGGCTTTTATCATCTACCACTACTTCATTAGATAATCCAGCGAGTTTCATATCTAACATTTTACCTCTAGCATCCGATATCAGTTGGAAATTAGTCTCACCTTCATCATCATTATCACCTTCTTCTATTACATTGTTTGCTGATTGAGATTCGTTAGTGAGTCCCAAGAGTAAACTATCTGACATGTTATACATTCTTTTCTGCTGTTGTAATAATTCTCTTTCTCGTTTGTTTCTTCGCGTCATGTCCCCGGCTTTAGGTAAGTTTAACCATTGGTCTTCAGTGACATTCAGCAAACCTTTCTTCAAATCTGCAAACTGATCACTTATATCATTATTCTTCTTGGTAGTGGTGACTGCATTTTGTTTTCGACGCTTATTTCGAAGCCTTTCTTCCATTCGCTCGTATATTTTATCAGCATCATTATCTTCTTGATCGTATTCTCTAGCACGTTTAGATAAAATACCCTCATCACCACCTTCGAATTTATTATTTTCATCATCATCATCATCGTTATTGTCATTGGCTAATAATGATGGCCCTCCAAGGTCTGATCTCGTTGTGAAACCAACTGCACCACGTCCAATTCCGGCCACATAATTGGGTGGTGCTGTCATATCCAAAAAACTCTTTCTCTCCATATTTATTCACAACTTTGGAATGATGCTATTTATCATATATAATACTACCTATAGTAGTAGTAGTCTTATTGTTATAAAATGTAATATATATTTTCCTGCTTATGAATTTTTATTTTATTTTTCTTTGGTTAAAATTTTCGAAAAACGAAAATAAAAAAATAAAGAATTGAAGAGAGCAAAAAGAATAAAAAAAATTTTTTTCAAGGCTTCTCATCATCATCATTGATATAGATACTAAAGCAACAACAAATACTATAATAAGATGTCATTAATTCGTCAGAAACAAGATTTAATAATATTCAATGATAAGTCAATTATATCGTCGAAAATATTATCATCAGATGATTATAATCCAAGTCTTTTCCTTGTACAACAATCTCCAGGGACCTCATCGTATTGGTTACTAAATGGATTAATTGAAACAATACTATTCAATAAATGTAGATTAAACAGTAATACTCAAAAGAATATCACCCAGGAAAAAAAAACTGCTGTGACATTAATTAGTTTTGTCAACCCAGCGAATTTCTATACTCAATTTTTCAAGAAATATAGCGGTGGGGTAGAACTCAGTAATCAATCTCATTTCCAATTTATTGATTGTTTCACTGATTTATATTCTACTATTTTACATAATGACATTTCCGAAAAATCTGTCATTGAAAATTTAATAACGAAAAAAATTATTGGTCAAATACCTAAGGATAAAGAAAGAGTCATTATTATTGATGGATTAGAATTATTATTAACTTCGACTTTAATAACTCCTATAGAGTTAATCAAAAGTGTTAATCGATTAAGAAATTTATCTCAAGTGTTAATATTGAATAATTTAATTGATGAATCTTTAATAAATATTCATGATGATAATCCTGATTTGATCGATACAAAATTTACAAGTTTTTACTCATTGGCGTTCCATGCTAGTAATATTGTTATAAGTGTTAGACCTTTAGACACTGGATATGCTAAAGACATCACGGGGAATCTTCGAATCACTAAAGGTTTTGTAGATTTTAAATATTTACAGAAAAACAATAAAGCTGATAATTTACTGATTATAGAACGTGAATACTTGTTCCATGTTAAAAAAGAAAGTATAATTGATTTATTCTTTAGATAAGAGCAGATATACACACACATAAATGTATATAATTTTAATATACAACCACTACGACCACCAGTAACTAGTTTAATTTTTGTAATCTCTTTCAGGGAGGAATGATTCAGTGATGTTAAGTTCTTGAATACATTCTTTCCATTTAGCATAATCCAATCTGAAAATACTATGATGTATAGAAGATTTTTCAATCAAATCAACTTGTTCAGGAGTTTTGGGTCTGGGCACTTCTCGAAGAATCCAATTATTATCACTATTAGATTCCAGAGGTTCAAAGTTGACTGTGACTCTACCATCACGCACTAAGAAACTGGTATAAAACATGTTTTCCACTGATTGACCAAAAGAATTTGGATTGATAAAAAATTTATAAATATTGATTGGTTCTTGGTTAATAGTTTGTAAATGACGGAACACTTTTCTAACAGCTTCCACAGTATCATCTTGCTTATCATTTAACACATTCAAATCTGGCCTATCAGCCGTGGTTAATGCACTGTTTCCTGGTAAATCATCACGCTGTCTTTTCTTGAAAGTTCTTACTTTTTTCTCTATTGATAAAGGTCCTTTCAAATGATCAATATTAGGAATTGCTTTACTGGTTTCTAAATACAAAGCCCCTAATCCAAGGTAATTCAATTCATTGAATTTAGTAAAAGAGTCTATAGTATTTTGATTTTGAAGTTTGATTTGATCTAATTCTTTTAGGCTCTCATCAGTATAAGGTTGATTATCATCACTACTGTCAGAACCAAGAGTCTTTAATGATAAAGCTCCTATATCAGTAGTATTCTTCAACATGAAAAGTTTTACATTTCTCAAGAAATCATCAATATGCAATTGCTGATCACTTTTACCAAGTTTTAAATTTCTAACAGATATTTCTGCCAAATCACTAATGTTTGATAATGCTTTAGCATCATATGTTTGTAAAATTTTACTAGTGAAAGATATTTTTTTACTTTTACTGAACAATGTATTAATATTAGTCAAATTTTCATTAACTATATCGATACCTCCATTTCTTGCGACTTTAGCTTTTTGGTTCAACATTTTAGAGTTTATTGCTCTATATGATGTGGTTAATCTTTTTTCAGTATCACTTAAATTCTCATCGTCCTCCTCTTTAGGTTCTTCTTCATCGTCATCGTCGTCGTCATCGTCGTCATCATCATCGTCATCATCATCTTCCTCATCATCTTCCTCATCATCATCTTCCTCATCATCATCTTCCTCATCATCATCTTCCTCTTCCTTATTGTCATTGTCATCACCGTTATCATCATCATCATCGCCATCGCCATTGTCATCACCATTACCATTAGAGATTGATTCTTCAAGTTCTTCCTTAGAATCGTCAGACTCGGCAACTTCTCTTCCAACCATATTGATTGTTTTATTTATATACTTTTATATATATATATGTATTTCGAGTATAAATAAATAAATAAATAACTAAAGAAGCATAAAAGATAAATATTTTTATTTATTATCAAACGCGTTTTTTATTTTTTTTTTTATTTTTTTTTTTGAAAAATATTTTTTTGGCGTTTTATTTTCCTTGGGTCAAAGAAACTTACAAAGTTAACCTCAAAGTATGGATCTACCAAAGTAAGTATTTTAGCTTGGAAAAAAAAAAGGAAACAAATGATTCAATAGAAAAAAATAAAAGGTATTAGAAATAAATATTATAATTAGCTTTTTCTACTATTTGTTTAATTATTGTTAATCTACCATTACTTCAAGCAGTAGGTACTGTATTTATAGTGAGAGGAATTCTAGGTAATAGATAAAAACTCCATAATTACTATTACCACTCCCATACCACAAAAAAAGATTGTATTGATAGATAGTTCAGTCCAAAAAAAAGAACAACGGAAAAGTATCACTAAAAAAAATAAAGATGAAAAAGAGAGAAGAAAGATATTTGGCAAATTAAGTCAATAATGCATACTTAGACACATCCTCAATAATAAAACTACTGATATATTTAAAGCAAATAAGAATGTTTTGGCCTTATTTAACACCATCTGAGATCTCTTTGAAAGAGTTTCTCATAGATGGGAAATCAGACCATGCTAATAATAATAATAATTTATTGAGAATTTCAAATGTGCCGGCGAATGTCCATGATCCGTTTATAATAATATCACCAAGGACAATATTAGTCATGAATCAACGACCATTAGTGGCGATAGCAGTACATTATAGATCTGCAGAATCAATTGAGCAATATGGTGAGAATGTTGATGTCAACGTTGTCAGTAACTGTGGTTGTGCAGTGATACGAACTAGTAAAAACGTATTATTGATTTATTCATACAGCATTGATAAATTAAGAGGATTGTTAGAAGTATCATCAGTAAGACAAAACGATAATATTATTCAAGATGGGTTACCTTTAGATCGTGATAATTCTTTATTCATTTTTGCGAAAAATGCCACTAAACAACAAGTGTTCACTGATAAATTATCATTTGTTAATGAGTATGATGATTCTTATAAGGTGTTTAATTCAAGGTTCAAATTCAGATTATTCCTTAAAATCCAAAATAATTTAATGGGCCATTTAATCAATAAGAATATTTTATATTTAGTTACTAATAAAAAGAAAAGCGAAGGAACGGAGGAGGGAAATGGTGAAGAGGCACCAGCAGCAGCGCAAGCATCAGACAATGAAGATAATCATCTAGCACTTCAAATAGTTAATTTAAGAAATTCTGAAGATAAAGTGAAAAATATTTTTTTTGATGAACTTCCTTGGTTCATTGAAGATAACGTCACTGAAATATCATCATTCCAATTCAATGAAACATTAGATCTTTTTACATTTGTCACTAATAATGGTAATTGTTGGTGTTTCACAAAAGATTTATCATTCGGCCATTGTGTTTATTCTTTATCTAATGCCAAACATGCAATTTTTAATTCCAGCTTTAAGTTAATTTTAATAATCACTAACGAGGATAATATCTTCTATTATTCATTGAAAAACTTCCATAAAAAACAAATCACATTATTAAAAAAATTCAAGAAATCTTTAAATTCGAAAAAAATCATTTCAGTTAAATTCTCAATTAATGAAAACTTCTTAATAATACATTATTCAAATGGCTGGTGTTTGTTGTCAATTTTTGGGAATATTAATTTTTCGACTTTTGATTATGATGATAGTTTAGGGATAACTAATGATGCGCTCTTGGACATAAAAGAAGATTCAGAAAATAATGATGCATCATTCAGCAACAACAACAATAACAACTGGTTTAATAATATAAATGACATTCAGTTCATTAATGATGATTATACTTTCATATTAATACCTAATAATTCTAGCGACGTTTATATATTCGATTTGATGAAATGGAATTTAATGAAATCACACACCGATGGGAATAGTAAAAGACCAGTGTTAGTTCATGAATCATTGCTTTATCTTTACAAAGGGACTGATGAAGACGAGAAAGAAGAGGTGCATGCAGGAGGATTAGATAGATCACATAATCAAAAAGTATTGTCTGATGCTGATTTAGTGAATAAGAATTGGAAGGCTTTGGACTTGCCTATAAGTAAACATAAACTAGTGAGTCCATATAAATACATTGCGTTATCTAAGAATGCTCAGAATGTGGCTATTTACGGTGGAAAAGATTTAAATAATTCTAATCTTGTGATATATTCATTACTCAATAAGAAATGGTATTTATTCGATGATGATTTAGTTGACGATAAATTAGACATTAATTCAAACATTGTATGGTGGGGAGATCAATACCTTTTCATTGTATGGTTAAATCACGATACTAAAAAATATGAGCTTAATATGATCAATCTTAAAAAATTCACTCATAATAAAACACGTCATAACGGTGGTACAAATAATAATATCGGTGCTGGTGGTAACAATAACAGTAACAACAATATGAGTAGTAGAAGCAACAGCAATGGTGTCAATAATGCTAATAGTAATAGCATCAAGGGCAATAAACATAATTTACAAAACAACGAGGGAGAAGAAGCTCATTTCTTTAATGTGTCTAGTATTATCTGGAAATATGAATTCAATGAACCAATCAAGTATTTGAATTTAGATACTACTAGTGATGAATTAATACTTTTGACTGAAAGCTTTAATGTTATAATTTTCAAATTAAAAGAACAAACAATTTTCAAGGAAATTTCTTATCATGAAGAAGAAGAATATAATGATAATGACGATAAAGAGATCGCTAAAGAGTTTATCCCTAAAAGACAAGTCATTATCAATTTATCACTAAAAATGAATTTAAAAAATATTTTCGTCACTGGCAATTTAAACGATTACAGTTCTGGTAATTTCGGCATTATTAGATTAAACGAAAATTCTCCTGATTTGCTTCTATTAAGTAATGGTAATCTTTATTATTTAAGCACCAATAAAGAAGAAATACTGATGGAAACCGAAACAACTGAAGAAAATGATGATGGCGATGAAGAAGAAACTGATAAAGAGGAAACCGATCCACTACATCAAGAAACCAGTAAAACTAAATTTTTCTATGAAAGTTTCTTAATGTTTAATAACATTGAATTCATTAATAAAATCAATAACGAGTCAATTTATTTTTTCAATGGTGATGATATTTTATATTTGACTAATTTAAAATTACATAATTTTAAAGGAACTAAAGTATTATCCACGATTAATAACTTAAAACCATTAAAAATATCAAGTTTTGATGAACAATTCTATCCTTTAATATTAAACACAAGAAACAGTTATTATATTCTTGGTTTAGTCATGGATATCCTAGTGACCACAAGCAGCAGCAACAATGACAATAATAACAACAATGCCAATAATAAAATGAGAGCACATAGAAATTATAATAAATTATTGAAATTATCAAACACGAAAAAATTCTTCCTTCATAATTTAATCAGTTACGAAATTGATAGAATATTAGAGTCTCATTCAGACAAGGGAGATATTGATAGACTTTACGAGAAATACCAATATGCAAATAATTTTGAATATTCTCTAGAACTTTTACTTTACATTGTTGCAACTAAAAATTTTGAGAACGATTCCCTGGAAAATTCTGATCAAAAATTGAACTTACTTTTACAATTAATTATGAAATCTGATGAACATTATTTAACTATCTTTGCAAAATGTTTAAGAAAAATTGAAGTTGAGTATTGGGCTAGAATTTTCAATTTATTAAAAGAAGGTCCAAAGGCATTGTTACATAAATGTATTGATAGGGCCGATTATAATACTGCTGGCTATTATTTAATTATTTTCTTAAGTTATAACACTGAAGATACAGTTACTACAACTACTACAAATAATAATAATAATAATAATGAAGATATTAGCGAAGAAAGTAAGTTAGAAGTTATGAATTTTTTGAAAATAGTTGTTAATAATTTAGGGAACCCAGTTTATAATAAAAAGAATCAATTATGGGAAATGGGTCTTGAGTTAATTAGATTTTTGAAAGTTTTAGATAGTTCAGGAACAATTTTGAAACAAGCAATTAAAGTATTAGAAGAGCAATAGCCTATGCAGAAGAAATTAAAGCAGTGTTTTCATTAATTAGCGAGTCTTCTAATTGTTCTTGTAAAATTTTTTCTGGATATTTATTAGTATAGAATAAACACATTATTAATAAGATTCCTTGTAATGTAGCTGCAGTTAAATATGGTAACCAAGAACTCCAAATAGCCCCTGGAGAAAGATAAAGGGATAAAGCCCAAACAAAACCACCAGGAGTTTGCATAAGCATCATCGGTATTGATAATGAGCCTGGATGTTTAATCTTGAAGATCGTATAAATTTGCGGTAAATATTGGAATGACGCCAACACTGTCGAAACCATACCAAATACATTAGCCAATGCCAAAAGGTGTTGTAATTGGTGATCAATTGAAAACATGTAAACAACTAAACAAAAATGAGCAATTATATATAATATGACAATTTTATAGACCTTATAAATTTCATCATATTGCTGTTGATCTTGGGTTGGTGAACCTTTTGTGCAATAAACACAGAACACAAGAATTAAAGTAGCGCAAACTGCTTGAACACCAACTTGAATGAGCCCTAATTGCCCCGAGAAACATTCAAATCCATTAAGACCACCATTACGGCAACATCCAATAGAAATTGAAGATAATAAAACTAAATTACCAAACGCTGATATCCCGCTGGTGGTTCCTAATAATAAAAACATTGGGGATATTCCTTCAGCCGTTTTCCGGTGTATGATTCGAAGATGTTGTGGCACATATGAAATACCTATCCCAATTGCAAGAACAACTGCCATTATAGTTCCTGATATTGAAGGATCTTTAAACCTAATACACATATCTAATAAATTAAACATCTTCATCATTTATATATATCGTATTTTTTAATTTATCTGTAAGCTTATTTTTTGTAGTTTATATATTTTATTTGCTTTATTACAGCTCATGAAACGCCATCTCAACTTTTACAAAGAAAGAAAAATAAATCCAGGAAAAGATGAGTCCACTCAAATGGTATATAAAGAATAATGCATAGTAGCACCGTCAGGAAGAGAGCAGAAAGTCAACTGTTGACCAGAGCTCTCATAACCAAATAATTTAACCAACCAAATTGTTTGAATTCATAAAAAAAAGAGAGAAAAAAAATTTAAATAAAAAAAATATCAAAAAGAGAAAAAAAAATATTATGATATTATATTGGTTACATTTCCAGATATTGTTGTTATTATTATTATTATTATTAAATTCAAATATAAATTAGGATAACATATATAAACAGATTCAAGATGACTTTAGCTACTGCCTTTGCCGAAACTACCAAAAGATCAACTACTAAAGCTGAAATGAAGCAGAGAATATTGGGTCTTTACCGTAAATTCATCAGAGATGCACCAACTTTTGTGAAATTGTATGAACTTGATCTTTCAACTTCAATAGTGAGAACTAAGATCAGACAAGAATTTGAAAGAAACAGATACATTAACCAATTATCAGTGCAAAACATCTTATACATGAAGGGACAAATGGAATATCAAGAAACTATAAATTTCTGGAAACAAACTCCTCAAGTTATGAAATACTTTGAAGATCAAGAACATATGAATGGTGTTTCTAACAAAACCTTTATTCAAAATTTCTTAAAAGGAACTATCTAAGGAGAGAGGAAATACACTAATTTTTTACATATTATAATCACTTCTTACTCGCCTTGTTTATTTAACATACATAATTTTATCATAATTTTTTTTAACATGTCATACTAATATATATTCTGTTTCTATATATTTTTTTCTATTTTATTATGGGAGCAAACCTTTGCTCAACAGTAACATGCATATATGCAATATATAAATATATATAAATATTAAAACATAAGAGAGAGAGAGAGACAGTGAGAAACTTCTTAACTAACAAGGACCCAAAGAAGGAAGAAAAAAATAAGAACCCCGAAAAGTTTTAAATAAAGCCATCTATTATTAGAAATATTATCATAGTATTTGAGTAACTCTCTTTGAGCGCCCATAATATTCATATCAATATCATCTACATTAGAATCAATTCTTTGAATAACTTCACCTTGTTCACTGACCATCGTACTTAATTGTGAGAATAAAGTACCAATTTCATTAATTGTAGATTCAACAGTTTCCACAGCACGGTTTCTGCTTTGAATATAATCTTGGTTTTGTTCTTCAAGTAATGCCATTTGCTGAGTCTGCTCAGGAAATGAGAGGTAAGGAGAGTCATTAGGTACAGATACATCTGGATCGTTTGTTGATAATTGGGCTAAAAATGGATTATCACCTCCATTTAAAGGGCCTAGGGTATTATTATTGAGATTGGCACTATTACCATTATTATTCATTCCTCTTGCAGCACCTGCAACGCCTGGATTGTTATTAATTAATTCACTAGTCTTAGATAAGAATTGGTTTTTTCTTTCTTTATTCTCCATTTCATTTTTTTGTCTTATTTCAAGAATATCTCTAAATTCACCACTGACATTTTTAGTTTTTGTATTTAAAATCTGTAGCACATTTTTCGAAAACACACTAATTTGAGATTTGTTTTGAGACTTGACTTCACCTGTCGCCACATAAGTTTGTAAATCTTTCAACTGTTTTTCGACTTTGAATATATCTTGTTTAATCACATAAGTTAATTCAGCAATTTCTACTGGCCTATCATCAAATAAAGGTTTCTTCTTAGCTAAAAGCGCAAGCTTCCCTAAAAGATCAGCAGCATGAGCAAGATCTTTTGCAATAACACTAGCCCTGCTATTGAATTCACTTTTACTGGCTTTTTTATTACTCTGCTGTTTACTTGTGGATGATTTCTTTCTAAGTTGTTCACGATTAATTCTATTGAAATTTGTCACACATTTTTGAAATTCAATTGTTCTATTCTGAATCGCATTAGGTGTTGACGTTGCTACAACACTCATTATTTATACTGTTGTATATTTATATTTAATTAATTAATTTACAAGATGCTATTTATTTGCCTTGGTGATGATGATGCTTAATGGCAATTACAATCTTTTTTTTTTTTTTTTTTATTTTTTTTTTATTTTGTTAAAAGAAAAATTCTTGAATTCGTGTTAAAAATGATAGGGAAAAATGTTGGTTTTAAATGGATCGGGTGCTATTAGTGTACAATGCACAATATGAAATTATTAACAAGGCTTACTTATTAGTGCTATTTTTGAGATGTTACATTTTATAAGAATAATAATAAATGATGTTTGTTTTTAAGACAAATATTAAAACAATATAAAAAAATTACATAATATATATAAACTCTATTTTTTTGGTTTTCGGTTTTTGTTTTTATTGAATATTAAAATTTTGTTCCCCAACTACTTGAAAGTGCATTGCTAGTAATCACATTAACCTCATTATGATGATGCTTTCTAATAGCACCTTTACAATATTTACTAGCAGGTAATCCAATCATTAATTTAGAAACTTCCATCAACATTGGTGTTAATTCCTCTTCATCGTCATCGTCATCGTCATCTTCCTCTTCTTCTTCGTTGCCTTTCTTATCATTAGCTAGTACTTTAGCTTCATCAATAGTATCATCATCATTATTATCCAAAGGTTTAACTGCATTTTCCTTTGAAAATAGAGAATCATCTTCTTCGGCAACTGGATCTAATGGACCAGAATCTTCAGATTCTTTTTTACCTGATGTAGAATTAGACGACAGGTCTAACATTTTTTGTTGTTTTTGTTGTTGTTGTTGTAAAGGAGACGTTGAAGCCGAATCATCATCATCATCAGTGATGAGTGCTACTGAATCACTACTGTTCATCGAAGATGAACCAAATGCACTAGTTTTGGAATTAGTAGAGAATGATCTAGGCTTACTCATTGACTTATTACCATTACCAGCCATTGACTTTTCATTCGGATTTGTAATCGCATCATTAATATAATTAGAACCGTATTCATCATCAGATACAGGAGAACTAGGTACAACAATTACTTTGTTTTTAGTAGTAGTCGCAAGACTATTAGTAGATTTTTTCTGAGTTAACCCAACTTCAATCATGGATCTTTTCCTAGGGATTCCAATTTCTGGAGACTCATTTTCATAAGAGTTAGTAGTTATTTGACTTTTAATCAAGTTGTAATGACCAGGACTATTGAAATCAACACTGTTGTTTCTTTTAATACTAACTCTTCTAGAATTACCCATGATTGAATTACTACCACTACTAGCACTGATAACACTACTGACACTACTAGAATGATGTCTATCACCACCATTATTTAAAGGCAACGAAGAAGAAGGAGGAGACTGTTGTTGCTGTTGCTGTTGTTGTGGTGATGATGGTGCTTTTGAAGTAGCCATTGGCAGTATTGCAGGCAACGCCGCAACTACTTTAGCCTTAACCCCATCAGCTGTTTGCGCGGTTCCATGGAGACACTGTTTAACATTATCATCATTGAAGATTTTACCAGTGATACAACAGAACCATTTATCATCATGATAATGATCATCGCCTTGAACATTAAATCCATGATGATGATGAAGCAGATTATCATGGTCATCAACTGCTTTTCTGTTGCAAATATCTTCAATAGAGTCAACATTTTCCATTTTAGCAATCAAATCATCATCATCAATTTCATGAACACACATTTCAAGAGTAAGGAACCATTTGTCTTGGAATAATTCTTCAAGGGTCATTCTAGACTCAGGATCAGGATCAACAAGCTTCCAAGCGATTCTACTAGCCCCCGAATCATGGAATTTAGCACCGTATTTATATTCAACCCCTGGACCTTTAGCACGTTTATCTTTTTTGAAACCTGGGTTACGATGAATGAATTGAGAATAAGCAGTGACGAAATCACGATATTGTGGATCAGATTGATGTGGTTCTTGGAATGGGGTTCCTTGATAAACAAGACAAAACAAAAGCATACCAAGAGACCATAAATCCATTTTAAAAGAGTCATAACCTTTTGGGATATGATCTAGATCGGAATTATCAGATAAAGTCGAAAGTGAGTTACTTGAGAAAGAGGTTTCTTTATTAGCAATAGTAATACCACTATTATGCCAATTAATTGGAGTCAGTGGTAATTTAGGAAGACCATAAGAGCTCTTGCGATTGCCGGTCTTTGAAGGAGCAGTATCATTGCTGTTTTCATTATTTTGACTAGTAGTTTCATTTATAATGATTGGTTTTGGTTGAGCATGATGGAACAGTTTATTACTACGTTTAGGCAGTAATGGTTGGAAATTATGGTATTTGAAATAAACAGCTTCAGGAGGAGTATAAGGAGGAGAGCCCACAAACGAAGTAGTCATTTTGACTTTACTATTTAAATCCCCAGGGATTTCATGACCGAAAGTGCTGACACCAAAATCTGTGAGTTTAGCAACCCCTTTAGCATTAATAAGAATATTTTCTGGTTTAAGATCACGATGAACAATATCGTTATCATGCATCCATTTAACCCCAATACAAATTTGCTTAAAAATACAAAATTTTTCCTGGGAAGAGACAAATTTCCAACCAGATCTTAAAATAAGATCGAACAAATCACCATTAGGACAAAATTCCATGACAAGCCCCCAACCTCTTTGAAGGCCACCAATTGTTGGAAATTGAACAAGGGCAACTGTGTCAATGATGTGAGGGTGAGTAGATAGAGATTTAGCAATAATGTATTCTTTAGCACATCTGGTATAGAAGTTTTTCAGAGATTCATTCTTGAAAAGGGTGAATTTCTTAAGTGCGTAAACTTTCTTAGTCTCACTATGAATGATTGTTCTCACGGTAGCTGAAGCCCCATCACCCAAATGCTTAGATTTCAGAGAGTCAGCATCTGGCAAGGCAAAGTGATCAAAGAGTAAAGTTGATGGTTCATTCATATAAGCAGGAAGATAGTTATTTGGGGATTCGATAGGTAATGGCAAAACGTCATTTTTCTCTTCAATGTTAAATGAAAAGGCCGAGGAAGAACTCGAAGATTCACTATTAGTCGAATAATTTGAAGCTTGGGTGTTGGGTCTCAGAATACCGTAAGGATTATAAACAATGCTAGGTTTACGTTTAGGCTTTAAAGAATCAATTGAGGGTAAAGGTTTAGGAACATGAGCTTCAGGAGGATTGCTAGAAGCAGAACTAACCGACAGTTTATGGTCCAAATTAGTAGCTCTTCGGTTAATTTTATTCTGAGAAACAAGTTTAATTGGAACGCTAAGAGAATGAGTATGGCTAAGAGTAGTGGATCTTTTGATTGTAGTGTTTACAACAATATCATCATTCTTAAGTGTTGCGGCACTACTATTTTTGCCATTAGTAGCGCTAGAAGCAAAGCTGTCCTTTCTAGGGTTGAGAGAGAATAAACTGTCTTTACGGTGATGGCTGATATTATTATTATTATGGTTATTGTTATTGATGGATGATATACTATCTTTTCGATGGAATAACAGTTTCAATGTCATGTCTGGTGGTTTGAAATTTTTTTCTTTTTCTTTCTTTGTTTCGAGAGGTTGACACAATCAGCAAAAAAAAGGGAAAATTTTATAGATAACGAATATCTATGTGGAAAGATAGTGCAACAGAATATGGAGCGATATAGAGAAGAACTGAAGAATATTAATAAAAATAGTTACTATTATCAGATATCAAAAAAATAAAAGAATAAAAGAATAAAAGAATAAAAAATAAATAAAAAATTAAAAATAATATTATTTTTCTAATTTTTTTGAAAATATCCCTAATCTTTCATACTTATATATGAAAACTTTTCATAAGCGAACAGCAGGTTCAGGCAAGCAAGGAAAATTAAATAAATTAAATAAGCTAAATAAATTAAATAAATTAAATTAATTAAATAAGCTAAATAAATAAAATTCAATAAAATTCAATAAATTCAATAAATTCAATAAATTCAATAAATCTGATAACAAAAAAGTCAAGAAAAAAGATTAGGCACTGAGAGTAATTTAAAATTTCTTGTAATTTCATCTTTGATCTTTTCATCTTTGATCTTTTCATCTTTCATCATTCATCTTTCATCATTCATCTTTTATCTTTAATCTTTCATCTTGCTGCCCTTTGTTTTGATAAAAAGAAAGTCAAATATAATTCTTGTCAATATTATCCTCCATTTCAAAAGTCATCCATAATATCTATGTTTCTGATGATCATGAGTCCCTTCTCTCCCTAAAACAGTGACAAACTGCGTGGACTGCCATTTTGGCACATCAAAAAAAGTATATAAAGTTCCGCCGGAGACAAAAGAAACATTCTTTACTTGTCGACTTTTACCTAGCCCAGCCGCTTGTTCTGGTACATACATGCCCAGCAAAAATAGGATTTTCCTTAATGGGAAAAAAACATTTTTAATTAAAAAAGACTACTCATATATACTGGTATTCGGTTAGATAATATGTTTACATATATATATATATATATCAAATATACTTGATATTGCTATGAGTCAAAGTCATATATACACAGGCACATGTGCTTTCAATTGCTAGCAGGTACCTTTCTTATGATAATAGTCAATATTTTTATTAATATTTTTATTAATATTAATATTATTGTCAATAATATTGGCAGAATGGATGCGGTTAAATACTGGACACCCTGATGCTCATGATAACAAAATCGTCCATATAAGTAATATGTCATGTGATATTCTTATTCCATGTAAGGAACCATTTGAACGGGCCCATCTTCCACAAAAAAAAATTTTTTTCCATTCATATAGTGAAAAAAAAATTTTTTTCTTCTCTAAAGAGGGACGATGCCAGTTATTGCAGTAAATATATATTGATCTCACGTGTGATAAAGAAGGATAGGACAGGATATATGTTGGATGATGATGAACTTCAATCAGAGACAGATATTTATCAAGAAGACATTAAGCGTGGTGGTGCGAAGAAACATCTATGTGGTATCTAAATCAAAATTCAAAAGAAAGTCATCACCGGTGCCACCACCTCAAATACAGAATAATGACAATTCAAGAGTCCTTAATAATCTATCGTTTATAGCGTCTACCGATAATGACAAGACTATTGTTAAAAAGTTGAAGAATTTAAAGAAAATGACCCAAGACTTGCAGAGCCAGCTTGATCCTTCATTAAAGGGTCTTCCCGTGAATAATACCAATACTGAAGACACCGAAATTGATCGCATGTACGACTCTATGATGAAAGCAGAGAAAGAACATAATAAAGATGACAAGACTCTCAAAATAGGAGATGGCAAGAATGTCCCAAAATCTATTAATAAAGGTCATAATGGGCTAATCATCCCCGACGCCATATTGCTGAAAATGGGCGATTTAACGAAATATGTGGCTTCAAGATTTAATCAGAATTGGGATAAGCTTTTCTCTGAAATGATATCTAAGTATCCTAATTTTTTCGAAGGAATTAAAATAACAGACGTTGAAAATTTCATTGCTCAAGTTCCATTGAAAAACAGAGCTCAAAATCTTTCAATAATCAATGAGTTGTTATTCGATTCAAACATTAAACCAACTAGATTTATTTATGATCAATTCATTGCCGCAATGGCTGAAACTTCCTCAGTGGAGGCTAATTTAATTGCAGTGGAATCCTTTTACCAGCAACTACTTTCCGATTCCCTCAAACCATCAATGCACACTTTTGCTAACATCTTCAAAGCATATTCTAAAAACAGTAAAGCCAAAATTGATGACATTAAGAATCAAAATATTGAGTTCAAGAAAATTCAAGCATTTAAAAATAGTCAATTAAATAAAATGAACTCTTACATTAAGGAAATGGACAAACAATTATCTGCAAAGCCGAGCCTCATCGTTTATACGAACATTTTACAAACATTAATAATTCTAGAAGATTACGAACAAGCAGTGTCAATATTTGACTCTTGTAAATTCAATAACATGATAATTGATAATAGAATGTACAATTCAATGATTCTCTTGGAATATAAAAGAGACAATTTAGCGAGAATCCTTGATTTATACCAAGAAATGTTGGAAAGAGGCGTGTCTTGTAATTCAGAGACTTATTTATTGTTAGCCAGAGCTTGTGCTAGTGATAATAAATTCATACTTAGTGGATGGCAATTCTTGGTGAAATATTTTGAATTTGAAGATAGTAAGTCAATGGCCCAACCACAACATGCTAATTTAGACTCTAAAGCTATTGAAATCATGATGACCTTAGCCTCCAAAGATGGCGACTTACCTCTTTCAAGAGCCCTTTTCTTACAAGTTTTCAAACAATATTTGACAATAACTTCGCAACAGCTCATAGTACCACCACCGCAATATATTAACTTATTATTTGAATGCTACAAAAATTTCAATCCAGAGACAAACTTACAAGGCAATTCGGTGGTATCGGCCGATCCAAAGACTGACACTTTAAGAAGAAACATCATTAATTCTGTGGATTTTTCGGATTTGAATCAATTTTCATTATACAATAACAATGAAAATTTAATTAACCGTAATTTAAAAATACCTTTACCACCATTATTGCCAACGATAAAATTATCCAATTCACGAGAAGTTTATCAAGAAGCTAATGCTATTTGGTCATATATGCTAATTCATTTCCCTCAAAACATAAACATTTTGAATATAAGTTCTTTCTTAAAAGTTGTCATTAACCATGGTGGGTCCATACAGGAATATATCAAGCAATTCGATAAATTGACATTTTTCGATAATGACGCCGAGGAGGAAAGCGCATTATCGTCAAATATCTCTATAGAGCCTGACACTACTGAAGAGACACAATTAGCCACTAAGGAACAACCAATGATGATTGCAATCGCTGAAGAGAAACAAAAATTCTATAGGATTGCAAGAACTGATGCAATTTATAAATTGTCTTTATTTGCATGTACACAGTTTAAGAACTATGAGTTTATGCAAGCTATTTGGATAGAAAGAGGTCAATATCGTAAAACATCAAGATTCAAGAATTACTCAAGAACTATGAAATTAGACAGAGATTTTGCATTTGCTCGTGAAATGATGCGTCTGCTTTTATCCCTAGGTTTAATTTACGATGCTTTAAATATTGTTCTTTCTACTGAAAAGCAATTTAATTGGAATTATTATTATTTGAAGAGTTTCTATGAAACTGCTGATCGTTTAGGTGATGAATATGTTAGAAACAAACTTAAAAGAGTCGCTAACCTTCATCGTCTTAGTATAACTTCTAAAGATTATAAAGTTTATAAAGCTATTAATGACAAATAAATATTATTATAGATCTGTATATTATTACCTACTTATATATTTTACTACCCTTGCAACAATCAACTTAATAAATATCTGTAAATAACCATATAATATAATATCTTCTGTAAGGTTTTTTTTGTTTTTGTTTTTGTTTTTTTACCAAAAATCATCATCGGATTGTTCATCATTAGCCTTCATGTTCTCTTCAGTGAATAAATCATCATACATAGTCTCTTTTAATTTCCTATCTTGCTCAATCTTACTGTTCCATTCTTTTTCCTTGTTTAATCTTTTCAATTTAATCTTTTTTTGCCTTTGAATTTCAGCCCGTTCTCTTTCTTGTTTCAATTCTTTGAATTCATTTTCACTTAATATCTTTTCAGTTTTGGTTTTCATTATTTTCCTTACAATCCCGTTACTATTGGCCTTATTCTTGATTTTGATCTTTCGTACTTTACTCTCATCTTTAAAACTCACTTCTCCTGCCACCATGTGTGGTAATTTCAAAAGATTTTCCCATGGTGTGTATATGATTATAACATCTTGCATTTTACAACCTTTAATTGAATTGGCTTTAGTTAAATGCCCACATTGAAGTATAAGCTCATCAGGTAAACTTTGCCAATCTTCCAATTGCTCTTCATCGTCGTCATCTTCTGCTTCATCTTCTTCATTGTGTTTTTTGGCGATTTTATGAAGTTTTAAATATACATGTGCTGATGATAAATCACTAACATGAAACCATACGTAATCAGGCAGTCCATAATTAATTAATAAATCATTTTCTTCTTTGTTTTTACCCATGTGTAGACGGTATAGTTCATTTTCAGAAGTCTCCTCTGTAGCAAAAAAGTCATCTTCTTTAGGCTCTTTTTTAATTGTTGTCGTGAAATAATACACCATTTTATTTATTGTTATTATACTGTTCTTCTTATTATTGTTTAGTTGATGGTAGATATATTAAAATTTTCAAATTTTCAAATCTTAAAAAAAAAAGAATTCGAAGAAAAATCAGAAGAATAAAGAAAAAAAAATTTTTTTTTTCTATTTTTTTTTTTCATATTCTCATCTTACGCAATTTTTTTAGAGAAACCCATAAATCGTCTATTAAATATGAATATTATAACTAAATCTATAATACGGCCATCATTCTGGCTAGGTAAAAGATATTTAACTCTCCAATCGCCACTCGCTACAGGCGTAAATTATGATCAGATCATAAAGTCACCAATAATTGATTACAAATTGTATAGTCAACCGACGCCCAAAGATCAAGATGAGATAATTGTGGCGATGTCATCAGGAGTAGACTCGTCAGTGTGTGCAGCGTTAATGCAAAAAAGGTACCCTAATTGTAAAGTACGAGGTGTTTATATGGCTAACTGGTCACAAACTGCCAAATGTTCAGAAGCAGAATGGAATGATGTTAAATTAGTATGCCAAAAATTAGAAATCCCTTGTGAACGAGTCAACTTTGAAAAAGAGTATTGGATTAATGTATTTGAGCCTATGATCGATATGTATAAAAAAGGGTGGACTCCTAACCCAGACGTTAATTGTAACAAGTATATTAAATTTGGGTCAATGATTGAATATTTGAATAAAGCACTTGCTGATAAAGCAGCTAGTAATTGGTGGCTTGTCACTGGACATTATACAAGAGTAATGAAACACAATATTACTGGCGAATCACATCTTCTTCGTGGGGCATATTCAGCAAAGGATCAAAGTTACTATTTATCAACGATTCCATCAAATATTTTATCGAAACTTATATTACCAATAGGACATCTTGATAAACCAACGGTGAGGAAATTAGCGCATCATTTTGAATTACCAACATGCGAAAAGCCAGATTCTCAAGGGCTTTGCTTTGTTGGGCAACAACAGGGAAGCTTTAGAAGTTTTCTTAATCAATATATTGAATCAAACCCGGGAGACATAGTCACTAGTGAGGGCGAGGTCGTTGGTAAGCACCAAGGGTTATGGCATGCCACGATTGGCCAACGTGCAGGGATTTCAATGCCCCAAGGTGATCCTAAATATCATGGTATATGGTTTGTCGCTGAGAAAAATATTGATAAGAATCAACTTGTTATTGTTAGAAAAAGTGATAACCCGCTATTGTTCAAGAATTGTATAACCGTTGGTGATTGGTCTTGGATGGGTGACGACTTATCAATAGATAATGTCATGACTAAATATAAAGTCACTGCTCAACATCGTTCTTTACAAGATGAAATTCCGGTTCAAGAGATTAAACAAAATGATAATAATGAGTTGTTGGTTACTTTAAGCCATAATTCAAAGGCAATAGCCCCCGGTCAAAATCTAGTGCTTTATGGGGATCATGATAGAGTATTAGGATGTGGTGTAATAACTGAATCACACAAACTGTAAATATTTTTGTAAATATAATAATGCTAGAGGATAAATAAATAAATAAAAATATTAATAAATTAATAATATTAACACTTATGTAAGTCAATATATGTAAAGAGAATAAGATCAAAAAAAAATAAAAAAAAAAAAAAAAAAAAAAAAAAAAAAAAAAAAAAAAAAAAAAAAAAAAAAAAAAAAAAAAAAAAAAAAAAAAAAAAAAAAAAAAAAAAAAAAAAAAAAAAAAAAAAAAAAAAAAAAAAAAAAAAAAAAAAAAAAAAAAAAAAAAAAAAAAAAAAAAAAAAAAAAAAAAAAAAAAAAAAGTGAGATGTGAGATGTTCAAACAAAGAAAAATAAGGAGAAAAAAAATTAAAAAAATAGTAATAACAGATCTATGTAAAAAAGGTGAATAATAAAAAAAATAAAAAATAATTAAGAGAAAAGGAAAAAAGAACTCATTATAATCCCATTTCAGCTTGTAAAGCTTTTAAAGCTTTTTCATCTTCATCTTCTTCATCCTCGACAACTGGTTTACTTAAAGTAGGTAATTTAGAAACATCAGGAAGGGCAACATCATTATTAGTATTCTTGGTTTGGGGTTCTTTCTCCTTAGAAACATTAACTTTAGTCAATTCGCTATCAAGTTGTTCTTGTTCTAACTCTTTCAATTCTTCATCCAAGTCGTCTTCATCAATTTCATTACCAAGAGGTCTGGATATAGCATCCGATATTTCTGCAGCAACATCAAGTTGGTCTTTAATATCATCCATAGTTTCATCAACTTTATCGATATTGAAATCGCCATGAATTTGTTTCATAGCCTTGGAGGCATCCTTCATGGCATTCATAGTGGCCAAATTCAAGTTCGCGGATTCTATTGCATTTAGTTGGGTTTCTAAAGATTCTATTTGTCCATAAATTTTATCCAATTGAGTTTGATAGGTTTTCTTCTTTTTGAGAGCATTTTTAGCAGCAATTTTATTGGTTGTTATATTCTTTCTAGCAAGCTGATCTTGCTGCTCGATCTGAGTTTCTAAATGAGTTTGCTTTTTATTAAGCATATTTATATGCTCTCTTAATTGAATGATTGCCTTCTTTGGTGCCTCCTTCTTTTTGCTAGTATTTCCTCCAAACATATAATTCCACATTTTGAATATTGATGATCTTTTGTTCTTTCTAAAAGGTTATAAAAAACACTATTGTGATCTGTCTAAAAAACAGCTATTGAGCGACAATAATTGTTAAATTGGTTATAATCAATAGAGAGGCAATTTTTATCTTTTTTTTTTGTTTTTGTTTTCTTGTGAGAAATTTTGATAAAAAAAAGCGAGAGTTTTAGAAAAAGAGACGCTTGTGATACTTGCATTATTAAGGCGATATATCGCATGGTCAAAAAAATTTTTTTTTTCTTTTATACTTCTTTTTTTTTCACCCAAAAAAAATTTTTTTTTTTTGCTCTTTTTAAATTTTTCTTTTTGATCATCTCATTTTTCATTTTAATTGAATGTTATTATCATCAATCAATATCGTTAAATATTTTTCTTTATTATACTCATTACTTATTAAAAACAACATAAAAAAAGAAGAGATTTTATATAATCGGTTTGTGTCTCTCTCTGTATATATTTCATTTGAATTATTACAATTCCTTTCTTTTTTTTCCAGTCTTGTGAATAAAGAAAAAAAAATTTTTTGGAGTGAAAAATCCTCATCTCCGAATCACCATCATGTTATCAAGAATATCACATAACCGTCTGTGGTTACCATCATTGCAATTATCATCACAGGGTACTGTTCGTTATGTTCATTCCACTCATAAACTTGCTGGTAATGGATTAGCGGAATCCACTAATACTAACCTTCATGACCATTCTGTTGTGGCAATCAACGCTAGAACTAGTACCACTGGTGGTACCATGGCAGAAATGATGTCGAACATTGGTAATAGTAATAGTAGTAGTAGTAGTAGCAGTAGATTGGGTGCTAGTTTCCTTACTACTTCTAAAAGAGGTCCCGATAAATTTGAGTCAGCTCCACCTAGCGCTTATCAAGTTGCATCACAACAATTCGCGGCAAAAAATATCATTCTTACCTGGTCTTTGCTCGAAGCTTGTCTTGCTCATAAAGAATTTAATAGAGCCTTGACGCTTATCGAATCCCTTTATGAGCTTACTAATAAAGGTAGAGATAGCGCCTTTATTGAAGGTTTAAACAAATATATTTTATCTTGGTCTCAAGAACCGGACGTTTCATTATCCAATTTAGATAAATTTGTCTCTGATATTCCAGTAAAGTATCCTAATGCAATTGCTAATGATAGAACTGCTGCAATTTTAATTAGAGCTGCCATTGACAAAGAATCACCTGAACATACTGGTGCTCCATCTTATGCTAAATACTTGAGAATATGGACACTGGAAAATCATAAATTATCCGATGTTTTCAGACACATTGATGTCCTTTCTGTGGCAAATTTGAAAGATATTGTGAAGTCTCAAAATATTCCATCATATAATATACCTAGAGAATATAGAGGACTTGTTGAAGAAAACTGCTCAGACACTATTAATTCTACTGCGGTTCAAAAAGAATTATCAAAAATCGGTGATCAAGATTCTACTCAGAGTTTTTCTGCCAAGGAAGTTGCCCCATCATTAACCAAACTGGGTTTTGAAACTTTAAGATCAGTTGATTCATTTGGTATGAAACTTATTAGACATAGTTTACTTGCATTAAGATTGAAAAGTACTAGAAAATTTGTTGATGATTTCTTGGTTAAAATCAATAAGCCAGATCTTGAATATCCTGGTAAACATGCTACTGATGCCGCTGGAGATGTCAATTTATTTGAAGTTTACAAATGTTTAACTGATGAAGCTGACAAAAAATATTTCAATTCATTGTTAGACGAATTCAATGAAGATAGACAACGTCAATTAGAAGCCAAATCTATTGAAGGTGCCGAAGAAGGCTGGAAACATTCCTCTGAACAAACTAAGTCTCGTGGTGGGCTTATGGTCAAAGATAGAAACTTAAACACTCAGTTATGGAAATGGTATAATGATATGTTGCCATTAGTCGAAAAGGAATGTGAAGTTTGCAAGAAAATTCTTTCTGATTCTAAATACACTATTGGTTCAACTTATGGATTCAATTCTTTTAAAAATGGGGGGTCAAATAAAGATTTGACCGAAGTTAGAGCTAAATGGAAGCATTTGGTTGATATTGCACCATTTTTAACTTTAGTGTCACCAAAGAAAATGACAGTGATCACAATCCTTGAACTTTTAAGATTACATTCCACTGGTGGGGTTTATGAAGGTATGAAATCCGCTAGAGCAGTTTTAACTGTGGGAAAATCTATTGAAATGGAATATAGATCAGAAAAATTATTAGCTAGAGAGGATCGTGCTTTTAAAGGATTAGCGCATGATACCAATAAATTGCAAAAATTAGTCAGATCTACTAAAATTGCATTTAGAAATGATTCTATCAATCATAATGAAGTCACTGAATGGCCGCAAACTGTTAGAGCTAAAGTTGGGTCTGCTTTAATTTCTTTATTAATTAAAGTCGCTAAAGTTCCTGTGACTGGTATTGATCCACGTACTGGTAAACAAGTCACTGGTGAGGTCCCAGCAATTTCTCATGGTTATCAATTTAGTAAATGTAGTAGATTAGGGGTTTTAAAGTTGCACAAAGAATTAATCAAACAATTAGGCTCTGCTGATTTACGTTATAGTATTTTCCCACAATCATTACCAATGCTTACACAACCACGTAAATGGGAAAACTGGAATTCTGGTGGTTACTATTTCTCTAAAAATTCTATTATTAGAGCTAAAGATTCTGCCGAACAAATGGCTTATATTAAAGTTGCCTCTAGAAAGAAAGGTTTAGATGCTATTTATAGTGGGTTAAACGTTTTAGGTCAAACACCTTGGACTGTCAATGAAAAGATTTTAAAAGTTTTAACTAAAATTTGGAACTCTGGTGAATCATTTTTAACTATTCCTGCTGTATTTGAAAAACCAACATTCCCAGAGACCCCTGCAAGAGATGCTGAACCATCTGTTAAAAGAGATTGGCAAAGAACTTGTCGTAGAATTGCGAATGAATTCAGTGCTAATCGTTCTCTTAGATGTGATTCTAATTATAAATTAGAAATTGCTAGAGCTTTAGTCGGAGAGAAATTCTACTTCCCACATAATATGGATTTCAGAGGTAGAGTTTACCCACTTTCACCACATTTTAACCATTTAGGTAATGATTTATCAAGAGGTTTATTAATCTTCTGGGAGGGTAAACCTTTAGGTGAGCATGGTTTAGATTGGCTTAAAATCCATTTAGCTAATTTATTTGGTCATTCTAAATTACCATTTGATGAGCGTATCAAATTCACTGATGATAACATGGAATTAATTGAAAAATCTGTGGCAAATCCTTATGATCAAAATGCACTTTGGGTATCTGCTGATGATCCTTACCAGGCCTTGGCCACCATGTATGAAATCACTGATGCTTTGAAATTAGATGATCCAAGTAAATTTATATCTCATCAACCAGTGCATCAAGATGGTACTTGTAATGGGTTACAACATTATGCTGCTCTTGGTGGGGATATCGAAGGGGCTACTCAAGTTAATTTAGTTCCAAATGATAGACCTCAAGATGTTTATGCCTTCGTTGCTGCGTTGACTACTAAAAGAGTCGCTGAAGCTGCTGCTCAAGGTGATGAAATTGCTAAAAAAGTTTTGCCTTCTATTCGTCGTAAAGTTGTTAAACAAACTGTTATGACTAATGTTTATGGGGTCACTTTCGTTGGTGCTGCAGCACAAATTGAAAAACAATTGAAAGGTGACTTCGACACTGATGAAGCATTTATACTTTCAAGATTCTTGGCTCGTCATGTTTTCGCCTCTGTGCGTGAGCTTTTCAAAGGTGCTCATTTAATTCAAGATTGGTTGGGAGAATGTGCTAGAAGAATCACTACTTCAATTTCTATTTGTGAAATGACTGAACAAGAATTCAATGCTTCTGGAAAACCAGAGAGTATGAGTGCCGTTATTTGGACTTCCCCTATTGGATTACCAGTGGTTCAACCATATAGAAAAGCTAGTAAAAAACAAGTAAGCACTAATCTTCAAACAGTTTACATTTCAGATCCTTTTGAAGTTAATAAAGTCTTTGGTAAAAGACAAGTCACTGCGTTCCCACCTAATTTCATTCATTCTCTTGATGCTACACACATGTTCTTATCAGCAGTTGCTTGTGGTCAAGAAGGTCTTTCATTCGCCTCGGTGCATGATTCTTACTGGACACATGCTGCTGATATTGATACTATGAACAAGGTGCTTAGAGATCAGTTTGTTAAATTGCATAGTAAAGATTTAATCAGTAGTTTGAAGGCTGAATTTGAACAAAGATACTCTGATAATGCTCTTTTACTTTCAATTCCAGCTGATCATTCAGTGGCTAAGAAAGTTGTAGCTTGGCGTAAAGAATATGCTAAATTATCAGATGATGGTAAAATGCCTACGATATATGATGAACTACAACTTGAAAAGAAGAGAATTAATCTTTTGAAATCTGATGATAGCGTCAAACAAATTCGTGGTAAAAGATTATTAACATCTATTTCTATACTTGAAGATGAAAACATCACTGAATTGATTGACACTTATATTAAAAACAACAAATTGAAATCACATGCCAAACCATCCAACAGCCAGAAAGCAGCTTCAGATGAAGTTGCTGAAGTTGCTGATGAAGATGATGAAGATTTTGCATTATCTCTTGACGAAGATGATGAAATCACTACTGCTACTACAAAGAAGACGACTAGAAAGACTAGAAGTAAGAACAATACTCCTCATGTAAATATAATTGTTCCTGTTAAATTTCCAGCTATTCCAAAGAAGGGTGATTTAGATGTCTCAATTGTTAAAGACAGTAAATACTTCTTCAGTTGAGCATATTCTGGCATCTTCTGTTCTTATAAATAGAAAACATTTACAACACATACACATAATCATCACTAATACTTTTTTTTTTTATTATTTTACTCTCTTTTATTTTTAATACATTTTTTATTATCGGCTGCATTTTTTCAAAAGATTGCTATATCGTAGACGACAGTTTTCTTACAAAAGAGACTAGTAAGTAGAACTTTTTAAATATATTAAATCATCGGCATTTCAAAGTCTTTTTTTTTAATACAGAAATGAAAAAAATCAAAAAAATCAAAAAAAAAATCAAACGTATAATTTCATCTATCTACCAGCAGCAGCGGCGGCGGCAGAAGCAGTAGTGATAATTTTCCCCTGTTGTTCAAAAGAGGCAATTAATGGAGCCATTGGAGTTAAATCACTATCATCAATAAGAGAAAATTCTTTAATAAGACTGATAAAATGAGCGAAGAAACTATTCCAATGAGCTTCCAAACTTAAATGAATGATTTTATCAAATTGGTTATAATAAATGAATGCGAAAATTTTGAATAACTCGCCACAAATACTTTTAACATCCCTCAAGAAATTAGGTGGGAATGGATTACCATTCTTGGTTGGGAAAGAAGATTGGTCATTGACTTTAGTGTTTATAGAGTTGAGTGTATATTCAAGGTATTGTCCCGCTGGTAAGTTATACGATTTATTGGTTTGTGGATCATAATAAGAATACACAATTCCTGGACCAGCATTCATAGTACAATCTGGGGGTATAAAATCTTTGACTATTTGATAGAATTGATTCAAATTCGTAAACACTTCAAATACGTTTAATGCAAGCCATTCATTATAATCAACATATTTTGGCAATTGAACAATGGTTTTAAATGAGCCTTTAACTAAAGCAGTTCTTACAAATGGTTGACATAAGAATAAAGGCGGTTCAGACGCACTACCATTATTGTTCCCTTGAGGCTGAGCTCCAGATGACGACGGCTGCTGCTGCTGCTGTTGTTGTTGTTGCTGTTGTTGCTGTTGTTGTTGTTGCTGTATCTGTTGTTGCTGTTGAGCTTGTTGTTGTTGTAATCGCGTGTTTGAAGTAGCTTCTCTTAATGGACGTGGATCTTCGGACATTTTAGAGGATATTGACATATTGCTTGATCCTTCTGGCCCTGATAGAATTGGACTTGATGGATTAGAATCGAACTTGGCTTGAGTGCCTTTAACCTTCTTAGGTCTGAAACCTCTAATTGATGAAAAGAATGACATGATTTGATATTATTCGTGATTTGTGTATATTTTCTTTTTTTTCTTAAATTTTCTTAAAGATTTTTCTTTTTTTTTTTTGTTTTCTATTATTGATCTTAATTATTATATATTATTTTTATATCTATATACTTTATTTTTTTGAATTCTTTATGATGTATATATGATGTGGATCTAAAAAACTAAAAGATTAGGACAGATATTATAGATATAAATTACAAAAAATTAATAAATTGAAAAAAAGAGAAAAAAAACAGCTGGCGAAAAAAAGTGAAAAAAATTTTTACCTTTAAAAGATTATGTTTTATATCACGTGCATTATTACCCGATAGCATTTAAACATCAAAGTATAAATCTCTTACTAGAACACCTTCTTCAATAGTAGTTAAACTACCAAGTCTTTCGACACTGGGGTTATCAACGTCAAGATGGCTATAAGCTAAGAACTTGGGATCGTCCATGTTATTACTGTTACTATCTAGCACGTCAATAGGACTATCCTTAGTGAATTTAATAATTGAAGAAGAACCACCGTATAGCACATCGTCTTCAATACCAACACGATTGCAAAGCACAATGTAACGATTTTGACGATTTAAAGGCCATTTGCGTAGATTCAATTTTAGAAAATTGTTGTACATGGGCACAGCACGCATTATCCAATAATTAATATTGCTCATATCACACGTGGCATCGTAAAGAATGTCTTTAATTTTCCTTTTCTGTAATTTCAAATCATCATCATTTGAATAATTCTCTATTATTGTCGAGGATGCTTCGGTGATTTTTTTAAGAGCATCTCTGCTTTTGTTGCGTACTTCTGCTAATAATGATGTAGATGCTGGTGTTTTACTAGTATCATCTATTAATAAACAAGGTGAACCACTAGACAACCAAGCCATTGGGAAAAGAATTAAGTCAACTTTGTTTTCAAAACAAAATGAAGTGAACTCAAATTCTGTAAACTCACTTTTGAATTCATATGGGTTGAGGTCCATACATATCCCCATGGAGCATTTAATAAAGCTATTTTGATATTTGGCATCTACTGACTCTTTAGTAGTAGCGTCGGCCGAAGTCAATAATAATTCTTGATAGTAATTTTTATTTAGATTAATATCAAAGGTTGAGAATTTGTCAGGGTTTTCAGAACACCCCCATACTTTATCAGTTTTATAAAGAAACGTTTTCCGATAATTATGAATTATAGACCCCACTGGCGATATTAAACAACTAGAATTATAAATTGTATCTTTGTAGATTTCAGGGTATCCAACAACCGTGAAACAACCGAATTTCTTTGATACGTTAACGGCCCAATTTAAAGTAAAATTTTCAGAATAGTCATTATCATTAGTGCTATTAGCAGAACGACGATTAAGTTCTTTAAATTTAGTAAAATTTTCTAAAAATGGCGAAATATGTTCTTTGCTAGTGAAATTATAACCGGTTAATGCAAGTTCTGGTAGTATCACCAATGAATTAGTCTGATTTTGATTTTGATTTTTGGCAAAATAATTGGATATTAATTGATATGCATGGGAAGCATTCGCTTTGACTTCACCTAATTTTGGGTTTAATTGAATGATTATAGATTTCAATATCATCCTTTTTTATTATAAATAATATACATGCTCTTTCTATATTTATGTACCGACGTTCCCTCTGATTTTTTGCTATTTAGATTTTCACTTTTTCTTAATTTCAATTTTTACTTTGGTTTTTTTTTACCAATTAACTGGTAATTATTGCTAGTATGCTATGAACTCACTTTTTAATCAATTATTAGCTACGACTATTAATTTCCAATGTAGTAAGGCTATAATATAATATATTGTGATATAATAAAATGATTATAGTTTTTCCTTGGTTGTTTTACTATTCATTTATGAGTTGTTTCTTCTTATATATTATGCATAATTGTTTTTATTTGTCCGATATTAAAATATTCAACATGTTTTCTCTTGTTCCCTATCATGATATTACTTTCAATGTTCTAGTACATTACACAATTATTAAGATTGGTTATTACATAATTAAGTTTCAATATTTCAATCTTTTTTATTTTCTAGGATCTATAAATATCTGAATGATATCTTCATTCAAAATTTTTATTTTTTATTTATTTTTCTTTTATTATCTGTTTTCTATTTCTTCTTTTATTTTCTCTTTTCTATATCTTCTTTTTTATATTTTATACATTACCATATCTAATGTAAATACGCTTTTGCAACATACAATAACCACTACAGTTCATTCTAGTATCACTTGTATACTGGAGTAAATTCATAAAGTAGAAATGAGAAAACTATAACTATTCAATAATTACTAATAAAACTCATTTAACTAATGGCTTTATCAAATATAAAATGTGTATTTTATTTAGCAAATAATGGATATTATTACAGGGTAAATTTCAATTATACTCAAACCCTTAGTGTTACCCTCTATTGAAGATGATACTAGCTGATTAATTATGATAATATGGGTTTCATTGTTACAGCAACTATATTTATTCTTAAAGGTAGAAATATACAGTAGTAAGTACCGACACCGTAAACGATATGGCATTTTATTATGTATTTACTATTTATGTATATATTATTGCGCTATAGATATTGCAAGATATTATAAATTGATGGATCTTCACTAAATATATGGGTCAGGGCCCCCAGCCAATGAAGGGGACTTTTGGGTAGGAAAAAGTAGATGCTTTGCGCCAGCCAATACAGTGGCTTATCCGGGCTACCCCTTATATTAGGAAAATTGTAGGCGGGAAATTAAATTTAAAAACTCAACTAGCTATTTCCCGCCTACAAGTTTTTTTTTTTTTTTTTTTTTAACAACGAATCAAGCTAATTAATAGAAAGTAAAAATATTGTCCGCTTTTTCACACATAAATTAATTATAATTATCCTGATAATACCTTAGAATACTGTATAAGCTTATTGTAATTAATATATTTGAATATATAATAATAATATAATAATATAGTAATATAAGACATTTATAATATATATTTGTGGGACTATCAATAGACAAAATAAATCAAAAAAAATACTACTCTTAGTTTCATTTTGTTTATTCTTCTTTTTTAATTAAATATATATCTACGAGAATCAATCTTATCGCCAATATAGTAATATAACTATTATATCTTTTATTTTTGATTCTATTTACATTCAATCGCTTAATATTATTTCAATATTTTTTTTCATTTTGCTATTTCATAGAATTCTTAAAGGGTCTGGTCAATCACCATCACAATCATTAAAGAAAACGTACTTCATTTCGATTTTTTTATTTGTTCTTATACTAGGAATATAGACACATACTCTTAATTATAATCGCAACTATTATTCATTCATTTTCTATTATTATTCTTTTTTTGTCTTTATTTTCGCTTTCATTCTCCCTGTTTTTTAATCACCTTCTTCTTTCTTTTAATGGTCATGACTAAAGTACTCATTTAGAAAGCCATATACCAAGATCTAATCTCTTTTTTAAATTATATCAAACAAAAGGAAAAAAAATAATACAACACACGCAACAACATACACGTATATGTACTTATAGAAATTTCACAACATTAATATAATAATGCCATACAATCAAAGTATAAATCGAAGCCTTCTGGGCCATATATCGACAACCTCATCGAATCTTACTACTATAACGAATAATACCAACAACAACAACAATAATAATAATAATTCATCCTCTAATATCAACCTTTCGGTTGAACGAAATGTATCTTCTACTAGTCTAAATTCTAATAGCAGTCGAAGCCATCGACGAAAGTCTAATGCTGAACTTGCAGCTCAAGCCGTGGCCAATGAACGTGATATCGTTCGTAATTTGAAAAGATTATCTATTGGAGCTCTGACATCTAATGGATTTGACCCAGATTTATCTAGTGAATCAAATTTTGAAAATTTCGTTAGCAAACAACAGAATAAAAGAAACTCCGCGATTGCGGCAGCTGTCACTAGTTCTTCAACGGGTTCGCCCACTGGTACTGCTAATTCGCTGGTGGCTACTGGTTTAACTCCTGGTAAAATAATCACTAGAAGATCTAGTATATTAATTGGTCCTTCTGGTGCGGTTTCCCCTACTTCTCCAATGTCAATGTCCTTCACTCCTGGTAAAGATGGTTCTATTGAATCGCAAAATATTAAAAATAACTCTAATAGTTCGGTTAGTATTCCTGAAGATAAATATTCTCAATTAAGTAGGAATGTTTCATCTCCAATGTCTATCAATACTTCAACTGTTAATAGTAACAATAATAATACTAGTACTGGTGGTACCGCTAATGAATCTACTTCACCAATTCAACTTGATACTTCAAAACTTCTTTGGGTTCCAGCAACGTCACATCCTGGTATAGCTCCAGAGAATTTCCGTAAACATGTTCAATCAACTATAACGCAAATGACTGCTGATTTGAATCTATCCTCTGACAAAGAATTTCCTAATAACATTGACCAATCCCCACAATCCACTGTGTCAATAACTTCATCTCCTTATGCATTGTCCAGTGGATTAACTAGCAATAATACTAGTCCTGTGATGCCGATCGATGGTGATTCTCATAAAAGCATGCCATCCTTACGTGAACTTACTGATGAATTGGAAAAATTGTCTAATATGGCTGGGCTTGCAGCTACTGATGCTGTCACTTTGGCTAGAACTTTATCCACTTCGGCTTTAAGTTCTTATTCTTCCTCTTATCATCCTGGCTCTAATCTCGATTCTATATTCAATAATAATAATATGCCTGTAAATGGGCCTATCATCGCCAGATCAAGAAGCAATGAAGTAGTGACTTCCAATAAAAGATTATCCAGAAATTTCACCTCTACTGCTGGTATTTCTAATGATAGTGCTAATAATAGCGACATTACTAGTCCAAGTACCGTTAACTCATCTCCTCAATCTGTATCTGGAGAATTATCAAAACAGTCTAGTTTATCACGTCATACTAATATTCAATCAGAATCAAGAGGCCGTTCTCAATCAGTTGGATCATCTCCTGAAAGCACTGATGCTGAAGGTGGTGCTAATATTGACTCTCCGATTGCTTTACCTAATGGCGATATCAAATTGAAAAGATCTAGATGGACTACATATCGTAAAAAGACAGTTAAAAGAAATAGTGGTAAAAATAGTGGTAGCGGCAACACTCCAGAATTACCTAATGAGAATTCTCCTAATAAGCCTAAACTTCCAACTTTTGAAAAGGGAGGATTGCCGAAATTAACTGAAGAACAAAAAGAATTATTGAAAGAGCATAAGATTAGAGAAGAAAGTAAAAGTAAACAAAATACCAATACTAATGACTCTAATAGGATAAAATTAGAAGAACAGAAACAAGTTGAACAGAAACAAGTTGAGGAGAAACGTCTTGAAGAGAAACGTCTTGAAGAGAAACGTCTTGAAGAGAAGAAAATTAAAGAGAAAAAACTCGAAGAAAGAAAACTTGAGGAGAAGAAACTTGAGGAAAGGAAGAAACGTGAAGAGATTAGAAAAAGGCGTGAAGAAGAAAAATTGAAAATTCAAGAAGAAAGACGTAAATTAGAACAAGAGAAACTATTATTAGAACAACAACAACTTGAATTAGAACGTGAACGTGAAAAACGTCGTGCTCAAGAAACTGCTTTTGACCTTGCTAGAAAAAATTCTCGACAACAGCAACAACAGCAACATCAACAGCAAATGGCTAATAATAATAATAATAATAATAATAATAATATTAATAATAATTACCATTTTCAGCAGAAATCTCAACCTCTGTCTCAAAAGTCATCTCCCAATCCTAATACATACTCTCCCAATGCTAATGGCTTTTCTCCTAATATGAACCAGAGACGTTTTGATCCAAGAAATAGTAATTCACATGGCCAACCACAGCAACCGGGTCCCTATCAACCTTATGGTCAACAAAAGCAAGGTTATGATAACCAATATTCACAACAAATTCACCCTCAACAACAGCAACAGCAACAGCAACAGCAACGCAATAGTGGATCACAGCAAAACCAGCAATTTCATCAACAACAAAATGGAATGGGCATCCATACTAATACTGGTAAACAATTAATGGAGCCGGCTAATATTAAGATTAAAAGATCTCAAACTGAGCCGATTCATGATTCAGGCAATCGTTTTTTTGGTAATAATTATCAGCATCAGCAACAGTATCAGCAACAGCAACAGCAACAGCAACAGCAACAACAACAACAACAGTACCATCAGCATCACTTACTTCACCATCATCAATATCAACAGCATCAGCAACATCAGCATCAGCAACAGCAAGCACAATCTTCACAAGATCAATACTTTGCTCAGCAACAGCAGCAGGATCAAAAACAACAGCAGCAGGATCAATTCAACGCTCAGCAAGAACAATTTTTGAAACAAGAATACATTAGAAATAATGGCGGTAATGCTTTGGGATCATTGCCAGAAATGAGTGGTAATAAAATCGAAGGTCAAAAATTGGTTAAATCACAATCATTTTCTGAAGAACTGATGTCTTCACCATCTAAAAAGGATAAGAAAAAGAAGAATGTTTTTTGGGGTAGATCAAAAGATAAACGTGATAAGCGGGAAGCTGGAGGTCGTAAATACAGTATTGAAGCTGATGCTGATGAAAATACCAGTAATATTATTAATAATAACTTTGGCAATAATAGACGTGGTTCTCACGATGGCGATGACGGAAAATTTTCACTTGATTCTACTAAAAGTACCCCAAGAAAGATTAAGCATGGTGAAAGTAGTAACAGTATTAGTAGTGGAATGAGTAACATTAGTGACAATTCCATGGATACAAGTTATAGTTTCAATAATAATAATAATAATAATAATAATAACAACAATAGCAATAATAACAATAGTGGTTCTTATGAAGATGATCAACGTGATAGTTCAAGTAAAAAGATGTTTGGTTTATTCAAGAAGAAACTGAGTAAAAGTAAAGATAGAAATCAAGCTAATGAAGTTGCTCAACAGCAGCAGCAACAACAAAATATTGCAGACCAATCTAACAATTATAATTATAATAGTAATAATCCTTCTACATCACCATACGCTAACAATAGTACCGGTGGTAGTAGCGGCGATGAGTTATCACCACAAGTTCCAACTATTGATGGTAGATTCAATTCAAGAATGTCTAATAGCTCAGTACCAACAATTTCCAGATCTAATAGTAATAATGGGTTTGACAATAATAATATGAATAGTTTGGGTATTCAACAACAACAATACAATAACAGTCAAGATCCACAACAACATATGCGTCAAAGGCAACGACCAATACTTCAACAAGGTGAAGAAGATCTTAACAACCAATCAAATATTGGAATCTTTGCTAATGATGTTAATGATAATAATATGGTCACTGGTATTGGAATTGAGAATAATAGTAGTGGAGGGTATGATGAATCAGGAATTGAACAATACAATCAACAACAACAATTCATGGTCAATGAACTAGGTGAAGAAGAAGGGAAATTATTAAGAGTTGATGAAGAGACTGATTTAACTGAAGTTTCTGACTCTACAAGATTAGAAATAATATCATCATTAGTCTCAGCTAACATGTCGACATTGGAAAAACTTCAAATCTTCAAAAGACTTAATTCAGTACCCCAGAAGCCTAACCAGCCAATTCAATACACTGATTCAGCGTTTGGTTTCCCATTGCCTCCATTGAGCTATTCAACGATTATTATGTTAGACCATAGATTCCCAATGAATGTGGAGAGAGCTATTTATAGATTATCACATCTTAAATTAGCCAATCCGAAACGTGAACTTCGTCAACAAGTGTTGTTGTCTAATTTCATGTATGCATATTTAAATCTTGTTAATCATACTTTATTATTACAAAACATGGAAGAAGGTGTTGAAGGTGGCGGTAATATGGATCCTAATGCAGTTGCTAATGGTGAAGAATTCCCTGTTAACACCGAAGGAGGAGATGTTGGAATGGACCAAGGAATGCAATACAATTAATTAATGAATAATACGCACGCACACTTATGATGTAAATTACAAAATTTTGATTTATTTTTTTTTATTATATTTTTTTTATATTTACTCTTTTTTATCTTAATGTTTTTATTCTTTTTCTTGACAAAAATATCAACTTTTGTCTCTTTTTTTTATTATAGATTTTACAAATGATTATTATATATTTTATATTTAAAAAAAATTATCCCAGTAGGTAGTATATATATAATTAATGCCAATTAATTGGAGCATTGCCACTGTTTGTCAAAGGGTATAACATTTTGCAGAAAGATATTAGCCCAATAACTAGCAATGAGTAATACACTATAGGCCAATAACGAAAAACATAATTAGAAGGTTTTAATGTAGGCAATCCCAAATAATTACATAAAGAATGAGCGAATATCACAGACATTACATTACCATTTCTTAAAAACACAAAATTTGTAAAAATTCCAAATATCGTGGTGTAAGTAAGTTGTACCAACACAGTTACCACAATCTGCGCCAATGAATATTGCTGTTGACCGCTGCTGCTGCTGCGGTATAATTCATAACCATGATGAACATGGGCAATCCCAAAATATAAAGGTAGCACAAATATTAGCACATCTAAATTGATTTTATTCAATGGGATAAAAGCTGCTAGTATCCCACTAGTATACATGATTTCCTCAGTAGCAGGGCCAACGACTAAATCTCTGAGCCCGTAAATATTTGTGAGGTATGCTAATTCTTCATTGATGTTAAAGGAATGTCTAGAATTTATAAATTCATTAGAAATAGGACCGATGAATAATATGAATATCAATAATATAATTTTAGTCACATCTTGGAAATAATCAATAATATAAATAAATTTAAATCTATAGGTTTCTAAATTATATCTGAGTCCTGGAATAATTCCTAATAATGAAACCCCATGGATGTAACTACCAGTGGCTCCTAATTGTTTAAGGGTAATTGGTAGTGCTATAATCATTAGTATGCATAGTATTCCAACTGACGATATCCTTCTTTTAATCATGATGGGGTTATTCCGAGATATTTGAGAAGTCGCTCGATTTCTCGGGAGGAATATCACCGCAACATAAGAAATTGCTATTATTAATGATAGAATTATTGCATATGTCGTAGTATACATCGTTATAGCCTATATATACCTTATAGTTATAAGTGATTAATATATAACAAGTATGCATACCTTTTTTTTATCATTTATTTTTCGTCTTTTTTTAGCTGGCACTTATTTTTTTTCAAATGGTTAGGAAACCCGCATATAGGCATCCATAAAAACTTCATAAAGCCATAGATTAATGATTATTGATGTATATATATTAGTTGTTAACTACATCTTTTATATAATTCAGCTATTACAATTTTTTTTCTTTTTTTTGTTCACAAGCTTTTTTTTTTTTTTTTTGAATAAAGATTATCAACATTATGGATTATCAACATTATGGATTATCAGCATGATGAATAGTATATCAAGAATCAGTAAAAAAAAAAAAAAAGGAAAAGAAAAAAAAAAAAAAAAAAAAAAAAGAAATATATAATTAATGATTCATACTTTCAAAAAAATATGGCTAAAAGCTTTATTGATAATTACAAAAGATGAAAACAACAATTGCGTGCTCTGCTATAAATAAATTATAACATGCAACATGCGTCATGCATGTTGGAACAAACAAACAATTGTACCAATACCATCATTTGCAATAATAATAATATTAATAATATATAACAGTATAACATACTACAATTATCAACGGAGATTACATCGGATTTATGGGTGGCATTAACATGTTGTGTATCATTGAATGGGTCGTCTTTTGATTTTTTTTTAACTAAGGCATTTTGTCTAGCGAATGGTAAAGTATTCCTTAATGCAATAAAATATACTAAACAGAAAAAAAGAAAAGAGATTATTCATTCACCGAGAATCTTATTATTGATAATTTTGGGGATTGAACGTGTGAGGAAAGCATAAAAAACAAAAAAAAACTTTTTTGCATGTTTATTTTGCGAGGGTTCATTTAAACGTACGGCAATAAAAAGAAAATTAAAGCAAAAAAAATTTGAAAATGAAAATACTTTTTTTCTATCTGGTCTAAGTCTTCTATCCATTTAACCCAAAAACAATATTTATTTTTTGTATAACAGAAATTGCAATTACTTTCATAACCATTGCAGACTTGCAATTATAAAACACTATTGAAACAGCGTATATTATTGCAACAATTTCCTTGCGCATACATGAATACTGCTCATTGGCCAAACCACCACTCATGAAAATCTATCAAGTACAACTGTAAAAATAACCAATGAAATAGTAGTAGGTAGTAAGTAGACATTGTCAAAGAAAAAATCCTCAAAAAGATAATTTAGAATTAATGCACACCCAACGCAATTCCTGGGGAGGACAACAACAACAAATAATAATAATATGATAGGAGGCTCTCTCAACAGAAACCTGTAGAGAAAAATATAAAGCTATTATTCTTTTAATGTTAGCAGTATGAGTATATGAGGGATTATGAAAAAAAAAATGGATTTCTTTTGTATAATGGAATTATAATTTTGACCCCTAGAATTTTTTTTAAAGTTGTTGCCGTTTATGCAGAAATGTCAAATGTAAGCAGAATAGAAAAAAATTTCATAATGAGAGAGTAAAAGATTGAATTGATAAAAATATTAAAAATAGAAATATTGAAAACAAAAAGTTTATATAAATATATCTTGATATATCCATTAAAATTCAATTTCTACAGTTACTTTTTATTTATACAAAGAATTACATCACTATCAAAACAATCAATTATCAATTACTTATTTCTATTATTATTATTATTATTAAAAAATGAAATTTTCTCAAATTTTTATTACTGCTGCCGTTGTCTTTGGTGCTGCTTCTGCCTTGCCAGTTTCTTCTAATGCCACTACTTCAGCTGCTCCAGCTGCTACTAGTGAAGCCAGTAAATTCGTCGATGTTACTGACAAAATCATTGCTAAAGCTGACGAAGACTCTAAATTAATTGATTTAGTTGAAGCCAAATTCGCTACTTACGAATATACCACTACTCCAACTTTCTTACTTGCTGCTCAACAAGATAAAAACATTGGACCATACATCTTAGAAAACTACAAAGAATTCTTAGGTATTGCTATGTCTGATTTATCACCTGAAAAGCAATCCACTTTAACCACTGCTTTAATTCAAGCTCATGAATTCAGCGACTCTGTTATTAACGATTTAACTGTTTACACTATTATCAACACTCTTATTGCTAGACATAACACCGGTGCTAAGGCTACTGCTGAATCCTACACAGGTACTGCTAAAGAAATCGCTGAAGCTATCTCTGGGGACAAAGAATTAGATGAATTAGTTATGGCTAAATATAATGCCAGTAACTACTATTTCCAATTCTTCTTGAACATTGAAAGAGAACAAATCACTTCTATTGTCAAGGAAAAATATGGTCAAAAATTCAGATTTATCAGAGATTTTGATATTGATTCTTCTATCACTGAAGTTTTCAATACTGGTGCTTCTTTCCCAATTGGTTACTTCCAAAAAATCGATATGAACCCAACTGTTGCTGCTGCCATCTACATCCTTATCAAAAACACTGACTAAAAAACGTTTTATCATCTCCATTCATTTCTTTATTTTTTTTTATTTGTTTCCTGGTGAAACAATAGCGCAACTCTGACTTTTAACATTGTCATTGTTATTTTTTATATTATTATAATTAGATAATAATTTATTATTTTATTTATCAAACATGTAGATTATGCCATTTGTCAATGGTATCTTTATTCTCTCTTTTCTTTTTTTGGGAGAAGGGGGTGAAACTTTTTTTCTTTTTCACACTAAAATGACAACCGATAGAGAGATTCACATAATGTAACGTAATTCTCATTTTTTTTTACATGTGGGTGGAGGCCAGTTTTGGACCATCCTAGGTAGTTAGCTACTTGCCGGTTCATTTCTTCCCCTTTGTTCTTTCGGTGATCAATACCTTAAAAAAGAAAAACCGTATTAACTAATTTATTAACTAATTTATTAAAAGAAAGAAAAAGAAAAAGAAATCACATAATTATACATTTAATACAATTGGCATTGCTAAATTTCTTATGTTTAGCTGGTTTAGCAGCTATCTTTTCGTTATTATTAGTGGCTGGGGATGGTAAATTGTTGTTTTTATTGTTGTTAGTAACAGCAGCAGCAAATTTATTGAACGTTTGGCTCTTTTCACGTCTTGGACGAAGCACTGAAGTGAATCTACCACCCTGTTTTTCTTGTTGTACTTGAGCGATAGTCATTTCAGACGGAGCATCGTCAACGTTTGTGAGAGTAGCTGTTGTTGCTGCTGGAACAGCAGCTGCAGCACCAGCACCTGTATCATTACCATTGATTAATTCATCATTTTCATCAAATTCCAGAGCCACTGCTAATTGAGACTTTTGCTGTAAGTAACGTTTATTGTTGTTCTCTGATAGCAAAGTTTCATTATCAAAAGTATCAGCATCACTGGCACTACTGTCTTTACTAATCTTCTGATCAAGATCATTTAAAGATAAAGTATCTAAAATATGACTGAATTCAACTTCATGAAATTTATACTGTTTACTGGCAGCCTCATAAAACTCAGTACCTTGAATCTTTGTCACAGTGTATTCCATTTCACTAGGAGTTCTAGTCCCATCAGCTCCTGTGTAACTCCCAGCACCATAAGGAGTACCACCATGCATTTCATCAACGTTACCTAACAAATAAAAAGACTTTTTATACCCCAAAGGTATAAAGATAAGGCCATGGTGTGCAAAGATTGATACAAAGTTTTTCACTGTAGCTTCTTGGCCACCACAAATCGTACCAGTGCATACAAAGACTCCGGCTGGCTTACCAAAGATTTTAGTTTGTTGACCGCTGAGAGTTAGTTGGCGATCCATTTCATTCCAAAATTCAACAACAGCTGTAGGCAATGTAGCGAAAGCAGTAGGCACACCGAATAAAAACCCATCGTAATTTAGAAGGGTATTCAAATCGGCAGGCTTGACCCTTCTGTCGTAGTCATAGTCATCGTCTTCTTCTTTCATATTAACAGTTGTATATTGAGGGTCAAATTGCGAGGCATGAGAATATTCTGGAATCTTGAATAAATCAGCAATTCCACCAGCTTCTTCGATTCCAGCTTTGATTTGTTTGGAAAGGCTATGAATATGGCCATGTTGTGAATAAGATATGATCTAGAGTGGTGTTAGTATTTGCTAGGAAAAAAAGAAAAAAAAAAGTTGTAGAACAGTGGAGAGAAAAAGGCTTACGGCGATCTTAGACATATTATTGTTGATTGATAAACGGTATTGATAGTTTGCAAATATAGAATATTATTGATGAAGAGTAAATAGATAGTAATATTGAAGAAGAGTTTTCAGTTAATTTTTTTTTCTTCTTTTTCTTTTAAAAATATTGGTAAAAAAAATGGAGTTTGAAGGTTTTATAAAATAAAATAAAAACATATGGATTTTAATCTATATAGATTTGTTCTAATTACAACAACAACTTAGTATTGAATTGTTTAAACAATGAATAGAATTGTTTTAAACTCACTAGTGGCCAGAGAGAGTGAGAAAGTGGTCAAAAAGGAACGTACATATAAGAACTATTAGAATAAACTGGATAATCACCCCCTATAAGACAATCGATAAAAATACTTGGTAAACTAAATAAAAGCAAGATTACCTAGAATATAGCCTAGAATAGTAAGCGAGAAGGCTTATTTTTTTACTAATTACTTTTTGTTTATTATTATATAACTCAATAATAATTGTAACAGCACTAGTACAAAATGTATATATACAAAAGAAGATGTGATGGCTAAATTCCATCCAATCTTCCTCTTAGTGAATGTAATATGTTTTAGTTACGAGTTATCATTGGGAAGTTTCCTTATCTCTTTCTCTTTCTTTTTAGTGCGTTGGCCGCTGATCAATAGGAAACGGTAAATAGTTTAAATCCTTTTAGAGGAAAATGAGAAAGATACAGAGAAAGTTTAAAATAATCACAATATTGGCTAACAATAAAAAAAATATTTAGTGTAGTTTTTTATTTTATTTTGTAAAACAATATGTTAAAAAAAAGAGAAAATTGATTTTTATTCTTCTCTCTTTTTGGAATTATAAGAATGACAACGAATCCATCTGAAATAATTTAAAAAAAAAATAATTCAAAGAATTAATCAAAACAAATAATTCAATTCAATCATTCAATATAGATCAAAATGGCACCAAAGGTTGGAATAATTTATTGTGGAGAGAATGAAACCCAATTATTAGAATTATCGAAAGAATTACAACGAGGAGTCCTAGAATCAGGGCTAATCGGGGATATATATAGAATCCCAACCAATAACAATAGTGACGGTAGCAGCGATATGATAGTGCCTATAGCCACTATGGAAACATTAAAAGAGTATGATGGGTTTTTACTAGGAATTGAAGGTAAAGCCGGCAACTTCCCAAGTGAGTATAAACATTTTTGGGATTCCAGTCTAGATTTATGGAGAAATAAAGAATTACAAGGGAAATTGGCCGGGATGTTTATTGTGACTGCATCACCAAATGTTGGAGGTCAAGAAACTATAATTCACAATGCATTATCAATATTAGTTCATCACGGGATCATATACCAACCACTAGGCCATAAATTTGCGACTGAAAATCGCAAATTAGAAAAGAGACCAAAGGCAATTGGCGGTTCGCCTTGGGGGTGTGGGTCGTTTGTTGGTGAAGATGGTAAAAAGAGACCTTTAGAGGTTGAGCTAAGAGTGGCCAGGAGCCAAGGTAAAAGTTTTGGACAAGTATTGAATGGTAATTGAAATATATATATATGCTATTAAATATAAACGCCATTAAGTAAGTAATAAATGGTTTTTTCTTATAGAGAGCATGGATATTCAAGGCTAGATATGGGCATACGTAATCATAGGGTGCCCCACTTTATAAAAAATGAAAACAAGACTAAAGCACATGATATTGTCGTATCATGTGATACACCAACACCACTAGCGTACACTAGTGTCTATTATTTTTACTCCACTATTTGAGGTTTCAAGTTTCAAATTTGGTGGCTGTAAGCGCCTGGGTGCACCACTTTTTGTTACACAAAACAAACAAGAACTATTTTAATTCTTGGGTATTAACCCGCAAAAAATTACACACGCAAAAATTGCAATAAGCAATTGCAAACCAATAAGAAAAATAAATAATCAATTGCAAGTCACCACACCCACACGCAAAGAAATAACAAATATAGAAGATATAAACAGACTGAATTAGCGTTCTTTTTTGTCTGATATCCTCTACATTGGATGTAGTAATAACTAAAAAAGATTGAAAGATAAAAAAAGATAGTAGTAAACTAGAGGGGCAAATAATGGATGAAAAACTAGAACAACTAGAAAAACTAAAAAAATTACGTCACACTTTAATTTAGTAGTAATTTATAATTTTTTCTTGCATTGGTAGAATTTTAACATGGCAAATCGGAGATTTGCCACAAATTGACAACTCCGAAAAGCAGCAATTATTATACTATCTATACTGTATATATATATAATGTGTTTCTATATAAGAAGCAATAAACACCTGGTTAACTCCGGGTTAATATGGATTTAGATTTATGTAAAAACAGGATCTTATATGCGAAATAGAAAAGAAAACATAAATATTATTTTGTGTATAGTTTTTTCCCTATTTCTGTTTCTTTTTTTTACCCCATTTTTTAAAAAAAGAAAGAAAAGTTTTTTTTAGCCTAGAAATTTAATATTTATTTCATCTTGAATTAATAATCTAATTTTCTTTTTATTTACTAGGGAAAAAGAGGTAAAAAATCGAAGAAACAAAAATATTTTCCACTCTTTGAAATCTGGCTTTTAACTCGGTTTCATCATACTGAAATTATCAAAGTAACCCCATTTATTGTTTTTTTCCCATTTATTTTTCTATGCAACTTTTCCTGATTTTCTTAGGGAAACAAATGTGTGTCTTCTTTCTTATTTGATTATCCCATAATAATATAACATGCATTTACAGAGATAACAGAAGATTGAAAAAAATTTTTTTTTTCTTTTTTTTTTTTTGTATAAATTCAACCTGATTTCCCTATTTTTTTCTTTTCTATTTTAATTTTATTCACTTATTATCTTGTTTATTTATATTTTTCTCTTATTTATTATTCATTAGTTATTATTATTATTATCATTATAAGTAATAGTTACTATTTTTCGTCTTTTTTATATTAGCGCCCTTGTTGTTTTCTTTATATAAAAAAAAATGTCAGATAAAGACGTTGTTTCTCTTGTCGACGATAAAGTCGCCACCTCTATTGGGGAAAAATCAGGCGTAACTACCGAGTATCCTGATTCTACTAAAACCTCAACTACTAGATTAACCCCTGAAGAAAAATTCCCTAATATCAATCCTAAAAAATTGTCTTTGAAGATTGATTTGAATATTATTCCAATGATTTCTCTCTTATATCTTTTGGCGTTTTTGGATCGTGGTAATATTGGTAACGCTAAGATCGAAGGTTTAGCCGATGATTTGAAATTACATGGTAACCAATACTCTCTTTGTTTAACGATTTTTTTTATCACTTACACCATCTTTGAAGTTCCTTCTAATATGATCCTTAAAAGAGTTAGACCTTCTATCTGGCTTCCTACTATCATGGTTGCTTGGGGGATTGTCATGACTCTTATGGGTACCATTCACAATTTCCAAGGTTTATTTGCTACTCGTTTATTCCTCGGGGTCACCGAGGCTGGATTGTTCCCAGGTGTTGCCTACTATTTGACTCATTGGTATCGTCGTCATGAATTGAATTTCCGTCAAGCTTTGTTCTTCTCCAGTGCTTCCATTGCCGGGGCCTTTTCGGGGCTTTTAGCCTTTGGTATCAGTAAAATGGATGGTGTTGGCGGTTACGCTGGTTGGAGATGGATTTTCATCTTGGAAGGTTTACTCACGGTTGTGGTTGCTTTCATCTCTTTCTTCACTTTACATGATTTCCCTGATACCGCTAAATTCTTAACTGAAGAAGAACGTGAATTCATCTTGTACAGAATCGAACATGATAGTAACGTTGATGATGACAACTCCCATGTTGATAACCATAATTCTAGTTTCTTTGAAGCTGAAGTTGAAGAAGCCAAATCTAAATACTTTTGGCAAGCTATCAAAGATTGGCAAATCTATGTTCATATCTTGGTATATTACGGGGTCGTCGCTCCTTTGTACGGTATCGCATTGTTTTTACCAACCATCATTAAAAACTTGGGTTACAGTAATGAACATGCTCAATTAATGTCTGTGCCAGTTTACATCTGTGCTTCCATCTTATCAGTTGTGCAATCATTACTCAGTGATAAATTCGGTATTCGTTCTGGATTTATTCTTGTCGACTTCTTGGTCATGGCAGTTGGGTTTGGTATTGCTGTTGGTTGTTCTCCAGTGTCAACTCCTGGCGCTATTTATGCCGGTGTTTTCATCGCCTGTAGTGGTATTTATGCTGCGTTCCCAACCGTTGTCACCTGGATGGCTAATAACTTGGCTGGTGATTATAAAAGAGCAGTTGGTATGGCATTACACATCGGTTTGGGTAATTTTGGTGGGGCATTTGCATCCAATTTCTACAGATCTCAAGATGGTCCTGCATTTGTCCTTGGTCATTCTTTAGAACTTGGTTTCATTGGTCTCGGTTTAATCTCTTGTGTTATTCTTGTTTTTTCTTATATTTACATTAATAAGAAGAGAGAAAATGATATTTTGGAGGGCAAATATAAAGCTTATTCTTCTAAAGATTTAGTCGAAATGGGTGATAAGAATCCTTACTTCAGATACAGACTTTAATTTATTATGTCTACGTCTTTCCTTTACGATTTTATATAACTAGTTTTTTTATTATTATTTTTATTTTATTTTTATTTTATATTTTATTTTATTTTATAGCTTCTTTTTACTTCGTTAAAAAAAAAATTTTTTTTTTGTCTCTTTTATCAATATATAATTTATTTATATTTATTTTCTTGAAATTTATTTTTTTGCGATGAGCTATTTTCAGCGCGGCGCATAGTTGGTGTAAAGGAATATAAGGCATTGAAAAATATTCACTCATTGATTGATATGTCACTTCACTCTCGACGTTGAATATAAATACAGATCAAGATCTTCATTTTCTTGGCTTCTACATTTATTCGTTTTTTTATTTCTTCGTTACATTAATTAAACAATCAATTTAATTATAATAATTAATTGAAATATTATAATATAAAACTTCCCCTCAGTTATCATGCAATCTTTGTTTGTGTTTTTATCTACTGCTTCACTTTTAACAATAAGCACTTTGGCTAATCCAATCGATTGGAGTAAAGCTTCTTTCACGCCAGTTGATTTCACATTTGGTAGAAATAATTTCAATAAAACTCATTTCAATGGGTTTGGTAATAGCAATAGCAATAACTAAATGGTCTCTGTTCTTGCCTATTCAACTCATTACCACTACTTTTGTATCATTATCATTATCACTCTTTTCAATTCTAATTATATATATATACTTTTTTAAATCTATTTTCGTTCTTAAATATATGAATATCATTTTTTTAATCATTCCTAAAGGGACTATCTATCGCAGTAATTCCAATTCATAATTCTCAAGATTTCAAAAGATAATTTAGGAAAGAATAGTCAGCAAATACCGACCAACCAACGATTATTAGAAATATCAAATATCTTATTATTTTCTACAAACTCCTCTATAAACAGCAAAGATAGCATTATTTATTGTAAAGTCGTAACATAACCAGAGTAATAAAATATTAGGAGAACCAAACCAGAAAAAGAGGCTTTTATCCAAACGAAGAGAAAAAGACACAATTGATGAATGAAACAAATAATAATAACAATAATAACATAAAAAAAAAAGATATATATACATTTATATACATCTTTATCTCACCATTTAATCAGCATACTGTTCCCAACCTTCTGGACGTTTCAAATTATTAATACTATGGAATTTAGCAGTACAAGCATAATTATTCCATGAAAAATCTTCCTTTGGATTGCAAACACATTTGTTTCTAATTCTTTGTTTTTTATCAACTGGACAATTGTGGAAAGGAACATGATAATATCCCACATCTCCAAAGAAATGGATTTGATCTCTTTCTAAGAATAATGCAGCAGCGATAGAATGCACTGGAGCATCCCCCCAACGCTCATAAAAGAAACCACCGGCTTTATCCAAATATTCAAAATATTTAGTATAAGCTTCAGATCTCCAAAATTTCAACGAACCAACTTCAAAATTTGACCAGAAATGACATAAATTATAAGAATTACCACCATCATCAGAGACAAAATCTAACATATTATTTTCAGGTAAATATTGAGGGTTTTGAGTGATGAATTCTTTAGTAGTCTTCCATAAAGTTTTAACAGTTTCAACATATTCAGGTAAAGTAATAGTGAACCCATAAGCCTTGTTGTTATCCTTCATAAATTTGAAAATATCATAATCAATATCACAATAAATCTTGATATCAGGCTCAACTCTCCAATAATATTCATAATCCATCATTAATGGATGTCTAAAGAAAAATCCTGATTCGTATCTACACATGTGTCTATAGGAAATAGAATCACCATAAATGATTTTTCTTTCTCTCATATCCTCACGAACTTTAGCGGCCCTTTCCTTGTCAATCCAATCTGGGAACCCCCATTGCTCTTTAGAAATTTTACCGTATTTAGTTTTACCAGAGACCAATGACGAGGTGACTCTTTTAAATTCTTCACTGAAATCGTCATCATTTAAGAAAACCCAGTCATAATGGAATTTACGGTTGAAACGATCTTCAATGTATCTAATAGAACCAACAATAGACATCAAATCAGAGTTTCTAGCCAAAGTCACAAATGTAGCACTAACTTTTTCGCTTTCGTCAGCTGGTGATTCTCTATAGTAGGTTTTCTTAAGGCCATCTTCAACGACAACCTCTTTCTTACCCGATTTCCCTCCATTGAATTTTATATGTTCAAGGACTTTAGCCGCACCTGCACCAGTGGTAAGATATCCACTTTCAGAAGATGATTCAATGGCATTATCATTACCGATTGGACCTGAATCGTTGACTATTGGAACATAGGTGGTACTGCTACCTTTAGATAATATAAACCCACATAATAAAAGTGCTGTGATTAAAACACCGTATCTGACCAAACGAGCATCAGACCTACCCATTATTAATATAATTTAAAGTATACAAAAAAAACAAATGGATTAGAAAGGGAGAGGAAAAAGAAAAGAAAAGAGTAACAAAAGAAAAGAAAAGAAGATATGAGGGACAACGTATATATATAAATTTAAAATATATATAGTATAGTAATAAAATATTCATTCTTCTTCTTCGGTAAAAAAAAAATTCATTCACCTTACTAAAAGAAAAAGAAAAGAAAGTTTAAGATTTTTAGTGAAAAAAATAGTCAATAATAACAATATAATAAGAAAATAGACACGTTAATTAATTAACTAAATTGGTTTACTAATGTTCTTATATAGTAATAACACACAATGCATTTTTCTTTCTTGTACACATCACAGCTATCTAATAATTTTATTTATCATTCAATAAGCTGACCATAATCACTACAATAATCAGTTAACGAAGGACAAAAAGATGAAAAATAACAGAAAATAAAAAGAAAATTTTTTTCTCGCTCTTTTCTAGAAGCATTTTAACCATTTTTCATAGAAAGAAAAACAGATTAACAATATGGCCCTATGAACTATATGATAAAATTTGCATTTACACGAATGTTTTTTCATTTTGGATCACCCCTATAACAAAATAAAATTCTTGGTAACAGCACACCAATTGTTTAACACAACAAATAAATAATCATTGCCAATATAAAAAGTATAATAAATATAATAAATACAATAAATAAACAATAGTCAGTTTTTTAGCTTACATTTTCTTTCTCTCTGCAAATAACTATAACTATTTACATGATATGTATTATGACGCGACAATCACCCACAGCACATGTCATGCACATATAACAACATATGTATTATTGAGTACATGCCACATGATAAATACGTTATCTCATTTTTTTTTTCTTTTTTTTCTTTTTTTTCTTTTCTTTTTCTTGGGTATAATACCTGCGCAATAATCACACGATACATGCAGTTTGTAAAATTTCTTCCCTTATTTTGTCCAATCATTTTTGGCTTCGTTGTCAGCCGTTTCTTCAAATTTCAAATTGTTTCGGTAATTACCAAGAGAAAAATTCAAAAGTTCAATTTCGGTCTCGGACTCGCGAAATTTAAAATTTTTATTTTTTTTATTTTACTGTAGTAATAAACTAATGACTGATTAAATTTTTTGTAGGAAATTCCTACGCATAGTTGGAGTTTTGGTTTTAGAGTTATCATGATATTATCATATATAATATAGTACAGATATCATTAGAGATAGGGTTCGTTCGTTACAGGATAGAGTTTCCTTTATAGGGAGAATACAAAGTTCAACCCACACAATTTGTGGTTCTTTTCAACCATAGATTATTTGGACCATCCCATCCCATGTTTATGTGATTTACTATTAGTAGCAAAAAAGAAAAAAAAGATGACTAACTCAAAATATTGGTTGATTATTAATATTTTATAGATGTAAATATATAAATATCGAACTACTGTACCCCAAATTATTCATTTCAACATCGATCTACTTATCATCGTCATCAGCTACTTATAATAACCGATCAATAGACTAAAATAGATCCGATGAGTTCGTTTCCTGTAATAATAGTAGAGACTTTTTAATATATATATATATACACATTCCTATATATTCCGAATATAAACGATATTTTTTTTTTACTTTTTTACTTTTTTACTTTTTACAAAGGAAAATTTTCTAGTGATAATAAATAAATAGAATTACTATAGAGAAATAAAAGAAAGACAAAAAAAAAAAAGAAATCGCAAAAATTTTTTTTTTTATAAATTCTCAATATTCTTTCTTTCCTCCTTCTCCTTTTTTCTTTTCTTTTTTTTCTTTCTTTTCTTTCTTTCAAAGATATCTTATTCATTTTAATATTCCATTTAAATATTTACTTATTAGTCCTGATAAGTTACCTGTTAGTAGTCTAGCCTATTATCAATTTTTTTTGTCTTATTTATTATTTATTAAATTTCGTTATATTGATCAAAACTTTTTAATTTCTTTCAAAAATGGTTCAAAAAATTAAAGTTAAAAACCCAATTGTTGAATTGGACGGTGATGAAATGACCAGAATTATCTGGAAATTAATCAAAGATTTATTGATCTTGCCATACTTAGATATTGATTTGAAATATTACGATTTAGGTATTGAATACCGTGACAAGACCGACGACAAGGTCACTGTTGAATCTGCTGAAGCAATTCTTAAATACGGTGTCGGAGTTAAATGTGCTACCATCACTCCTGATGAAGCTAGAGTCAAAGAATTCAACTTAAAGAAAATGTGGTTATCTCCAAATGGTACTATCAGAAATATTCTTGGCGGTACTGTCTTTAGAGAACCAATTGTCATTGATAACATCCCAAGAATTGTTCCTCAATGGGAAAAACCAATCATCATTGGTAGACATGCCTTTGGTGATCAATACAAGGCTACTGACTTGGTTATTCCAGGTGCTGGTCAGTTATCTCTTGTTTTCAAGCCAGCCGATGGTTCTGAAACTAAAGAAATCCCAGTTTATAAATATGATGGTGCTGGTGTTGCTCTTGCTATGTACAACACTGATGAATCTATAACTGCCTTTGCCGAAGCTTCCTTCAAATTAGCTCTTGACAGAAAATTAAACTTATACTCTACTACCAAGAACACTATCCTTAAAAGATACGATGGTAGATTCAAAGATATCTTTGAATCCTTATATGCCTCTAAATATAAGGCTCAATTTGAAGCTGTTGGTATTTGGTACGAACATCGTTTGATTGACGATATGGTTGCTCAAATGTTGAAATCTAAAGGTGGTTATATAATAGCCATGAAGAATTACGATGGTGATGTTCAATCTGATATCGTTGCCCAAGGTTTCGGTTCTTTAGGTCTTATGACTTCTGTTCTTTTAACTCCTGATGGAAAGGCCTTTGAAGCTGAAGCTGCTCACGGTACTGTCACTAGACATTACAGAAGATATCAACAAGGTGAAGAAACTTCTACTAACTCTATTGCCTCAATCTTCGCTTGGACTAGAGGTATCATACAAAGAGGGAAACTTGATGAAACCCCTGAAGTGGTTAAATTTGCTCAAGCTTTAGAAAAGGCTACTATAGAAACTGTTTCTAAAGACAATATCATGACTAAAGATTTAGCCTTAACTCAAGGTAAAACCTCTAGAGATTCTTATGTTACTACTGAAGAATTCATTCAAGCTGTTGCCAAAAGATTAGCCAAAGAAGTTGCCAATTAAATGAAATAATTAAAGGGTAATATATATATATATATATATATGTATGTATAATTTCAAGAAAAAAATATTAATAATATGACTTTTTTTTTATTCATTAGATAATAAATAATAATACAAGTAAGACAATCAATGCAACGATTAACATCATTATACAACAATCACTAAACTGTTCTTTATTTTTTGCCATGATAGTTCCTAAATGCTTCATTGATTTATTCAATCTACCTTGAGTTCTATCCATTTCTTCTTCAAAATCATTCATTATATGAGACTGATCTTCTAATTCATCTCCCAACATTCTAGCTTGTTGATTGATGTTTTGCATAGAATCATAAACTGAATCTAACTGTTCATCTTGATATCGTAACTCCTGTTCTTGAAACTGTGTATGAGCACTGCTGTTATTATTACTAGCAGCTATATTATTATCATTAGCTTCTTCATAACTTAAAAATGGATTGTCAGTAGTTCCCAGCACCAGCAGTTTGCCTGTCTTAGCAGCCCATTTGTCATTTATTGATTTATATTGTGTCACTAGATCATCAACGATTTTTTCACGTTGACTAATCTCGGCGGTGGTAATGTTTCCAAAAACTTCTGGTGTACTTTTAATTTGATCTATTGATTCTTTTAAATCTTCAATTGTTTCTCCTAATTCTGATGATTGGTTTTTAAAATCTAATACCTCATCGTGACCCACTTTACTTAGATTTAAAAATTTTTGCAAATTTTTAATTTGTTCTTTACCATCACCTAACACTTCATTAAAGGGATCCATTCTTATTCTAGTATTTGCTCTATCCTACTATTATTTATAGCCACTCCCAAGTATAAATTATTGTGTTGACTCTTCTTGTCTTTTTTTTTTTTTTTTACCTCTTTCTCTACAAGGGAATTTTTTCTTTCTTTTACCTTTTTAATTTTTTAAAAAGGTGGGCATGTGATTTTCGCATATATTAGCATATATATATATAATTACCTATTCTAAATATTTTCTAGCGATTTCAATTGATAATTTTAATCTTAACTGCTTGATTAAATCTTCAATCGAATTAGGAATTTCAAGGTCTTCAAATTTATCAAATTCACTAATTATACCACTAGCGTTTTTTTCAATGAATTTTTGATAATATTCTTCATCGCGCTCATTCAATTCATATTTATCCAAGATTTTAATCACTTGAGTCAATTCATCCATTTCAAAAATTGATAATCCAATGATAGCACCATAATCTAAATTTAAATAGAAGTATTTAATGAATAATAATAATAATATAGGCAAAAAAGTCTGTGGCAAATAATTGAATTTAAGAAGTTTTATCAAATATTTTTTAGATAAGGTGAATTTCTCACTGCGTTCCAAATAAATATATTTCATTAATGTGTGATAGGGCGATAAAAATTTTTTCAATACTGGGCTTAAGTTATAATCAGATAATTGTTGTCTTTCTAATGGTGATAATTTAAACAGATCAATGTTTAAATACCCATCATCAATTACTAGATCTAACACAGTAACATTTTCGGATTGACCACTGAATCTATTTTGAATTCTTTCTTCGAAAAGGTTCCACACTATTTTTGTAATCAATTGATAATTACCAGATTTATTAATATTTTCAAGACTTTCTAGGATCATGCCTCTTTGGTATAATTGGATACCTAATAATTTATACACATTGTTTGATAGATGGATTAATTTATTCTCGGCGCAGATACTCAATAACCATTCAGAATCATCATTATTGTCACAATAGTATCCATACGGTAAATATTCGGTTAAAATTTGTTCAAAATTTTTCAAATGAAGACTCTTAAGAATACCTATCCCAATAGGGATCAATTTTTGATTAGTGAATGTTGCAATCGCATGGTTGTATAATAGATAACCTGGGATAGTAGCTAAAAAATCATCCTCGTCCTCATCATCACCATCATTAGTGGCATTGCCAAAGAGGTCATTGTGATGGGTACCATTTAAGTATTCGAATTTATTATAATCTTGTAAATACCCTTTCCCATTCAATAAAACTGATAAATAACAAGTAGTATTACTATCTAATAATTCTAAAGATCTTAATGTAATCAAGAAATTTTCACTTTTCAATAAATTATAACATAAAAGTTCCCCAACATTACCTGCGTTAACAGCAAATTTTGATGACGAAGACTCCGCCTGCTGTTCAATCGTTGATAAATATTCATTTAATAATTTAATGCTTGAAGTGTCGTATAATATAAATCCGTTCATCGCTTCCATCCAGTTATTACTCTCAGTTAAAATTGTTGATTTAGAACCTTGCAATAATAATAAAGTATTCTTAAAAAATAAATAAATAATGTTTTCAGTTTCACTAATATCTTTTTCTTCATCTTCTTGTACAGTTAATTGTTCATTGATTTCATTAATCACACATCCAACTTCTTTTTTGAAAGTACTCTTCAATAATTGGATTTTACTCTTGGTTTGAATATCATCAACGTATTTAATCATACCCACTTCACTCTCATCTTGAGTCTCTAAAGAATTACTTAAACTTCGTATTATTTTATAATCATTGATTAATTTAACTAAATATTGAAATAAATTAATCACTGAACTTGATGAGTAATTGTCAAACTTAGAATTGATTAAAAGATTCAATGCTTGGTCAAATAATCCTCTTATTAATAAATTGTTTAAATATTTAAAGAAAAATTCGTGTTCGAAAGCAAAATCAATTTCGGAAATTTGATCCAAGATTTGAGTTTGTGGTGGGTTTAAATCAATTCTATTAAGCCATATTGAAAAATTATCACCTAGTATCACATCATTTGAGAAATATACTGCTTTGATGAAATTCAATACATTGAAATAATCTTTCAAATCATATATTCTATCTTTGGCGTTTTCGTTGTCAGCAGCTTCTTCTTCTTCTTCTAAATTGTCAATACTTTTATTGATTAGAAGTTCTAAACTGTTAATAATTGAGTCTATAGCATTATACATGATAATATCTTGATTTCTTCTAGCGATTAAATTACTATTTTTTAAACCAATTTCTTGTAAATTAATTGGGTATCGATAACTTTCCAAACTATTGTATATTTCGAATAAATCTTTTAGATATGTATAATAATCATTGTTGATGTTGGTTAACGAATTAGGCAATGGACATGGTGATAATTTCATATCTTTCTCAAATGGTGCTACTTTCCCTAATTTCTCATTATCACAAGTGACAAATAAAAGCCCATCATCACTGTTTGGAATGAATCTATGTTTAAGTATTCTATGAGATTCTTTGAATTTTGCGAATCCTTCATCATCTTCAACAATAGGCTCTTGTAATCTTGTCAATGTGATCTCGGAGTTCAACTCAGTCATTTCAATTAACTCTATTCTATTTTATCGTATTGATCTATATTATTTTTGTTGATTGTTTTATTGTAATGGTGTTGTTTACAAAAAAAATTTTTTTTGTTTTATTTTCTTTCAATTCGAAAATTTGTGCGAAAAATATTTGAAAATATGAAAAAATCAAAATCTCTGCACGTGACAGTTTCTTTCTCTTTAAAAGGTTTCACGTATATTATAAAGAAAGAAAGACAGTATTTAATAACATAAATTATTAATGTATTGAAGTCTGTGAATATAATTAATAGCCAGTATTTATATCTTATGAGATAGTAAAGGTGGTCTTTTTTGCTGTCTTTTTTATTGGAATTACATTACAATCGTATTTCCTTACATAAATATTAGCCTGGCTTTGGAGATGTTTCACATTTTATTATTCTGATAGTAATGATAGTTCATCATCAAACGAGAAAGGTGAAGTACCAGGCAGAAAACAAGAAGCATCAAAAGTAATTATATAACAACTGTTTGTGATATAGGTGCTATGGAGAAAAAATACAAATAATAGCAAGTTTCAATATATCGCATCATCTTTAAGATTATTACATCTGTTAGAATGAAGAATCAAAAGTTTCATGAACATTCACTAAATTCAACTAACTATACCCCATTTTAATCATTAAATATGTTTTATAAGTTGGTTGAAATGATATCAATTTATTATAGAAAAATTTTTGAAAAAGAGAATTAACCTTTGCTCCCGATCTATTAGATGCGTTATTGTGTCAAAACTCAGGAACTAGTGTTATACTAGTGTTATATAGCCAATAAACATTAAAGAACCCCACACCTAAGTTATAATAATTATTAGATAATACCAGTCAAATAGTAGCAGCAGTATTTTATGGTATATTGATGAATGAGTATAAACAATTGGTTAACAGCCCTTTTGCTTGTATATACAAAATTCTCTTAGGGAAGCAATTTATCTCTTTTCCCTATTAAGTAGAAAGAAAAAGTATCCCTTTTTTGGTTTTTTTGTTTTCTTTTGCGAAAACAAGGGAAATGGTTTTAACAAAAAATAATATATATAGATATCTTCTTTACTATTTTAAATCTTTTTTATTATTCTTTTTCTTTTTCTTTTCTTTTAATTAATCACATTGGACTATTATTGTAATTATATCAGGATATTATTCTTTTTTGTTACATTTTTGTCTATTTTATTCTATCATTTTTATTTATCTCTTTATCTTTATCAGCTATGAAATTCGCAGATTCTGTTTTAGTATCAGTTGCAGTATTCTCTGTCGTTAATGGGCTAGTCATTCCTGCTATAGAAGAAGAAACAACTACTCAAAAAGTTGTAGCAATTAATTCATTACTTAAGTCATCATCACCATCAATGAAACAACAACATAATGGTTGCAAGGGGAAAATCTATTCTGTTGAATCTCAAGGGTTACCAATCATTCCATATCGTTACATGGTTGTTTTCAAAGACGATGTCACTCTAGAACAAGCTGAATTCCATAAGCTAGCAATCAATGAACAACAGTTAACTAATGCTGGTAAATTATCAGAATCAGACCCATCTAATTCGTTTTTCATTAGTACTAGTGGAACTGATGGCGGCATTATTGACAGTTTTGATATTGCTGGCTCTCTCAGGGGCTACACAGGCTACTTTTTGGACTCTACTATTGAATCACTTAAAAAGAGTCCATTAGTAAAGCATATTGAAAAAGATTCTTTTGTTCATGTTTCTAAAGAAATCACCACTCAAAATGGCGCTCCATGGGGATTGGCCAGAATTTCTCACCGTGAAGGTTTGAATTTAGGTACTTACAATAAGTATTTATATGAGGCTGAAGGTGGTAAAGGAGTGACTGCTTATATTATTGATACTGGAGTCTTGGACACTCATAAAGAATTTGAAGGCAGAGCTAAATTAATCGAAGATATCCCAGGTGATGGTGTCCTTGATGGCAATGGGCATGGTACTCATTGTTCTGGTACTATTGGTTCAAAGACGTACGGTGTTGCCAAAAAAGTCACAATCAAAGGTATCAAAGTTCTTGGTGCTAACGGTTCCGGTACCATGTCAGATGTCGTTAAAGGTGTTGAATATGCTGCTAAAGCTCATATAGAAGAAACCAAACAGGGCAAGAAGGGATTCAAAGGTTCAGCTGCTAATATGTCTTTAGGTGGTGGTAAATCTCCATCGTTAGATTTAGCCGTCAATGCTGCCGTTAAAGCTGGATTAAATTTTGCTGTTGCTGCTGGTAATGAAAATCAAGATGCTTGTAACACATCGCCTGCCGCTGCTGAAGGTGCAATCACTGTTGGTGCTTCAACTATTTCTGATGCAAGAGCATATTTCTCCAACTATGGTAAATGTGTCGACATTTTTGCTCCGGGTTTGAATATCTTGTCTACTTATATTGGTTCTAACACTGCATCAGCTACTTTATCGGGTACCTCAATGGCATCTCCTCATATCGCTGGATTATTATCTTACTATTTATCTTTAACCCCTTCTTCTTCTTCTAGTTTCAGTATTGGGTCTAAGATCACACCAGCTCAATTAAAGAAGAACTTAATCTCTTTTGGTTCTAAGGGGATTTTATCAGATGTTGGTGAAGGTTCACCTAACGTTTTAGCATATAATGGTGCTGGTGGTAATTTAACAGAATTTTGGGGAATTTCAAACAATGAAGTAAATTCGCCAACTGGTTCTCTTAAAAATAAATTAGAATCTGTTGTTCATGAAATCAGTACTGACGATATTCTTTCAGCAGTTAATTCTTATATTAATGCAGTATTGTAAATATAATTACGTTTTTGTTATTCTTGGGATTCTCTTCTCTTCTATCATATAACAGCTTTTCTGTTTTCTTTTCTTTCTTTCTATTTGTATGTGCTTTTCGTTTTTTCATTTTTCTATGTATAGTTTATACTGTGTCTTATTTCAATAAATAAGTTTATTTTGTTTTAGCCATCTGTTGTTGCCTTGGAAATATAACAATAATTCTGCCTGAATTTTTTTCATTGCCTAAAATTTGTATCGAAAGACCCATTTACTTGGGAATGCTGCCTGAATTTTTTAAACTTGTTATTTCTTGCAATTAAAAACTAAGAACTACTGTGAAATTTAAGTTCAATTACGATCATATATTAGTTAATATTAGAAATAGCCAATATCACAACACCTTGAACAGTAATAAGTGTTCCAGAATTACGACGCTTAATTAAGCTAGTATCCATCTTCAATATGCATACGAGAAAGTAAGGCTATAACACTTTCAAGTAAATCTTCGCAATTATTTCAGATAAACAAAATAATATTCATATTAAAAGAATTACAATGATTAATAGTTTGATAAAATAAGTAAAGAATAAAGTTAATATATGATATAAAAAATTATAAGAAAATATATATAAATATGTGATTATATAACTTTATAAAATATCATGAGATAATTGTTAAAAATAGGAGTATAAAAACATACTGATCAATACAGAAGAAGGACCGGCATCAGCTGTAAATGAATCATTGAAATGTTAAAAGTGAGTATTTTGTAGAATGAAAAAAAATATAAGGAAAAGAAGTGAAGTGCTTGATATTTGTTAGTTTCATAAAAGAACTTAACAAAGAGCAACAGCAGCAGCGGCAGCAGCAGCAGCGGCACCTAAAATGAAAGATGGAGTACCAACAGCAGCGGCACCAGAGAAGGTGATGTTACTAACAGAGGAAGAAGAAGCTTCACCAGTAGTAGAAGAGACAAGAGTAGAAGCTGGAGCAGAAGCAGAATCGGAATCAGAAGAAACAGCAGCATCGCTAGTGGCTATAGAAGAAGAAGCAGCATCGGTTGGAGCAGCAGCAGAATCGGTAGAAGAAGCAGCAGCGTCAGTAGAGGAGGCAGCAGCATCAGTAGAGGAAGCAGCATCAGTTGGAGCACCGTGGTGACCAGTCCAAGAACCATCGTGACTACGACGGCCAGTCCAAGTACCATCGTGACTACGGTGACCAGTCCAAGTACCATCGTGACTACGGTGACCAGTCCAAGAGCCATCATGTGGATGATCAGCACCTTGATCTTGACCATCTTGTTGAGCAGCAGCGTCATCAGCACGGACAGCAGAGGCAGCGAAAAGAGCAGCAGCGATTAAAACTTGGGAGAATTGCATTTTGAGAAATAGTTAAGATAAAGTAAATAAGTAAAAGAAACTTAGAAAGTTAGATTATTATAGAATTGAATGATTCTGATTGTTTTTGTTAATGATTTTTATAATTTTTATAAAGTAAAAGAGAGAATTGTAATAAATTTTTTTAAAAATAAATCAGGATATTTCAATACCTTTATAGAGAAAAAGAATATATATTTCCGATGCAAATAAATAAAAGGAAATTAAAACAGACATTAGAATACCAAAAACAATAACAATAAAATCAAAATATTGTTGGAGCTTTTCATTTATCCTGGATAGTTTTATGTATGCCAATAAAGCTAATAAATGCCAAACTAGTAAGGTGAGAAGTGAAAAGCTGAAAAATTGTCTTTTTTAAAGTAGTATCCGTGTAAAACGCCTCATATCCATGAATAAAGTAGTACTAAAATACTTATATATTTAAAAATATTAATAATACTGTACTCAAACATTAAAATTTTAATATATTTGCACTACTATTCATGTTGAATGTTTTGCTTGATTTTTTTTTTGCTCATACTTCATATTTCTGGGCGAAGCGGCGTAAAAAAAGATGCATATTTTTTTTTCTTTCATTTTTTTGCTTATATTGTCGGCAAATGAAAAGACAAAAGACAAAACAGATGAAAAAGATAAAAAAAAATTTTCTTTGAGCCTTGAACTAAATATTTACCCCTAAACATTTTAAGAACATTTAAAGCCAGAATAAAGTAAAATTATGGATTGAATAAGCCATGTTGTTGATAATAAGGAAAAAGTCCAGAACATAAAGTTTAATAAATTCAGAGGGTCTTGCTTACGCGAATGCTATTTCCCCATTTTTATTTAAATTACCATTAACTATGTGCAGCGTACAATAATAGTTAAAATTTAGATAAACATGTTGTCTCTAAATCATTTAATTATTTACTATACCTGGATTCGACATATTTCCTGAAATAATCTTTGCTTTATATGTTGCAGCATAACTTAGATGATATATTATTTGTATTTATTTGTCAAACTGAGAACCACTCTAAATACAGCATGGATAACAGCATATCAGCAGTAAATACATTATAAATATTATACCATTAACTATGCAATGTATAATAGTTAATTGAATGAATAAAAAGTAATCTATTTGATCAGGTAGCCAAAGTGAATAATAGTTCTATTTTTACTTTTTGCAAAAAGCATAAACGAAAGGCTTCATTTGCCGAGACTCTTGAATTTATGTAGCTCATCCATACGCTTATATCACATGTATATCGCATCATTGTATGCTGAAGTATGTATACAGCAGTATGTACCATATGATATAATGGCTTGTCAAGATTTTAATACTTCTAGTATATTATACATTATTGAATAATATACTGTAAATCTCTTGAGAAATTTGCTTTCCAATGGCTCTCTGGTTGGTAATTTTTTTTGAACATCTCGTCAAATTGAAGCTTTGTGGATTTACACCATTCCTTTCACTCTTCTAGCTTTTTGAAAGCTTTAGCGCTCTTTATTCATATTAAGCTCAATTTTTACATACGAATTTTCTTTATTGAAATAATATAACTTTATATTATTATATTTAATATTTGATTTCAATTTTAAATATCCATTCAAGATTCACTGAGGACGTGTGACCTATAATTATATATATTGGATCTCTTCTGTTAGCGAACCATCCCTAGAACATAGTAGAAAAAAATATCGCCCACTGTACTAAAAAAAAATAAAAAAAAATTCAAGAGAAATAAAAAATTTCCCTTTTTTTAACAATTTCAATCACTATAACATGGGAATAATGACCATTTTATATATGATCATTGTTGAAAGTGAACAGTCTATCAAACTTGATAGAACATAAAAACAAAAACTATAACACGTAACACGTACAGTTAAATTTCCATCACTGTTTATTATTACTGGAAACATAGAAAAAAACATGAGGAATGGATCCTCACTACCTCAGAGAAATATAATCAATGTATCAATATCTGATGATGATGAGGATGAAGATCAAGAAAATACAAGATTAGAAGAAAGCGTGTATTACATGGAAGACGATGTTATTTCAGAATATGAGTCCAATGATGATGACGACGGATCAATAATGACAGGAGACTCTTACATATATGAAAAAGCTGTCAAAAAAGTAGAACCATCATCGACGAATAAGTCTTACTATCTAATGAGAGAAGACTTTAATAAATATCAAGTCAAATCATCTTGTTATGTGTCTCGAGACGCTTGTGAAAATTGTATAAAAGATGGGGTTCCTGCAAAGTGTTCAAGAACTGTTCCGTATTGTTATCGATGTTTAGAGAATGATACTACCCATTCATGTCAATGGAGCCACCCTGAAAATGTTAATAGAGAAAGCATAAATATTAGAGTCGATGGTAATGAAGAACTTAATAAAATCCAACTCTTCAAAGAAATTCATACGTTAGTCAACAAGTGTTTATTAGTGATTCATTATGACGATAATTTCAGGGAATATATTATTGAAAATAAACTATTAGAATATGATATATTAAATTACTTGATTTATGAATTAAAACTTATAAAATTATACATAATCCCCGTGAATCCAGATACAGATAGAATTGTTGCGGAAATGATTCCAGAGAGTCTTCGAGACAAATCAGTTAGACTTCTCACATGGATTGCCAAAGAATTAATGGAGACTTTGGTGTTTTTCAGTTATCATATGAATTTATATTATGAAGATGATGCAAATGTATTCATTCGTGAAATATATAAAAAAGTGTCTCATGAAAGATATGGTACTTATACTTTCCATCCCGAGCATTTCCATGTAAAGCAAAAATACCAGCTATTCGAATACTTACATGAAGAAATCACAGTTAAACGGCCAACACTCCATAATATAACTTCAGGTGACAGTAATTTCAGTTCTGTGAATGGTTTACCACTGCCCAGAAGTCTGCCACCATTGCTTAATAATTCTGAAAATGTTTTAATATCAAATTTGAAATTGAAATCAATATTTATTAATTTTAAGAAAAAATCATTAAGTGAGCTTGATAGAATTGATGAGGAAGATATCAAGTTAACATATGCTAAGAAGATGCCTCGCTTGATAAGAGGTAAATCATCAAATAAAAAATTGGTTAAAACGATTATTACTAGAATTAAACCAATGATTGGCATGGGGAGTTTCCCATTTTTACAAGTATCAAAATTAGAAAAATTTTTAGATTTTGAAGATTGCTCAATGAATGATTTTGAATATTTTGTAATGATTTATCCTGTTAGTTTAATAATGATTTATTTGTTAGATTCAACTTTAATTAATATGCAGATCATTAAAAGCCGGGAACAATTAAATAAATTAAAATTTAATTTAGTTTTAGTTGTTAATTATTTATGTCTTACTGATAATAATACAGTTATTAACGACATTTCATTACTCATTGAGATTAGAATTTTCTTGTGTGAATATTTTTTCTTACAATTTACAAAAGTACCTGAGAAATTACAACATTGTGAAGAATTCTTACATGAGACTATTCAACTTTTCAATAAAAATAGCTTGACTGATAATAATAATAGTAATTATCATTACAACAAGAATATAATGAATAAATTACAAGAGTTAGATTATTTATATAATAATCAAAAGGGAAAATGGCTAATTGAAACTCCAACACAACTGCCATTGAAAGCATTAGTGAAACAAGCAAACAACTCAATTGAATCAATATTGCATTATATATCAGATATGGAAAACGATCGCTCTGATTTATTAAACAGTTGGATAGTTAAGAGCATGATCTTATGTGAAAAGGTCCAATATGATTTTGGGAAACTGCGAAAAGAATCTGAATATTTAGCTGGGATTTTAGCATTGTTAGAGAATATAATATCAAGTTCAGAAATAGATGATAATAATGATGATGAATATAATAATGAATCGGTAATAATAGGGAAAATATTATTAAGAATGGTCAGTAAATTTGAAATCTTGAATAAATTCATCTATGTATATTTGTTTAAACATTCTTCTTATGATAAACTCAAAAGATTATCAAGCAAAAAATACGAGCATAGATTAAGAAATTCAAAATTTAAAGCTGAAATCCACGAGATTGTTAATGTTGCAGTTTCTATTGCTAATGATGTCATTCCTAAATGTAATACTCGCGAAAATGATGATGATGATGAATTGGACAGTCTACAACAACTATTAAATGAATTAGCACGTGTATTAGAGCCCCAAGAAGGGGTTACAAAGAAAGTAAATACGAATTAATGAAACGAAATTAGAATAAACGACATATATATTTAGATATTTTTGTTAAATCTTATATTGTAAGAATAATTCCAAATATGCATGTTTTTTCTGCTCATCAAAATTTTTTTTCAAAATAGAAAAATAAAGAAAAAAGAATGAAAAAAAAAGAATTTTTCTTTCTTTTTTAAAGTGAAGATGAGTTACCACAAATAAATATATCAACTAATAGAAATCACCCAAAAATGAAGGAAGTAATAAATATTTCATTGTCACAAAGGGCAAACCATCTAAATACTCAATTTTACAATATCCAAGAGAGTTATTTAACGTATAATGCGACCACATCTCAGCAACAAGATAAAAGACCTATAGATCTACGAGTATTCAATAATGAAACAATATCTGCTGATGGGAAGACCGCGAGTTACACGCCGAGATTAATGATATGGGACATGAAAGGAGGATTTGGTGCTCTTGATCAAGTTGAAACTTATGATGAAACTTTAACTGGGCGTAGCGAAAAGATTTATAACACTTATGGTATTGAAACATGGGACGACGTTACGAAAATTCAAAAAATTGATAATAATAGTGATACTGTAACGAAGAAAAGTGAATATCAAAGAGCTTTAGATAATGGCTCTCAAAAATTACCAGAGATAAATTTAAATGAAAATACTAATTATTGGAGTGATTATGCAAGAATGATTTATTCACCTAAATCTTTCAATCAATTGAAAAACTGGCAACTTGATCCACTTACATCACCAAGAGGTCATAGAAAGAACATGCCAGTCAGTAGTACTAAACCTAAAGAAAAGGAAAATTTCAATACTTTCCAACAAGGAATCGATGAATGGAAAGATAGTGGGTATAAAAATATGGATTATTTAGATGATAAATTCTTATGGCTATTAGAACAATGCGATAATATTAATGGAATAAACTTAACTACCGAAGTTGATAGTGGATGGTCGGGGATCACTAATGAATTGTTAATTTCCATTAAAGACGAATATTTACCAAAGACTGCGATTTATAGTTGGGGGTTATTTGACTCGAGTGATAATAAAACATTAGTTCGTAAAAATAGATTAATCACAAGAATCCAAGCAATAATAGCATTAATTGAAAATTCGTCTTTAGTTATCCCAGTGTTGGGCAGCCCTGATACAACCAATAGTGGCAATAATTGGCTTAATGGTAGTATATTATCAATGGCATATGATTCATTTATGAGTCCATATGCTAACAGCAAGATCCAGGATCAGTTCCAATCAATGAATGATTTTGCAGTAGCATTATCCATGGGGAACCCAAAGAGAAACTTCCTATCAGAATTTGAATTATCATTTGGAGATTATGATTCTTATGTTAACCGTGACTATCAGAAAGTACCTCTATCATTTTTACCATCACCATCACCATCAGCTTACAATTCAGAGCTACATATTTTTAATAAAAGTTTAATCGTAAGGCCGCCTTTGAATCAACAATTATTTGATGAATCTTTGATAATTGAAAATTTCGGTGATTTCACAAACTTGCAATCGAAAAAAGGGGTACCATTAAAAGGATTGACTTCATATTCAAATGACGATTTACCATTCCCTAATAATCTTGATACTTTCCCTAAAGACAAATCATTGATTAATCTTAATTCACAAGATGATGCTATGGCAGTTTCCTTTGGGATGTCTACTAATGTTAGAATACTTTTCAAAGAATATAGAAAACTAATGGGATTAATTAAAGGTAGCAGCATCACTCGAAACTCTGTTGATCCGGATACCATTGAAGAATTAAGCGACACTTTAGAAACGTTAGCTGAGGAATATAAATGGGGGTATGACGATGATTTCTTTGACAGTGATTAAATAAATGTTTGTGTATGCACATATATGCAATCATCACATGATTATTTATTTATTTTTCAATGCTCTTTCAAAATAATGTAGTCCATGTAGTAACTAGTGCACTCTTGCAGTTTCACCCAATAAAATCGCAAAGTTTTCAAATCAAAAAGAAAAAATAAAAAATAAGAAAAAAATTAAAAAAGAAAAAAAAAATATTTCACTAATAAAGAAACTACTTTTGATGATATGAATAAAATATTAAACAATATTTAGATTTCACTTTTAGATTTTTTTAATAATAAAATAAATATTCGATTCAATAACATAACATAGCAAAAATGGCTTTAGCATCAAGTTTAGCAGGTTGGGCATTATTCGGAACTGCCGTCAGAGCTTTTCAATTAGGACTTAAAAGCAGTTCATTCAAGACCGCTCCATTAGGATACGTATATTCAGCAGGTGCTTGGACTGGTATAGGTTATATTTTCTACAGTTTGAAAGATAAACAAGAGGAATTAATTGCTAAGAGAGTAGCTACTTTATTAGACTCCAGAGCCAAAAGAGATGCTAACTAATCAATTCCTATTAACTAACTATTACTTCACTCATATATAATATTAGCTCATAATAAATATAAATAATACATATCATTCATATCATTTTTATTTCTTAAATATTAACTCAAATTGTACAGGAATAACGGCTACTACTATTTACAAGGATATTTTATATATAATAGTGATAGTCTTGGGTGGATATCTATAGAAAAGTACTATTTCTATGGTACTCTAACAAAAAATCATGTTGTAAATTTTTTCTCCTTCCCACATACACACGTAAAAAATTACTGGCTGAAAAAAAAAAATTAGAGAAAAAAAAAATATAGGAAATTGAAAACTACAAAAAACACGCCATCATCAAAACGTGAAACATTAGAGGTGTAAAATAACTTAACGACAGAAAGAAGATATTAGAAACAAAAAAAAAACATAATGTCATTTTTAGATACTTTGCCAGGAGACCTCACTGCCAAAATCATTGGTGTGATAAGTATGTAACACTTTCCTTTTTTTTTTCTTTAACTTATATATTGAAAATATTTCACGATACTAACTGAGCCTATATAGAAGCCAATCCAGAATCAATTGATGCCTTCAATTCTTTATACTTTCATTTAGTTACAACACTTTCAAAACCAGAAACTCAAGCTCTTGCTCAGGAGGATGGCAATAATACCAATAATAGTAATAAAAAACGGAAATTAGATGAAACTGCTAATGTTGCTGCTGCAAACACTGATGAAATATCAATCAGTAGTACAGATTTAGTAATTTTAAGACTTCCAAAACTTTCCTTCCAAGCACCACTTCGGAAGAAACTTGATCTTTTATTTGCAGTTAATAGTAATACTGATAAGCCGATACTAGCAATAGCTCAGCAAGACTCAATCACCTCATTAGATTTAGTGATAACCGATCTTACTAATGCAAACATTACATTTGCGACTTTCTTACCAGTGATTGAAAAACCAAAACTTCAATATTTAGCGATTTTCTATAATAAGAATTGTGGTAATGTGTTTGGCAATCATCCTATTCTTGTCAGTTTCAATAAAGACAATATAGTCCAAGAACTCACTTCAGCAGGTGCATTATCAGCTCAAGATGTTGATTACAAAAGATTAATAATCAGACAAGCTAAAATATGTGGATTTGATATTTCAGACCCTTTCGCTTCTGGTGGTTCAAATTCTTCATTCTATGTTAATGCACATAAAGTTACTAAAGAGGGGACTTTATATTTTTTACCCAACCATATATTATTTGGATTTAAAAAGCCAATTTTATTATTCAATTCCAAAGATATTAAATCCATCACATATTCATCAATTACAAGAGTCACTTTTAATATCACATTAATTGTCACTAACAATGACGAGGAAGAAAAAATTGAATTTTCAATGATTGATCAATCTGAATTTAATAAAATCGATGCATATATTAAGGCTAAAGAGGTCATTGATAATTCAATGGCCGAAGAATTAAAGGCTAAACCTTTAATGAAATATGGTAAAGGTAGTAATGAAAATGAAACTGCAAGTAATAATGAAGAATTAATGAAACAGATCACTGCTCCTGATAGTGATGATGAGGATGAGGATGGTACTTATCAAGTTGGTGAAGAAGTTGATGATTTATCTGATGTCTCTGAAGAATATGACAGTGAAGCTGATGGCAGCAATAACGAAGAAGAAGAAGAAGAAGAAGAAGAAGAAGAAGAAGAAGAAGAGGATGATGATGATGAGTAGGTGTTTTCGTTAGAATATATACAGATACAATAGAGTAGGTAATATTAAATAATAAATATTATTTATTTATTTCATTAAAAAATGGAAAGGGTTGAGCATACATAAAGAAAAACAAAAGGGGTCGTTAAATCGTGGTCGTTGTGAAAAGAATATTATTTAGCTGCCTTTCAAATTCATCATAATCAATATTCTGATCCAACAGGTTGAAAAAAGTATCAATTTCAGTGATACTACCACCGTTATTCATATTCATATTATTATTAGTGTTGTTAATATTGTTAATATTATAATTACTCATATTATTTTGTACGGGTTTATCCATATTGTTTTTGGAAGTAGCAGTAGTAAAATTATTGGTATTGTTATTAACAATATTGGCGTTCGTATTGCTATTATTATTATTGTTGATAATTGTATTGGTATTGCCATTGTCATTATTAAAAACAGTAATAGTTGCTAGAGAATTTTTCTTTAATTTAGATTTTGCAGGAGGTTGTTTCTTTCGAACTTTTTGCCCTAATGATACTCTAATATTATGAACTTTGCCATCGTCATAAATATTCAAACTTTTACGAAATTTCTTATAATAAACATAATATTGAATCGGGGTCTTGCCAGTGTACCGTTTGAAGACCCTTAACATGTGCCACTTGGAAATTTCAAAAACCTCAGATAAATTTTTCAACTTGATTAGTTCTGGCTGATTTTGCCAATCCTGCTTAATCATGTCTTCGATATATTTAATGATTTTTATAACCAAAACCCGTTGAACGTTCCATTCTTCTGTTTTCAACTGGGGTTTACAATGTTTACAAGGTCTAAACCCTGCCGCCATGGCTTCATCTATGGTATTATAGAATATGATGTTTTCTTTGATAGCAAGTTTGGAATAACATATTGGACGACATACTATTTTGGTTGAACTAACGCAGTAAACAAACAGGCCTTCACTTTTTGGGTCTCTAATTGTTAACGCTGAATATTTTTCTTCGAAAGTATCAAACATGGTACATACATTCAATATATCGATCGGCTAATAATAATAATAATAGTGAGAAAGAAAAGAGAAAATATAACCAAAAACAAGGGGCTATGTGAGAGAATGTGTGATGTTGCTTTGTTATTTGATGGATAGTGTGGCTTTCAAATAAATGAAAATATGTAATTACAGAAGATATTCTTATTATTTAATATTATTTTTTTTGGTTTCAAGGTGGGATGTTTCAACTTATTTAAAATCTTAGCGATGTTGCTCTGTAATTTTTCAGAAATGCTCATCAATTTTTTATTTTTTTTATTTTTCTTTTTCCTTTTTTCGAATTTTTTTTCTTATATAAAAAGAGGGAGAACTCCTTTCATTCATCCGCCCATCGGATGCCAATGCAAAAAAAGAAAGAAAATAGACCACACACCTGTGTTGTACTAGCATATTTTTATATTATTAGTCAGACATGTCATTCAGATTGTCGTTGGTCCGCAAAATTATTCCATGGGAAAACCAATGGTTGATTTTATTGGTAGTTGACCTGGAGACAGATGAATTAGTATACATTTCGATTGGCGATGATAGCAAAGAATTGATTAGAATTTGTGATGATGACTTCACTAAAATAAATAAAAAATTCATTAATAACTATCAAATCATTGACTACGAAGATGGCAAGTCGGAACCCGGTGGTAAAGAACAAGATGTGTTTGTTAAATTTGTGACTTCTATAAATAGTCCAGCAATTAATGATTTCCGTTACAAATTTTTATTTGGGACTGCATTTCAACAGAAAGTTTGGTTGCAAATGAAGCAAATTAAATTTGGTGATTCTGTCACGTATGGACAATTGGCAAAACTAATTAATTCACCTAACTCTGCACGTGCGGTTGGTACTGCTTGTGGAGCCAATAAATTAGCTATATTGTTTCCTTGTCATCGAGTAGTTAATTCTAATCCAAATATCGTCAATTTCCGATGGGGCAAAGAAGTTAAATTAAGATTAATTGACATTGAAAATGGTCATCAGTAGTAGTTATTCAGGTGTAAATCCACTTTACAATAGTATCAATGACCTCTTTTCTTTTCTTTTTTTTTCTTTTCTCGTTTTTTCTTTAAAAGTATATATAGATATTTATTAATATTAATAATGAGTATTTACAGTTCATATATACACTATACTTATTCCTCATCAGCAAAGGATACTGGCTTAGAAGCTTCTAATCTCTTTGTAGCTTCAACAGCTTCAACTCTCCATTTTTCAATAATTTCTTGTTCTTTTTCGAAACCTTTCATGATATCAGATTTGGTGAATACGGCACCGGTACTTTCAGATTCTTCTCTAGCTACTTGATCATTCAACTCATGTTGCATTTTAACTTGATAATATTCAAATCTTGCCTGATTATAGCAATCTCTAAGTGATTGTTTCTTTTCACCACCATTATCATTTTTCAACAAATATAAAGTTCTTTGCACCACTGATTCCCCATCTAGTTTTTTGTTAAACTGTATTATTGACGACCAATCGTATTGTAAAACTTCGTCCCCACTGTTCTCCACTAATACTTTAGCATCAGCAAGCTCCCAAGGGTGTTGCTTATAAAAAATATTTCTTAACTCATCTTCAATGTATTTCAATTTCACTGGTCTGAAAACATCCCTTTTGCCCCCGGAGACTTTAGTCTTATATTTACCTGTTCCAGTATTATATTTTAAATATTCAGCTTGTGCTGTGCTATTGAAATCCGGCTCTTCTTCGCCTTTCTTTAATACTCTTCTAAGGTTATTTACTGGTGGATTAGCTGCCACAACATTAAACCATAATGGTGTTTTATCAAGGGCACCTGATTTCAACAAATGTGCAGTTCTTTCTAACACTGATAATGGCTTCGTCTGTAACTTCATATTTTGGCACTGGTTTAATATTTATATCTGTAGTTATTTGTTTGTCTATCTATCTATCATTATTATTGATCTTTCAACAAAAAAATTTTTCACCAATTTTTTTCTTTTTCGATTTTTTTTTCTTTTCATTCTGATGTGTGAGTTTTTTCTATTTTAATGCAGAAAGTCGTGATGGATACACCATTATGCATATAACCAATGAAATCCAATTATTTTTTGTATTACATAAAAAAAAATTTTGAAATGGAAAAATAAAAAAAATTAAAATTAAAAGAGAGAAAAAAAATAATCAAAATAATATTGACAATATATTGATTGATTCATATACTGCTGTTTATTTTATTGGAAAAATAATATAGTTAACTACTTACAATAATCTTATAATATATCATATTCACATAATGGCTACTGATCCTTGGGCAAGAAGGTAAGTCACAATAGACTATCAAGAAGAAGATAGATAGATAGATAGATAGATAGATAGATAGTACAGTGGTTTATGAGTGGGAGGGGGAAGAAAATTTTTTATATGAACAATGAATACTAACAAATGTAATATAGAGAAGCATGGAGATACACTGGACCATTCACCAGAGCTAACCGTTTCAAAGGTGCTTTGCCAGGTTTCGGATGGGGTGTTGGCGCTTTTGTAGTATATTGTGTTGCTGAAAAATTCTTATATCCAGAAGAACATCATCACGGTGAAGAACATCATTAAGTTAATCTATTTTACTTGATTTTATTTTTTATTTTTTGCATTATTTTATCTTCAATTTACCGTTATATACTCATCATGATGTTATCCTGTTATCTGTTGAAAAAAATCAAACGAATAATCTTTTGACATGAAAAAAAAACAAAAGGAAAGAGAAATTAATTTAATTTTTAATCCTATACTACCTACTTTTATTACTACATATTTACATACATTAATATATCTAACAACACTGGTGTTCATTATAAGAAAATGTTATTTAAAAAAAAACAAATATTATATTGTTCTTATGTAGGGTAGGAAATTATTTATTTAGCAGCGGATTGAGCATTGGCCTTTTGAGCCTGGGCAAGCTTTGTCTGGAATACAGTATCAATAGATTTTAATAAATCAGATTTCTTTTGAATTATTTCATTAAGCTTAACAGAATCTTGTTTTAATTTTTCGATTTTCTTTTCGTAGAAATCTTTAGCATCTTCAGCGGACTTCTCCAAGTAGTATCCAGTTCCAATATCACATAAAAATTTCTCGTTATTGATGATTTTACCTGGAACATAAAGACTTGCTGTTAATGGGACTAATATATCGTTATTTGGCTTTTTTGATACTTGATCAATATTTAAAATGTTGGATTTGAATTTTGCAACTGCAGTATGTAATGCGCTTGATGAATAAGTGAACTGATCAATTTCACCTTCGGTTTCTTTTTTGAAAGTTGCTAACTGATCAATATCTAAATCCTGCAATTTTATTGATGTCATATTGTGTTTATTATTATTATTACTATTATTGGTATATATTATTATATATGGACATTCCTTAGGATTTACCAACACCTTTAAAATTCGAGATTCTCTTTCAATTTTTTTTTCCTTTGAAAAATGAAAAGCGAAAGAAAAATTTGAGAAAATTAACAATATACCAATGGCATGGACTATGTCGATCACTTTACATGGAAATATCAATTGCAGTATATGTATACTACACAATAAGAACTAATGGATAATATTATAAAGGTGTATACTACGTGCTATGTTTATTGTTGTTATTCACAGTTGAGACAAGCATTAATTTTTAACATGCTTGTCATTATGGCGCAGGTATGGGTTTAGCTTACCAGAGTGATAATTAATTAATATATCATCATTATACACACCCGCTTAAAAAACGGAGATTTTTTTCCATATTTTTAAATTACAGTACTCTAGCAAGTATTACTATTGAACGACAAGAATAATAATTTCTTGTACTACTATTACTGTATGGCATCACCTTTTTTGGGAACCCTCTATTAAGACTCTTTTTCAGAGAAAAAATTTTTTTTCAACATGCAAAGATGCCGTCCCTATAGTCATAAACACTCCCAAATGCGAATGCCATCCATATATTTCAAGTTATATACCTATCAATTTCCTGCTAATCTAAACCATCTATTAAATGTTTATTTTGTAATATCTTTTCTATAATATTTTTTTTTTTTACAAAATCCTTAATAAATACAAAATGTTGTTCTCTCAAGTTTTTGCTATTGCTACTATTGCCCTTGGTGCGTCAGCACTCCCAGTCGCCGCACCACATGATGAACATCTTCCAGGTCGTACTGGTGTAGTGCTTGAGATTTCCAATCAAGCCAGAGCTGACACTACTTTAACCACTGAACTTCAAACCAAATTAAAGGCCGAACATTACGATTACTACTCTCAGTTTTTCGATGCTGCTAAGGCTGACGCTACGATTGGAGGTTACATTAAAACCAATTACGGTAAATATAAGGGTCTTAAATTCAGTCAATTAGACTATGAATCCAAATCCGTTATTACTTCTGCTTCAAACCTTGCAGTTGGTTCCTTTGATAAAATCGAAACTGATTTATCTTATTACACCGTTGTCAATGCTTTACTTTCAAGAGATTAATTTTCTTGAAGCACTTTAATATATATGATTTATGATTAATAATATCGCTGTGCGAATTATTGAAAACCCCTTTGATTACTAATATACATGACTTATTTTATGCTCGCGTAAACACCTTATGCAGTAATTAATGATATATAGTTCAGCAGCTTTTAGCGGATTATAGAAAAGTTGTTCCACGTTTGAGAGTTATGGGGAATTATCCCAACTAGGAAAATCACCGCCGGCCTTAAGATTACAAATTGCGGATAAATAGAGCAAAAAAAAAATTTTTTTTTTATTATTATTATAAATAATCAATGGATACCTGAATTTCCCACTAAAAGATATCCATCAATTTTCATTCAAAACAAATTTTTATTGATATTGCCAATAATACTTCTTATTATACTAGTTTCTTTATAACTATTTTGTGACAATTTTATATTATACTATATCACATACACCTTTGAACCGGAGGTAGATAGCAAACACATCAGGACGAAAAATAAGGGTACAAAAAACCATAAAAGATCAACAAAAGCAAAAAATAAAAATAAGAAAGATGAGTTCAAAGCAAAATGATAGTTATGAAGACAGTGCTTCATCTCCAGCTAATGATTTCAATCATGAAATGACTGAAAATTTCATTGGCTCTGATGGTATTACTAGAACTTTCACAAAACAGCCAGACATTGAAAATGGTGAAGGTAGCAATAGCAGTGATAATGAAATTGGTGATTATAATAGTGCAGCTATCGCCAAAGAACAAAAATATAATTCAGATCATGGGTCAAGATCAAGTCTAAAAAGAACGGCATCAAGATTATCTATCAGTGAGAAAACTCATGGGTTTTTCTCCAAAGCTATCAAAGATGATCGTAACAAATTATTTGTTGCATTTCTTAAGAATTGGGGTATCATTACTATGTTAGTTCTTTGTATTTTCTCTATTTATTGGGGGTCTTTCTACCAACGATCTAAATATTTTAAAGATTTAAATTTCTTATTAGTCAATGAAGATTACACCACCGTTGATGGGGTTGAAAATTTAATCGGTGGGTTACTCGTTAATCTTTCTCAAACCCCGGTTATTAAAGCTTATGGTAATTTCCATGTTTATAATACTAGCTCTTTCAGAGCTAAGCATGGTCCAAAATTAGCCACTGAAGCGTTCAATGTTACTCAAGAAATTTATAAACTTGTTCATCATCAAAAGTATTTCGGTGCTATACATGTTAAACCAAATGTCACTTATGATTTATATCAAGCATTTGCTAATGCTGATTCTTCTTACAATATCAACAGCTTCACTCTTTCTAATGTTCAATTTGTTTATGAAACTGGCCGTGATTTTTTGAATATGAGATCTGTCGTTGTGCCTAATCTTAACGCTCTCAGTAATGCATTCAATACCACTGCTGTGTCCAATGCTGTATATACCCCATTAATCAACATGTTGACTAGTGCTCAAAAGACTAATTTAATCACTAATGCCCCAGGTTTAATCTCTAATGTTTTACAAGCTCAATACCGCGATTTATTACCAGTTACAGACGCAGTGTTGGCTGCTCCACTTCAAGTTGGTTTAATTTTCTTAATCATTATCTCATTTTTCAACTTCAATTTCTTTATGCCAGTTCATCAAATCCTTCTTAAGAAAATCCACATGAAACATTATGTATTGTATAGATTAATCTCTGCCCAGGTCTCTTACTTTGTTTTATCATTGGCTTACTCTTGGGTGTCACTTGCATTTCAAATTGATTTCAGAAAGACCTTTGGTCATTCTGGATTTTTAGTTTATTGGATGACTTGTTTCCTCACAATTTCTGCCGTTGGTGGTGCTAATGAAAATATGGCATTATTCATTATCCCAGTGTTCCCTCCAGCTATTGGTTTCTGGTTAATCTTTTGGGTTATCAGTAATATTACTCCAACTTTTTCACTAATTGCCGTAATGAATCGTTTCTATAGATATGGTTATGCCTTCCCAATTCATAATAGTGCGGAAATTATGAAGGTTATTCTTAATAACAGTTACAAAGGTCAAATGGGTAGAAATTATGGTATTTTAATCGCTTGGGTTGTTGTTAACAACTTGATCTTACCATTTGCCTTGAAATTCTTCGGAACTAGAATGGGTAAAAAAGCTGCTGCTGCTGCTGCTGCCGCTGCTAAAGGCAATGGTAAACATTAATGAAATATATATTATAAACTAGAGAAAAAGAAAATAGAAACTCTTTTTTCTTAATTAACTTCGTCATCTATATTTTTCTATTTCTATAAAACAATTTAATACATTAATCTTAATATTTTTTTTATTATATTACCTGTAGGGTCTAAATTGGAAAAACATTAACATCATGCATAAAAAAAATTATTGAGAATGATATGGAGGTGTTACTGTTAATAATATCAAAAAGTGATATTGAAAAAGCATTCGTTACAATTGCCAATTAATTTAAATTAAAATCTAATACTATGTTGTTATTAAGCCAGTTTACAGTTTTGCCATGCTGGTACTGGGTGTAATGAATATACTCAAGTGGTTAAAACCAGTAAGCAACTTTTAGCTTCACAGTTGGTGCTAGCAAATTGGTTATCTTTGGTTCTTTATGGAGATAACTATTTAACTATGATTATAATATCTATTTATATATTATACTATTCTAAATAATATTTATACAATATGTTCATCCCACAAATTTCGTAAAAAAAGATTCTTTTTAATCTCTTTTGAAAGCTGCCGCGAAAAACCCAATACCACCATCAACAATTGGTAAAGATCTAATACAACCTTGAGCCAAAATTTCAGCATCATCGTCATTAAAATTATTTTTAGTGAATTCTTCAGTGAATCCACGTCTAGGCCAATTAGGGATAACTTCATCTCTAGTACAAAGTTTCCAACCTTGGGATTTTATTGAAGAATCATTAAGCAAGTCTATTACCACTTGTTCATTTTCTTCGGCATGAATTGAACATGTAGAATAAACTAATTTTTTAGCCAGAGGGAAACTCATTGCATGTTTCACTATAGTATATTGGAAAGACGATAATTTAGCCAATCTATCAGCCAACCTCTGGTCTTTGATTGATTCAGGTTCTTCTTGTTCAGGTTCTTCTTGCTCACGACCAAAGATCCCAGACCCTGAACATGACGGGTCTACTACAAACCCCACAACGTCACTATATTTCTTAGGGTTTGTCGCAGTGAAATCACCAACTTGCACTTGAATTAATTTCAGAGCCCCAGCAGTATGGATCATTTTTTTTAAAATCTCAGCACGATGAGGATTTTTCTCAAATGCAAAAATTCTCTTGTTATTATTAGCCTTCTTTGAACTGTTTTTTGTAGCTATGAATGATGCTAAATGAGTAGTTTTATTACCAGGAGCTGCACAACTATCAATGACAATATCCTCAGCTGATGGATTAAGAATGAATGCTGGGAAGCAAGAAGCTCTATCTTGAATGATTAACTTCCCAGTTTTATAGCTATTGGTGTTGACTAATACTTTCAAATTCAGAGGATGGATCCCATAAAGATCAGGAATATATTCATCATAATAAATAGTGGTTGGTGTCAAATCTTTAAAATTATCAATTTTCGTTAACTTAGAGAAAAAAGGTTCCTTAATGAAAATGTTTTCCCCCGGATGACATTTTATTGGATTTATTCTAAACCAACGCACCGGCGTAGTAGTGTCTGCAGTATCATCATCTTTGATTAATTCTTGAAAATCCTTGACTTTTAATTTTAATTTTAATTTCACATATTCTGAATTGAGTCTGGTTTTATAGCTTAATACATAATCTTTGATTGGATGTTTCAGCGATTGAATTCTCCCAGATTTAGTGAATAATAAATCATGGACTAATAAAATTGCTAAATTTTTAGTCAATTTTTTCGGAAATTTCTTCTTGTCTATAGGTTTTAATAATTTACTGCTTTTAATAATATCTTTAATATATTTCTTATATTTCAAAGCTGAATGCACTAATGCTAATACTTGTTTCCCATTTGATTTTAGTTTACTTTGGAATACTCGAGACTTCAAAGATACATTTTTTGCATCAGGTTCTAAAAACTGTTCCGCTTCAAAATATAACAACATCGTTTATTATATATATCTTTTAATGATCCTATAATGATTGATAGAGGTCTTCTCCGAACAAATATAAAAAATTTTTTTTATTATTTTTACCTGTAAGTATTTTTCTCTTGGGGAGTGCCTATATACATAATTGCACATTTGTATTTTTAATTTTTTTTTTCAACTTTTAAAATGAACCCGTATAAATGGTGTTTTGTTTTGGACTTCAATGGTAATAAAAAAGAAAAGAAAAAAAACACTATAAAACGGCCAGAAAACTATTGTAAAGCAAATAATAAGAGTATTCATTTTTTACTAATGGCAAACTATTAAATTACTGTATTAGGAAATATAATATTGCCTAATTAGAATTCTATCTGGTCTCCAAAATTAGGAAATTTCCTTGAACTAATTAAGACAATTACAATTAGACTTTTTCCTGTTTTTTTCCATTTTAAAGATAATGGAAAAGATAAAAAAAATTTTTTGAATCTGAAATTTAAGGAGTTAAGAGGAGAAGCTAAAAAAATTTTTTTGTATGAGAAAAATTTTTTTTGTGAACTAAATATGACTAACTAAAAATAATCATTAATCAATAGAATCTCATAATTTTAATGATAATTTTAATGATAATTTTAATGATAATTTTAATGATAATTTTAATGATAATTTTAATGATAATTTTAATGATTATAGATGATTGTATAGATAGCCATTACAGAATCACCAAATAAAAGTGTTATCTAAATATATTAATCAGAATTTTTTTATTCCTTTCGACACGCGTAAATAAATAATGTAAACATAAATTTTATCTAGATACACACACAAAAAAAATAAACAAATAAAGGTACTAAAAAAGATATAATAAGATATGATAAGATATAATAAGATATAATAAAAGATTCTAGAAATACAGAGATTTGTATGTATCAAAAAAAAAGGTAGTGATAAAAAAAAGATAAATATATAAAAAGAAGTAGAAAGTAGAAAAAGGGTGGTTATATTTTGATGAGAAGGGCTTGATAGAGTATTATTCCTCACAAGTTATTCATTTCCCATGAAAGAAGAAATTTATAAAGATTATTTGCGCTTCAAAACAATTTAAAAGGGTTTTAAATTTAGTAGAAGACAAAGTTAGCAGCACCAGAAGTAACAGAGGAAGTACAACCATCGCTACCATCACCATTGTAAACACCATCGGCGTAAACACAGTCACCAATAACAGTAGAACCGGAAGTAGCTTCAATCTTAATAGAATAGTTTGGAGGAGTTTTGTTGTTTGGATTTGGAATTAAAGATAAGTAGGTAATAGAATCGGTATAACCAGCACCAATGACAACCGGAGCCCAGTTACCAACAGTACCAGCAGAGGTACCCCAGATACAACCATCTTCAACAGAGACACCGGCATCGTTAACGTAATATTGGGAAGAGGTCTTTTGGCCTAACCATTTGAAGTAAGTGTCAGAGTTGACAACAGAGATTGGTTGAGAAGAACCAGCATCTAATTGAGTGGCAACAACCATGTTTTCAGAACCTGGGTAATCAGTTCTACATAAAGAGACGACACTGTCAAGTTTAGAAACAGCGTAAGCAGAGTCTTGACCCCATTCACACAAGTAGTCTTGGTCAGTGTTGGTTCTGTATAATTTACCATTAGTACAGATTAAACCACCTCTGGTTTCACCATTAGACTTTTGGGATGAAGGCCATTGGGTTTTGGACATACCAGCTTGACAAGCGTAAGAACAGTAGTAACCGTCTTGACAAGTGGTAGTGGTATCACCGTTTTCATTCATGATAGAGGCCCAACCACCTAATCCTAACCAGTCAAGAGAGATAACCCCTTGGCCAGATGGGAAGGAACCACAATCGTAGACACCATCTTCAAAAGTTTCAGTTGGGTTGGAGTAAGAGGATAAGTCACCAAAAACACCACCAGAACTGGAAGAAGAGGAGGATGAGGAAGAAGATTGGCTGGTACTGGAAGCAGAAGCAGAATCGGAAGTGGAAGTGGCTTCAAGAGTGACGGTTGCTTCACTGGATCCAGAAGAGGTATAAAGGGCACCATCAGAAACGTAGACGAAAGCAGTTTCAGTGACGATTTCAGTGGTTAAAGGTTCGGCTTCACGTTTGTGAGCGTGGTGAACGTGGGCTCTTGGATGAGGTAAAGCCATAGCTGGAGAAGCTAATAAAGCTGCGATTAATAAAGAGAATTGCATTTTTTTGTTGATATAGAAGGTATTGTTCCTGTTGTTAAATAAAATTGAACTATGGTATTATAATCTGAATGTATATGTTGGTATTTGGATGTACTAATAAAAAATAATAATGATAGTAATAGTAAGTTTGAACGAATGGAAGTTGATTAACTAGAAGTGTTTTTCTCAAAAATATATATAAAGGAATGAATATATAGTTGAATATTAATCAATATAAAAGTTTCTTGTTGGTAAATGAGTGAAAAGATCAAAATGAAAGAAAAGAAAAGAAACAAAAAAACAAAAAAAAAGAAAAAATATTAAAAGATTATAAAAAAGTTGATGAAATAAAAAAAATCAGCGAATCGTAAATAATATATAATTTCTCAGATTTGTTATAAATATCTAAAACGAGCAAAAAACAACAAAAAAAATTTTTTTCCTTCCTTTAGTATAGTTTTCCCTATTATAATCTTGTTTTTAGTACTTTCTGATTTATCTATTTGTTTATTTATTTTTTTAAGTGCTTAAAACTTAAAATCTTTGACAAAATGGAAAAAGTTTCCTCATTTGGAGATCGTCCTAGTAGTTTGTACAGGGTAATTGCGGGCATCGCTGCCTAACCAGTTCCCCTTTTCCCAATTTTTTCTTTGATTTATCTAGGGCAAAGATCCACCTCTCCCCAAAACAAAAATCTAAACTCTAATGGGTGAACTAGGGTTTACGCGTTCTACAAAATGCGATTACTATATGTTTAGCGCTATGTTTATCTATATGTTTAGCGCTATGTTTACCTATATGTTTAGCTATATTTTCAGCTATTAAAAGATTTCTATATATATATATATATATTTTTTTTTTTTGATGTATTTCTACGATTGCTAATTGGAGAAAACGAAAATAAGGATATTCACTTAATTAGATCATTAAATAGGGAGATTCCATTTTTTTGCTTTGATCTATGTATTTTCTGGTGTTACAAAATCAAATCTGTGACTGGCGGCGACTGCGTTTTGCAACAAACAAAGGACTAAGACGACTGGAGGGTAACCGTACTAACCTTAATTTACAAAACCGTAGCTTTGTTCGCTGGAAATCCTGAAACATGCAATACAGAAAAAAAGTGATTGTTTCAAACAAAAGAATCTGAACCAGCCAATAAAAAGCCGGAATCACATTTTTATTACTTTTTCTTTTTGTATACCAACATCTCGGTACTTATTTGATCACGTTGCAATTTAAATAAAGTATGCACATGAGGATTGATTGCTAATTCATATATTTTGAGGGCGGCGGTTTCAAATTAAACCGTTTGTATGTCGTATACCAAATAGTTGGTAAGTATTCAAAAGGGTGTTTTTCTTGCTATAGATAGCGCCAATATTTGTCAATTAAATGGACAGTTGCTGCTTTATTATGATTTGTTGCTAGCAAGTGGTCTTGTTGGGCACTTGGTTATGATTCGAAGAAGTACTCTTGATTTGTGGGGTGGTCCTTTACGTAATAGCCTATTTACATTTGCTAATTCACATAGTTTTTTTTGTTTTTTGGATATCAGCGGACGTTTGGCAAGCCAGCAAAAATAGAAAAATAACCCGAAAAATAAACCGAAAAATGAAAAAGTATAAATACATGTCAAATTGATCAATAAATAACTCACCTAACAAACAGGAATCTAAGTACCTAATTAAATTATAATAGTATTAATAAAATATCAAGCATTCAAAATGTCAAAGCACTGGGATTTCGATGGAATTGATCTTGTTGATGAAAGTTTAAAATCATTGATCCACTCAAATAGTAACTTATCTTTAATAGAATCTCAAAAAGTTGTGTTCAATAGGAAAGCCATTGAAAATAAACATTCTTCAAAGAAAAATGTTATAATTCTCTCTGGTGGTGGTAGTGGCCATGAACCATTGCATGCCGGTTTTGTTGGCGATAATTTTTTAGACGTTGCAGTTTGTGGATCAATTTTTGCATCGCCTTCTACTAAACAAATTTTATCTGCAGTGAAAACTGTTAATTCTATTTCCAAACTGACTGAGTTTTTATTCGTTGTCAAGAATTACACTGGGGATATCTTGCATTTTGGCTTGGCTGCCGAAAGAGCTAAAAGGTTGGGTGTCAACGTTGAATTGCTCATTGTTGAAGACGATGTCGCTGTTGGCAGAACTCAAGGCGGATTGGTCGGAAGACGTGGATTGGCTGGAACTGTTTTAGTCCATAAGATTGCCGGAGTAAAATCCAGTCTTGGATTCAGTTTAGCTGAGATTGTCAGCACTGGTAAATCGGTGGTTGAGAATATTGTCACTATTGGTGCCTCATTGGATCATTGTTCGATTCCCGGCCACCACCAGTCTAGTGATGATAAGGACTCTTTAGGTCAAGATATCTGTGAAATTGGGATGGGGATTCATAACGAGCCTGGGATTGCAAGAATCAAAATTGAGAAGGTTAATACCTTAATTGCAAAGCTTTTGAAATATCTTTTAAATGATCAGGATAAAGAAAGATCTTATGTTAAATTCAATAACGGCGATGATGTGGTATTATTGGTTAATAACCTTGGTGGTACAAGTAATTTAGAACTCTACGCATTAGCATCCTTAGTCATTGACCAATTAGCTAAAGATTATGATATTGTCCCTATTAGAGTCTATGTTAATAGTTTTGTGACTTCTTTGAATGGTAATGGGTTCAGTATAACGTTATTAAATGTCACTGGGGTTAATGAACCAAATGAGAAAATTATCGAATATTTGGACATGGACACTAATGCTCCAGGTTGGAATTCTAATGCAGATCTTTTCAAGTATCATAACAGTTCAAGAATCATCAAGGATGCGGCTAGCGATGCTGCTGCTGTTGCTCCTGAAAGTAGTGGTGCAAGTCCAACAGTTGATGGTGAATTGATTAAGCAAATGCTTTTAGGAGCAATCAACAACGTTATTAAGTTTGAGCCATTAATCACAGAATACGATACTTTAGCAGGGGATGGTGATTGCGGTGAAACTTTGTTGAGCGGTGGTAATGCAATCTTGAAAGAATTAACTGCCGCGGGAAAATTGAATACTCAGCAATTAAGCAATTTACAAGGGTCTTTACATGAAATTGCTAATATTTTAGAAGACTCAATGGGAGGAACAAGTGGTGGATTATATTCAATCTTCCTTTCTTCCTTGGCCAATAATTATGGTGATAATGGTTTCATCAAGTCTTTGAAATTGGCTAGAGACACGCTCTATAAGTATACAAAGGCCAGAGCCGGTGATAAAACTCTTATTGACACTCTAGCCCCGTTCATTGACGCGTTGGATGATGGCGATAATTCCAAATTAGCCCATGCGAGAAAAGTCGCTATTAGATCAGCTAAAGATACGAAAAAACTCGATGCCAAATTCGGTAGAGCCTCGTATGTGTCAAAGGATCAATTCAAAAATTTCCATGGCACTAGTAGCAGCAGCAAAGGAGGTGACTATGATGATGATTTGAGTATATTCTCAGAGAACGGAGAACAATCTAGTGGTATACCAGACCCGGGGGCAATTGGATTAGCTGCATTAATTGATGGTGCAGTGTCTTCCTATTTAAACTATTCCAAATAAATATTGACCGCTGCTGCTATATACAGTATGTAAAACATCGGGAGTCCGCTGTCAGCTGCTGGTATATTATAACCGGTTGGGAAGGCTGCCTCATATGATGGTTCCTCCTCCACTCCCTGTTTTTTTCTTTGTGTGGGTATGTTTAGGGGGTGAATCCAAGTCGGAATTCAAAGATATGATTGGCTACTGGTATTATCTTTTTTTTTCTCAATAACCGAATGTTTTTTTTTTGCGATCATCAGATTTTTTTATTTTTTATTCGTTTTAAAAAAATTCGGTTTTAATAAGAAACGGCTGGGGGTTTTTTCTTTTTTTTCTTTTTTGCTTATTCTTCTAAATAATTACGGAATTCTGCTAATAAACGATCTTTTTTTTTTATTCACTTTTTGAAATATTCATTTATTTTTTCATTTTCAATTGGATTCTAATATCCAGTTTCTATCGATATAAGTAATCGTATATCATATATCATATACTATATAGAAGTAACTCATATAAGCTGACGATTTCATAATTTTAGCTTTGGTTTGTGTGTGTTGTTTGTCTAAGAATAAGTTTTGTCTCCATATTTTTGTTACTATTTTTCTCTGTTGCCTAATTTTATATTTTAGTGTTTTAATCTAGTTAATGGAATATTTAATATTTACAAAAAAAAAGTAAAATTAAAAAAAAAAAAAGTAAAATCTTCAATTCACTCATATACTAATTTTCTTTCTCTCTTTTGATATATTTTTATTTATTTATTTTCCAATATTTCTTTCTTACTTGATAGCTTTTTCAATCTTAACGTTCATCAGCCAATCCTACAACCAGAACAGAACAAAACTACACCTCTAATAATATCGGTCCATTTGCAATACCTATATGAATATCTACAATAATGTCTTCTCAGTCTCTAATCAATCCTCAATTTAATAACCACGCTCCTCCTCCTCCAGCAGCAGCTACTACTGGCCATCAAGCGGTTCGTCCTCCTACTCCTAATGAAATCGATTCTCAATCTCCGACTGATATCAATAATACCGGTGCTAATAAAAATATTAACGGGGTCGCTCCATCTGTAAATAATAACAATACTAATAATGATAACAATACTAATACCACTAATGCTAGTACCACTAATACCACTAACACTAATAATAATGATAATAATAATAATAATAATAATGACTTGAAACGAACTATAGAAATAACTAATAATAACGGCCCTGACCTTAAAAAATTAAAAATAGAACGCGTTCTTCAATCTGAAAATACTCCTCTTCCTCCTCTTCCTATTATCAGCAACTCACCAACGACGGTGGCCAATAATCAAAAACTGGATAGTACAGTAGTATCCAAGGATCATACCAACAGCATTAAATCTTTAATTTATAATGATTCGACTACTGTTACCACACCGCTTCCTCCTAAACCCGCTACTACTACCACTACTACTACTACTATTGAAAAATCTAATAACAGTAGCCCTGGCCCTGATGAATCTTTAAGATATACTATGAGTGGAACAGTTCGTAAACGGAAGAACAGACCTGGCCAACGATTTGGCGCTAAAAAGAAATCTTGGGTTTGGAATTGGTTTTTACAGGATGAATTCGATTCCAATAAAACCACTTGCGAAGTTTGTGAACGTTTAGTGATTAGATTACCTTCTGATAAAGGGTCTCCTAAAAAACTTAGTGAACATTTGAAAACCCATAAAATTACAAAAGAAACTCCTAACCTTAGGAAATCTCATTATATCGTTGATGATATTTACTCAGTTTCGACTCCAAAAGCTGATAACCATGTAAATAAGACTAGTGCTAATGCTAGCACAACTCCTAATACTAGTCTGAAGAAAAATGACGGTAATCATTCTAGTAAAAGTGCTGTAGCAGTTGCTACTGCCGCTGCCGCGGCTGCGGCTGCTGCCGTCGCTGCTCAAGTATCAGGTACTTCTTCAGCTAATTCACCATCTTCTGATCCTATTGCTACTAATGATAATAATGTCACTTCCAATACTGCTAGTGCTGAAAGTAATCCTAATAACACTTTAATTCAAGAAACTTTAGAGTTCAGTGCAGTTCCTTATGCGCCAACGAAATTCCATAAAGACATCACCAAATTCCTTTCTGAAAATAAATTACCAATTAGTATTGTTAAATCTCGTTCTTTCAGACAATTGATTTATACTCTTAGGCCTGCGTCCATAATAGACTTGAATGAGTTGAATAATTTATACTCTTCAATTCTTCAAGTTATTAAAAATGATGGTAAAACTCCTGTGCCTACTGGTACGGCTGCTACTGAAGTCATTGCTAATAATTTATCCTCAGTTGAAACTAAGCACGCTGTGGCGTCGGACACTACATCATCATCATCAACTACTGAATATGAAAATGAAATTGTAGCTGCTGCTGCTATGGCTGCTGAAGCTGCTGCTGAGTCTGTTGCATCTGAAAAATAATCCATCCATTCACATATATATACATATATATTATATTAAATAAATAAAAATGAAAATAAAAAAATAAAAAAAAAATGACAGTAAAATGATTCTATGTTATATTTTCTTTTATTTCTTCTATACTGAATATTTGCAAAATGCTCTCTAATTTAACATTCATTTCATCCCATTCGCTAGCAGCCTCACTCAAAACAGTTATAGCCCCACCAGCACCAATATTCCAAACTCTATTATTACCATTATCTTTCCCTTTTTGATAGCTGAACATTGATCTTATCACTACACTCCAATCTGCTTGGTCGTTAATCGACCAATACCCAAAGACCCCTGAATAAACCCCTCTTTGATTAATCTCTAAATTATTCTGGAGTAGTTCAACTGATCTTTTCTTTGGCGCTCCTGTCATTGATCCAGGCGGCAAAGATGTTTGCAACACATCTATACCACTGCTATCATTATTTGCCAAAGTGCATTCTATCACTGATACTAATTGGTATACTGTGTGATACTCTTCTATAGTCATTAACTGTTTAACTGAAACATCATTCGAATGGCGATATAAATCATGTCTGATTAAATCAACAATCATTAAATTTTCACCCATTTCTTTATCACTGTATAATATTTCTTCTGCATCTTTAAAACTTATAGATTTGGATTTCTTAACTGTTCCTTTTATAGGTCTTAATTGGCATATTTTACCGGTCTCAGACAAATCGTTCTGCCAACTTAAGAATCTTTCTGGTGATGATGAGATTAATGTAGTAGTGTCATCGAATTCCAAATATCCGGAGAATGGTGATGGGTTTCTTAATGAGACGGTTTTATAAATGGTCCACGGATCAATTCTTTCAGGAATTTCTATAGTAGTGCCACAGCATAAACATAATTCATAAGAGTCTCCATTATGTAAATATTCTTGACATTTCTTAAAATTCTTGAAATATTGTTGTTTATCCGGTTTAGTAATTTTTAAAGTTTCTTTTTTATTGATTAGCTCATTAATTGTAGGGGAAATTTGGGCAATATGTGAATTACCGTTTGTTAATGATGCTGACATTTCATTGATCCATTGGCTGTCATTAGGCTTTATTGATATTATGAATGCTTCATTAGTAGCATGATTAATCACAATAGATCTTTCAATAAACACTAATTTAATATCTGGAATTTCTTCTCCTCTATTTTGTTGTTGTCGCTGCGATATTACTAAATCATGGTTAATGAATTGTCCAGATTCGTAACTGATAAGCCCCATGAACCCTCCAATGAAAGGCAATTCGCGCATTTTTTCACATTGATAATTATTCATATATTTCTTTAAAAATGCCCAAATGTCAGAATCAAAAGATAGCTCTTGGTTATCATAATTTTTCCATTTATTGATTTTAATCTTTGAATTTAATGACCAAGTTATCACATCAGAATGGTTTGCAATTGGGACCCCTATAATTGAGAATCGTCTTGGTTCAGTTATTGAATTTAATAACGTAATATCAATACCTTTTGATTTTAAATAATCACAATAATTAATAATATTAAAACTAGAATCTATTGGTAATTTCAAGAAATCAACTGATATGCTATCGCTATCACTAACGACGGTGATTTCTTGAAAATTTTCGGATCTTGTTTTCTTCCTCTCTGTGTTCTGCTCGGCGGTTACTACTCTACCAGTTAATGAATTATATTGTTTAGTGAACTCCCAAAAATTTTTTATGAGTAGCTGTCCTTGATCAGAGCATATAGATTCAGGATGATATTGAACTCCATAAAAAGGTTTCGAAGGATGTTTACCGGCCATCAACACTTTTAAGCCCCCATCATCCACACTATAAGCCAATGGTATAAGGTCATCGTCAAGATTTTGCTCAACGAATAAAGAATGATATCGAACACTTTTAAACCCTGAATCATATCCTTTGAAAATATCAAAAAATTCGTGGTTATTGTCGGATTGGCTCTTGACTATTTGCGAAATTTGACCATGTACGCATTTATTTAGTTTAGAGACTTTACCACCGCAATTCAAAGCAATCGCTTGAAATCCAAGACATATTCCTAATATTGGAATATCAGTTATTTCATTGAGTAAAAATTTTATTATTCCTAAATCTTCAGCGTTATTAGGGTCGCCTGGTCCTGGTCCTATCACTATACAATCGTGTTTCCCGTGGATTAATTGTATTAATTGTTGTTCATTGCCTAAATAATAATCATTATGAATCACCGTTACTGAAGACACTTCAGTTTCTAAAGATTTCTCAATAAGGCTTTTTAAATTATATGTAAAAGAATCATATGAATCTATTAGCAATACTGACATTTCTTCTATAATCTATCTATGGCCAATGGATAATCTATTTTATTGTTGTTAATACTCAGTAATTTAAAAAATTTTCTCTTCCATCACTTTGGCACAAATAAAAAAAAACAATCTGAAAAAAAATTTTTTTTTTTCTGATTCCTTTTCTCACCTTATAAATTATATTTCTTTGTCTTTTAAGAGAAATGCCAATAATTAAATATAATTATACGCACTACACTACGGCATCATAAGAAATATAAATAATAGTAACAGCAATATGATTGAAGTAATTTGTGACGATAGATTGGGTAAGAAGATCAAAGTGAAATGCTTACCAGAAGACACTATTGGTGATTTTAAAAAACTCTTATCGCTACAAATCGGAACAATTCCAGAAAAAATCGTTTTGAAAAAAGGTTATAGAATATTCAAAGATCATATCACTTTAGACGATTACGAAATTCATAATGGAACTAACGTCGAACTATACTATTCCTAAAATCAAAATATAATAAAGAAAACTGTCAAGTTTGTGTATACTAAATATATTTATATTATTTAATAAATGTTCTATCTGTTCGATCATATACAAAACAAAACAAAAAATATAGGAAAAAAAAATCAAAAATTAAAAAATAAGAAATAAATAGAATAGAGCATAAATAAAAAATAAAAAAAAAAACCATCATTATTATTAATTTATCTGTAAAAATACAAAAGGAAGAAAGAGAAAGATCTATCATAAGAAGTAATCAACATAATTATTATTAATCATTTCAATCTCTTTACTGTTTTCAGGACTTTCTTCAAAGACATTAAAAAAACTTTCGTTATTATTATAAATTTCCAAAATACTTGCCTTATTACCACATCTATAGCAATAATTAGGAGCCGACCAAACCGTAGTAACTAATCCATTAAAATATATTTGATACCCTTCATTACAAAGTTGATGAGCTCTAAGAATTTTATTCATGTTATTCAAAATTAAAAATTTCTTAACCACATCTATTCCAAAAGTATAACCGGCACCTCTAGAACTGAGTCTAAAATCTGGTTCTTCATTATCAGGGTCCGACCATACTAGATCAGCCATTGGCCCCTCATGCGGGATTTCTCTAAATCTATCCACAAGTTTAATTTGATCGATATGATGAACGTTTGGTGATAGACCACCATGCACGCAAAAGATTTCATTGTTTATCACCACACTTAAAATCAAATAATCAAACATATCGGTGAAATAGGTCCAAACATTAGTACTTCCACCATATTTAGTTTGACATTCTGTGTAAAACCCATAATTCTGAGTGATCTGTCTTGATTCATGATTCCCTCTGACCAAGTTGATTCTATTTGGATATCGAAGTTTTAAGCATATTAATAATGTTATAGTCTCTACTGAGAATCTACCTCTATCAACGTAATCTCCTAAAAATAAATAATTTGTATCAGGAGCAAACCCACCTATTTTGAAAATTTCAATTAGATCATGGAACTGCCCATGAATGTCTCCAATCACTGTCACAGGCGTGCTTATATACACCACATTTGATTCTTTTATCAATAATTCTTTTAGTTTATGGCAAAGTGCTTGGATAGTCACCTCTGGTAATAATTGTCGTTTATAAAGCATCTCTATGCATTTATCCAAGTCATAATTAGAGCAATTCATATCCGCTCTCTATTATATTATTAAATGTTTATTTTTTATTGTGATCTTTATTATGATCTTTATTGATTTGCAATATAGACATTGATGTTGATGATTCTTTCCAGCTGTTCGAAAAAAAAATTGAAGAAAAAATGAAAAAAAAAATCAATTAATTAAGGAGCCCTGGACCAAGATGATGTTTAAATTAAAAAATAAAAAAAAATTAAAAAAATAAAAAAATTTTAATTTTAAAAATACTCATCAAGAAAGTATCTGTAATATTCTCTATGTTATCAGTACAGATATAGATTTGATCATTGAATATTAGTAATTATGGATTATCAGAATAGAGTTGGGAATAAGAAAGGTGGTGGTGGGCTTGCATCAAATCAAGAAATAAATGCCGCCACTAGGTCTCGAGTAAGACAATTATTATCAACATCAAGCGATTTCATTAAAAATGATCCATATGTATTTAAAAGTCATTTAGGGATGTTGGAATGCCGTTTATGTTTTACGTCACACGTCTCTGAATCATCGTTCATTATACATGTACGAGGTAAAAAACATCAAACCAATTTGAGAAAACGTCAAATACGAATTGAAAAACTGCAAACTCAATCACAACAAGTGACTCTTAGTAATGGTAGCATTAGTCAAATAACTAAAAAGCAATTTGTGAAAATTGGAGTACCTGCATATAAAATCACTAAAATAAGGCATCCATTAACTGAACAATTGGGATTATTGGTCGTGGTTAAATTCCCAAAGATAAAAGACGATGTTAAGCCTTTATTTAGAATAATGAGTTATTATGAACAAAAAGTCGAACAATTCGAAGATGATGATGAGAATAAAAGTAAATTTCAATATTTAGTGATCAGTGGTGAACCTTATGAAAATATTTGCTTTAAAATCCCTAATACAGGTATAGTAAGAAATGAAAATGATCAAGGAACTGGGTTATGGGATTATTGGGATGTTGATGTTAAAGAATACTACATTCAGTTTTTTTTCAAATAAAACAAAGAGATATATATCTATTATATAAATATATATACTAATTATAAAGCTAATCTTTTTCAGCGATTATACCTTTTATCATTGCCTTTTTATTTGGTTTATCATAAAGTTTCTTTTGGAATAAAAAGCAAGAATCGAAAAAGAATCCAACAAGAACCAATCCACACTTGGCAAAATTTTTCTTGATGAAATCAATTAAACTGAAATTCAAATTGTGGTCAAGTTCAATACCTAATCTATTAATTGGTTTTTGAGATTTGAGGTCCAATAGTATTACATAATTATCAATAATTATTTGCACTAATGAACAAGTACCCCCCATTAAATCTGAATACGTTGCAAGGAAGGGGTAGCCTTTGACTGATTTCTTTTGATAATTAAGCAATAATTGAGGTATGAATTTGATGCAGTTGATGAATAATTTGACTAATGTCAATATTTTGGTTAAACTCAACAATGGTAAAGTTTTCAAAATGAAGGCGCGATAAAGGCATGTCGTCACAGTGATCATCAATATAACAATAAGTATTTTAGTACTGTTGGATATTTTAGCGAAAATGATTTTCAAATATTTCAAATCGCCTTTCATAACTGAAAATTTATTTTTCCCATCACCGGTTGAGTCATGATAATGTTTCAACTTCATAATTCTATAATATATAACTTGAATGCATGTTACCACAATACAGACAAGACAATGAGTAGCATAACAAAAATCAATCATTGATAGTATGGGTTTAGTCTTATAAACTTTCATGTAGTCATTGATCACTCTTTTATCAAACAATTGTAAATATATCGTTATGTAATAAGACCAATAGCCTATTAAATTTAAAAGCACTGAATCTAAAGAAATCCCATCTGAACTTTTAGCTCGATAATTTATAACTAATACTGGATAAAACGCGAAACTCTATAAAAGGTGTTAGAAATCATTGTACAACTAGATGGGTTCATCTAAACGAAAAAAGTAACATACCCAGAAGCACACATAGAAAACCCCGAAGAGTCTTGATAAACCTATTAATAATGCTTTCAGTGCCATCTTATAAGAAGGAGAAAAGAACGACAACAACAAATGAAATACGATATTGCGATAATACCTGTCAATTTAAAATTTGAAAACAATAATAATTAACGAGAAAGAAAAAAAATATTTTGTGAAAACTTGTTATTTTCATTTTCACTTTGATTTATTTTTTTTCCTTCTTTTGTTAAATTTTCTTCATTTCAACGCATGTTAACGTGTTAAAATGTTCTATGCTGTATACTTCGTCCCATTCATACATGTTCCGTAAGTCTTTTTTTTTTCTGAGCATTTGAGCCATTAATAATAAATACAAAAAAAAAAAAAAAAAAAAAAAAAAAAAAAAAAAAAAAAAAAAAAAAAAAAAAAAAAAAAAAAAAAAAAAAAAAAAAAAAAAAAAAAAAAAAAAAAAAAAAAAAAAAAAAAAAAAAAAAAGAAAAAGAAAAAGAAAAGAAAAGAAAAAGAAACTATTACAATTAAAAATTTTCATTACTGGTATGATTAATAGATCTATAACTATCATATTAGAATAAATAAGAATGTTTAGATTAATTCCAAAGAGAAGTTTCAGCAGAGCTTACTGTTTAAGAAACAAAGCAGTCGAACCAGATTTCAGAAATGATATCGAAGTCACAGAAAACGCTTCTAATGAAAATGAATTAGATATTACTATCAAACCTATTCCAAGACCTAATGAAGCCATAGAAGTGAAGAGAGCTAGATTATTATACCAATCAAGAAAAAGAGGTATTTTAGAAAGTGATTTGCTTTTATCTAGATTTGCTGCTAAGTATTTAAAACACATGCCTATGGAAGAACTTATTGAATACGATAAATTACTTGATTTACCAGATTGGGATATTTACTATTGGGCTACTCAAAACTATGAAATCACTCCATTAAAAGAAGAATGGAAGGACAGTAAAATCTTGAAAAAATTGCAACAATTCTCTCTTCCGAAGCATGATGGGGAAATTTTAAGAATGCCTGAATTAAACGAATACAAATAGTAAATCTAAATCAAACGTCAAAAACTATCATGATGCAATCTATTATTATTCCTGTAAATATCGAAACATAATATCAATATATGCATTTATTTTTTTCTCTTATACTATTATTAGATATCTTAAATGTAGAAAATTTGAATCTATTTTATTTTTGTAGTAGACGTATTATATAAAATAGCTTATTAAGATACTTTAATAGGTTCTCTGTCCATTGATATTGATAATTCATATTACAGCCTTACACGTTATCAGAAAAACTACTTTCAGTATTAATCAATGGGTCTCTAAATAAGATTGAAACTTAGTATAACTTGAAAATTCTAAATTTGGCTTTTCAATTACACACTAATAATACCACTATGCATCGTAGATAATGTAATAGGTGATTGTTTATTTATTATTTATTTATTATAATATATTATATACAGTCATTTTTGATCATTATTATTCCCTTTCTTTTCTTATTGTCTTGCTGCTAAAGAAAACACATATTTGTTAATAAGTTTCCATTTATTATAATCCTCAAAGTTCCATAATTTACTAAAATTTTCTTGGGCATCAAGAATTTCTTCAGTTTTATTTTTGCTATCAACATAATCCAGAAGATTATCAAGTTTCTTTGGTTCTTGTTTATAACCATATCTTAATATTGAATTACCTTCTTTTACTATTAGCTCAAGTATATCAGCAGTTTCTTGGTTAGGTAAAATCCCATTCATTTTAAAATCAGTGATTAAAGATTCTATGATTGCAAAATCTGAATAATGTTTCCAGTTTACTTTGATAAAAAAATTGTACATGTCTATATCGCATCCATAAACAAATATTTCTATTGGTTTTACCTGTTTTAATCTTTGGAATATCATTGAAATATCAGATAATCTATCAGGTGATCCTCTTTCGTAAAGTGATTTCAAAGATTCAACTAATATTGTTGATATAGTGTACTGATTTATTAATGGGGTTTCAGGAGTTTTGATGCTTTGCTGCGTAATCATATTTAATATTATTTTCTTGATATCTTTTTCTTCCTCTGTAGCAGTAGGCACTGGAATTGTTTGAAACTTTTCAATAATATTAGTCTTTATATAATTTAGTAAATCGTAATCACTGGTGATTTCATTATTAATATAGTCCAACAGTGGTTGCAAAGCATCTATTAATTTTTCCTTGGCCAAGTATCTTTCAGATTTCAAATCAAATGAACTATGTTCAATATTAGTGGTAGTTTGTTTAACATTGAGATTAAGTAACCCAAAATGATTATCATCATTCTCAGTATTTGAGAGTAATTCTTTGAAAAAAGATTTATCAAAACTTTTCTCTTCACTTGCTACTGGTGCGTTATTGCTACTATTCACAGCATCGCCTTTACGACCTGCCTCCATAAGTTGATTAAATATTTTCCCCATGAACACTTTTTCACTGCCTATAAGTTCCTTTGTATTACTGTCTTTATTGTCATTAGAATGCCTAGTTAACAATTGTGAAAGATCGTCATCTGAAAGAGTTTTGTTATTTATTGGAGATTGTTTTGGAAACTCTATAGCATTCATTATGGCATTAAAATCCTTTTCTCCATTAGATATGTCTTTTATATCGCTGCTTGTTGATGGTGATTGCACTTTTTTATCATTCAATTCACCTTTAATCTCATCATCTCGAAATAATTGATCCAATTTTTTCTCAAATTTCAAATTATTCACCTGGAGTCTTAGTGATGCACTTGAAAAGCATCTTTTTCTAGGTATCCTAGTTATAACTTTTCTATACATTGTTAATTATTGTCTGTATATCTAGGGTTATATGTACTTCATTGAAAAGTCTTTAGTTATTACCTCTTCTCAAAAAAACATTGGAAAAAAAAAATTTTTTTTTTCCAATATTTTTATGCTCATAACCTTCAACATTAATTTAATCCATTCCAATAACATTATTATTCTTAATTCTATGTCCTTCAAATTCTTTGTAAAAATATATTATTATCTATCTAAATAACTTGTATCTATTTACAAAATCTTTGCAAGTATTCTACTATATTTTTTTTCTATGTATTGAAACTATGAGCGATAGTAATGTGTTAAATAACTTAAACAAATCAATTGAATATTCCGTTAATCATACTGCTACTTATTCCACATATTTCAAACATACAAGTTCATAGATGGCAACGTGAATGGTTATTCTTCGTTTCAAACTCATTCACTCAGCAAATAAAGTATCATAAATTCTATTGAAAACTTTGGTTTATTCTTTGGTTTTTCTTTCTTTCTTTCTTTCTTTCTTTCCTTTTTACAAGTTGATAAAATGACAAAAAATAATATGTACAACAAATCACATTTAAAAAAATATTATATATAATATGAACAATAAGGAGTTAAAAAGTAAATATATCTAATCGTGAGGCTTTCCTGAAATTCTTGGGTAAAGTCTAGAAGCATGGTAATTAATTGATGATAGCACTTCTTTGTGAGGTTTCTAAAATAAGGGTTAGTAATTCTTGTACTTTCTTAGAAATATAACATACAATGTTGAATTCGATACTTACTCTATTATCCATGCATGATTTTAAATCACCTTCCAATTTAAGACAGGTTTGAGCACCTTCTCCATAAGATGCCCAACAGTTAAGTAACGTGCTCATTAACACCACACATTTACTAACTTCATGGTTCATAACTGGTTCTTTAACCTTTAATTTTGGTAATGGTGGTAATCTAACTGGCTTTGGACTCATATTGACAATGACAATTATTTTCTTTTTCTTTTGCCTTTTTTTCTTGTCGTTATTATGACTATTGATATATCTATCTATCTATCTATTTAGTAAAATCATCAAAGAAATTTCAACCTCAATTTTTTTTCATTTAAAATTTTTTTTCTTTTGGAATCTTCTTGAATTTTTCCTCGTTCAAGGGCTTCAAATTTGACTTTATTTATTTTTCTTATTAAGTTTCCTCTTTTTTTAGATGACGAAAATTAAAATATAAATATCATCAAAGGGTTCTTTTAGCGAGAAGTTGATAGCCAAATGATACAATAATTATAGATATTAATGAATTATAATTGTAAATTCCTTTATACTCATTGATTTAAATATGGGGAAAAATAATAAAAAATCTAAAAAAAATCAACAAAAGAATCGTTCTAATCAGCAACGAAAGCAGAATATCAAAAAACGATCTGCGGTTAATAATAATGGTAACGATGATACTGCTACGGATAATAGCAATAATAACAGTATGATAAATGATTCTCAAAATAATATAGATGATCAGAATAATTACAATGCTATTATACCCACTAATGAGCATTCACAAAAAGATGAAGAAAGCCAACATGTTGATACTTCTGTCAAGGAAAATGATAGTAAAACAGATGATTCTGATAAACCTGCTAATCAATCAAGTGGTCCGATACTAGTTAAAAATGATCCTGAAAATATAATAAACAGTACTACAAACACAGATAAGGATATACAGGAAAATCCTGACAGCCAGCGAAATCAAGATGGCAATGATGATTCATCGATAGACCATAAAAATGCTGATTATGAGTCTATTGAAAAGGAGGCTGATAAAAAGAATAGTATAGATGAGACAATTCCTGAAAAAACTAACGATAAAGAACAAGATAAAGATATTTCTACTGAGGGTGAGATTACTAAAGAAGAGTCTATTCAAACTGAAGTTATTAAGGAAAACAATGATCAATCTGAAGAGTCAACTAATGTGGATGACCCGAAATTATCAGATGCAAACAGTAATGAAATTCAGACAATTGAGGTATCTAATGAGAGTAATAATGATCAAATTGAAAGCCCTGATAATTTAGAGAAGGAATTTAATGCTGTCTCGTCCGAAAATAATGATGAGCTTTTAAAATCTGATTATAAACTCGTTGAAAAATCAACTGATGAAAAAGTAGAAGAGGTGAATAATGAGGTTGGGGAAAAAAGCACAGTTAAAACAACCAGTGAGAAAGGTGATGCCAAAGATGAGCTTGCAAAAAGTATACTACCTCAGAACAATGAAAAAGCTATAGAAAACACTGATAACAATAATGATGAACCCAAAGAAATAACTGATGAAATTAAATTTGATCTGATAGAAACAAAAGAAGAATCGACTGAATCAGAAGACCCAGCAGATAAATCTCAAGAAAACGTGATACTACCGCCATCAAATACTGAAAATATACCTGAATTGCATATTAATAAAGGGCCTTTCAAATTAAAGACATTAATTTCCCAAATAGACATAATGAATCCAGAAATTGAAGAATCTAAAAAATCAAGAATAACATGCATTGCAGCTGAAGGTCCAAACATTTATTTAGGTACATCCCATGGAGAAATTCTTCATTATTATAAAATTGAAGGCGAAGAGGAATATATGTTAATATCTAGACAAAGAGTCCATGCTACTAAAAACCGTCCTGTGAAAAAAATTCTTCTTTTGACTAAGATTTCAAGAGCTTTAATTCTTAATGGTTCCATGTTAAATGTTTTCAGTTTACCTGAACTTTCACCTGCAAATATTGGTAAAATTAAAGACGTTCTGGATTTAACTCTTGATTATGATCGTCATGAAGATAATGATAAAAGTGACGGTAATCAACAAGAAGTTGTATTATTCACTAAAAAAATGATTAGAATTATTAATGTCACTCCAGAAGGTTTGAAATTAGTTAAAGATATTAACTATCCAGGCACAATTACTGGTTTACAACGATCAAAATTTGCATTAGTGGCTACTAAAACCAATTATGATTTAATTGATATTAATAGTTTTCAAAAGATTCCCTTGTTCCCATTTTGTTCACTTCCTTTAGAACAAGTTGTCATAGATCCACAAGTTTTACCAGTGGCAGATGATGAATTTTTAGTGACTTGTGGATTGACTCCTAAGGATGCATCAATTGGGATGATTGTTAATATAAATGGTGATATTTCAAGAGGTACTCTTTCTTGGTCTAATTATCCAACATCAGTGGCAATTAATTATCCATATGTATTATCCATATGTAAATCGGATACTAGTGATCAAAAAATAATGGCGGTTCACTCAATTATTGATCAACAAGTTGTACAAACTATTGAATTTACCCATTCTATTAAAGTTAGTAATGTGACCAATGAATTCCAAGAACCATATGAGCCATTAAGAAAATCATTATCAAAAGTATCACTAATCACAGGGGATCGCTTCACCAGTGGAAAAGAAAATAGAAATGATGATGAATACGTTGAAAATGAATGTGTTTGTAAATCCAATTGTTTATTATATTCTAAAAATTATGGAGTTAAATTATTAATCTCAGAGCCATTTTTACAAAGAATAGTTGAATTTGGAAAAGCTATGAATATTGTTGAACTTAAACAAGAATTTGAAGATGTCATTAAGAAGACTGATTTTGATAATATTAATGAAGATGGGACATCATCATTACCATTTAAATTTATAAGACAAATTCTTGGTTTAATTTCTTTGATTTTAAACGATCATGATGTTTTCAAATTATGGACTTTAGACTTCAATGCTTCAATTTTAAACACGAAAGATGATTTGGTTAAAAGTTTATTGTCAAGATTAGACCCAATGATTATTGTTTATCTATTAAAATCCAAAAAATTGGTTAATATCGCTGATAAATATTTAAATTTTGATAATGTTTGGATATTCGAAGAATCTAAGCAATATATTGCCAAAATCAAAGACACTAGTAACATTGATGAATCTTCTTATAGGAATATTCTTGTTGGTTGGTTAGATACATTCCACAATTTAATCAATATTAATGAAATTGAGAAAAGTTGTCTGGATATTAAATCACCTTTGATACCAGCAGTGCCTGTCACTGGAACCCCTCCATTGAACAAATCATCATCGTTACGAATGGTACCATTTGAAAAGAAAACTAGAAGTAGAAGTTTTGATGGTAGCACTAATTCTCGTTCAGAAGCAAATTCAATGATAAGATCAAACAGTTATAATATTGATGCTACCGCTGATGGAGAGAATAATAAAAATTTCATTGAGACGCGATATAATGTTGAAGGTATTCCAGAAACGATCTTATCTAAAACAAAATCAATTGAGTTGGTTTTATTGACCACTAAAATTAGTAAATCATCAAATGATGATGATGCTTTAATAACATTCATTGACAAGTATATTATTACATCAATTTCTGAGACGATTGAAATATTAAAGGAAAATAAGAAATATTTAATAATCTTGAGAATTTTTGAGAAATTCAAAATATTTGACGATTATTATGATATTTGGAAGCAATTTGTGTTAACTATTAAAGATCAACGTGATAAATATAAAGAAATTGATATTTTCAATAGAAAATTATTATCAAAAAGAATTGTGATTTCTAAATATGATGAATATTTGAATTGGTTAAGAGCTGATATTAAAAATGGTGATGAAATATTTGAATCATTGATATTAAATGATAAACTACCATTATCAGAGACTGAAGTGATCAAAATTTTGGATAATGGAGGTTCATTCAAATTGCGTATTGAATATTATGATAGATTGGTCAAGCGTCATCCTTTCAAACGACGTGAATATCTAATTAATATCATTAAGATATACTTGGATCATTTAAATATGACATTACAAACAAATACCGTCATTCTTGAAGAATTAAATAAGATCATTGATGAATATAAGAAAATTGATTCAATGCCTAAGCTTTCCTTAATCAAATTCATTAAAATTAACATGAGTGATCAATTAAAGGAGTTAATTGCCATTAATGATAAATTTTTAGGGTATGTTACGATATCAACAAATGAATCGAAAAATAATAGTGATGATAATACTACTGCAATAGGGAAAGTCTTAAAACAAGTTGAAGAATTATATAATAAATATCCAAATTTCTTCTTTAAAAACACATTATTACAACAATTGAAAGTTGGTAAAAAAGAAATTATAATTGAAGAATTATGTGAGTTGACTGATTTCAGCACTGTTGAAAAATTTGTCGTTAGTGGAGGTACAATTTTATACAGTTTCATCGCCAATTCAAAAGAGGCTGAAACCACTACTAAAAAGGAAACGCTGATTAAGAATTTAATCGTTAAGTTATTTGGTATTTATACCACTAAACAGTCTAATAATCTGCAATTATTAGAACACTTTTTAAAGAAATATCTGCATTACATTGACATTGAAATCTTATTGAATTATATACCAGGTAATTTCCCGGTGACACTGATTCAACTGATTTTGATTAATAGTGTTATAGGTTTAGAAAACAAGACTAATGACAGTCTAATGAAGAAGAATTTAGCTAAAAGTGAACTTCTTCGTTATGAACAATTTTTAAATTCTATATAAATTGAATTATAAATAAAATAAAATAAACTGAACAATAAATTGTATTATAAACATACATATGTAGAATATGGATTGATGGAGGACTGTGCCTGAAGAAGCTGCCTAAACATTTTTTTATTCAATAGGAAAATGAAATTATTTAATCAAAAAAATTTTTTTTTCTTCCTGTTTAGAAAAAAAAAAGATAAAAAAACAAAAAAACGAGTTAAAAAAACGTGTGAATTTTTTCTATATTCAACATAAATATTATCTTATAAAAATTGATTACTTTCTCTTTTGATAGAAATATTGAAGAGGAATCAAGAGGAATAAATATATATTCTCTCTAAATCTGTTTATATACTGTCAGGGTTTTAATATGAGTCGTCGTTCTAATGATAGTGATAATGATAGTGTAACAAGTTTGAATGGCGCGGTTCCACCACCATTAAAGGCAAGAAAAGTTTCAGCTACAGATTCAGTACATCAATCTTATCATAAAGATGAAGAAAGAGACAAGGATAAGCGGGATCCTGAAAATGGAAATGGTGTTTTAGAACTTGAAAGTGAGAGTGATGGTGATAGTTCTATCTTTCTGGATACTGATAGCGAAGATGATTTGAAAGAAATCACCAATGAAGATTTGAAGAAAAATAATAGCAAAAAAAACAATAATAATGATGATAAAGTAAAGGATAATGATGGCAAGGATAGAGACGATGATGATGATAAAAAGAATGGCAAAGAAAGCGATATTAGAGAATTTTTACCGTTCAGTATGGCAGATGTACAAGAAGCTAGAAACTATTTAAAAGTTGAAGGCAGCATGGCATTTTTAGACAAATATTTGAGTGCAACCGCGTCGGCAGAACATATAGTGAGACTCACAATGTTATTAGGATATTATCCATTGGATGTCAGTGATTTAGATGATGAAAGAACATTGGTTAAAGTAATTAAGAATTTACAAAAGGCAATAAATAAAATTCTCAGTATGAGAAATAGATTAAGTAATTTCAATACTATAGATGATGTGGTGAAACAGATTGGTAAGGCAAAGAATATATTAGTGTTAACAGGTGCAGGTATTTCAACATCATTAGGTATACCAGATTTCAGATCATCTAAAGGTTTTTATTCTAGATTAAACTACTTAGGGTTATCCGATCCACAAGAAGTGTTTGATATTGATTTCTTCAGAGAAGATCCATCCATCTTTTATTCAATTTCGGATATGATATTACCTCCAGCAGACATATGTTCACCTTTACATTCGTTTATCAAATTATTGCAAGATAAGGGTAAGCTATTAAGAAATTATACCCAGAATATTGATAATCTTGAAGCGGTCGCTGGTATTAATCCAGAAAAATTGATTCAATGTCATGGAAGTTTTGCCAATGCCAGTTGTGTCACTTGTAAATATCAAGTAGATGGTAAAAAAATTTTTCCCGAGATGAAAAGACATGAATTACCAATTTGTCCGAAATGTGCAGGCAAAAGAAAGATCTTAGAAGACCAAGACAGATTATCATTAAGTCCCTCATACGGCGTAATGAAGCCAGATATTACATTTTTCGGTGAAGCATTACCAAATAAGTTCCACGATAATATTAAAAAAGATATCCGAAACTGTGATTTATTGATTTGCATTGGAACGTCATTAAAAGTTGCCCCCGTTAGTGAAATTGTGAATAAAATTCCAGAAAATGTTCCCCAAATATTAATAAACAAAGATCCAGTGACCCATTGTGAATTTGACGTGAGTTTGTTGGGATATTGTGATCAAGTGGCTACTTATATTACTGATAAAATTGGATGGAAAATCCCTCATGAAAAATATTTCAAAATTTTACATAGTGATTTGAAAGTTAAAACTATTGATAAAGAATTGGGAATTTATGAAATAACTGACAAAGATCAACGAATAAAAATGTTAGAAGAAAAGAAGAAGAAAGAAGAAAGGGTAAAAGAACTAGAAGAGGTTAAGTCTGGAAATTAACTCTGCTATTACCACTTTTTTCTCTTTTGCTTTTATTTCGTTTTCTCTTTTCACTTCTGAACTTTTAGGTATTCTTCATATATATATATTTATTTATTTATTTATTTTATTTTATTTTATTTCATGTAATTTAATTTTAATATTATTAATAGGCTACAATAATACAAAACTAACCCTGACTTATAATAACTTTTTTTTATTAGCATCCCTTTTCGGCCATTTCGAAAGTTATCACTTTTCCTTCAAAATAGGTAGAATAATATAAAAATGCAATATTCTCGCCTTTAAGCTGTCATCTAAAATTAAAAAACGGTTTTTAATTAGAGAAGAAAAAAGAAAGACATTTTAATTAACCTTCTTAATAATACAGGCCTCTCTATTCGATAATTAAAGAAGTCTATTTATCAGTAATTACAAGGTAATGTTCAATTCATAAATAACTACTAGCTGGTTTGGAAAGGAGATTTGCAAATAATAATAATATATACATTCGCATCTATTAGGTTGTGTTTTGGATTAATTTGAATATTATCTTCGAAGAAATTAGTCTCTATTTTCAATATTTTTCTTGTATTTTTTTTTTTTTTTTTTGTATATATATATATTATCATCACATTGCTTTTTTTTTAAAACAAAAGCATTTTATTTTTACTTTATTTTATTTAATAGTATCTTCTTGAAGAAATATTTGCTATTATCGATGGTTAAGAATGTTAAATCCTCGAAGAATACTTCCTCTTATTCGCATACAGGATGTAAACTATGCAAAAAGACAAAAATAAAGTGCAATGAAAAGAAGCCATCCTGTGGAGCTTGTGATAAGAAGAAAGTATCCTGTGAATATGAGTTCCCTTTTGTAATATATGATTTCAAAAGTCCGTCAGATAATTCTGGTAATAACGGTTCTGTGCTGAATGATGGTCGTAACTCACCAGTAGTGGCTTTTTCAAGTCATCGAACTAGTCATTCCTCGAGTGGGAAAATTAGCAAACTTGATGTTACTAAGATTAAAAGAGAAGATAGAATGATTCTTCGTACTACATTACCAAAAGAATTTGTGTTTGTCACTGAGAAATTTGATGATTATATTAATATGTCATTATCGCCTTCTTTGAAGAATACCGCCAGCAGCAACAATAATATTATTAAAAGCAAAATAAGCCATAATAATGACGATAATAATAATTCAAAGTCACCAAGCCCAAATTCAAACTCTCTGAGTCCCAATAGCAATAACTCAAATTCCCCGGGACCTTTCTCTATTTTGGATAATAAAAATATAGCTGTGGGTCAAACAAGTACTAGCAGCAGTACCAGTAATTTGCATTCATCATTATCGTACTCAAAATTTATGGTGGAAGATGATACGTTGGATAACCTCCTTGTTAATAATTTTCAGTCATTTGAGATCGATTCTAGATTACTTTCAAACACCTCAACCAATTCAATAAATCGGAAGATACCTTTGTTTCGATGTAATTTTTATGAAGGTATTACTGTGACAAATGAATATTTCCACAGCATACAGAGTATAATAGACGAGGATCAGTTAACTATTAATGATCCAGAGTTGAGGGAAACTATATGGGATTTTTTTATATGTACAAAATTTTTATCTAATCATTTGTTCGTTGATGAAGATTTCAATAATAATACTAATTGTTTATCATCTTGGTTACTCACAATTACTAAGGCTGATGGTATCAACCGCAATATTATAATGACAAGTGTTATTGCAACTTCAACAAAGGCCATTCACTTAATCACTGGTATTGATTATTGGGAGGAAATCAATCAAGTATATATGAATTATACTATTAGCAATTTATCAAATTTTATTAACACTACAGATTCCTTTGTGACAATGACATGCCTATTGACTACTGTGTTATTATTATATTCAGAACGATCTGCGACAGATTCCCCCGTTTGGAGATTGCACTTAACAGGAGCCTTGGGAATAATTAATAAAATTGAAAATCGATATAATCTAGATGATATTCAACGACAAAGTCAAGGGGACTCGGTGCTTAAGGCGGCCTTTGATTTATACATTTTTTGTAAATGTTGGTTCTCAGCTGCACAATCTTTAGCTTGGGTATCATCAATAAATGGTGGTTGTCTTTCAATTGATCCGATAGATGAGATTGGTTATACAAAATTACTATTGGAGAGTACTTTAAAATATGAACAATCAAACCCCGTAGTGGTCCTGGGCATCAATTCTATAAGATTTTATCCTCAAGCAATGGTCAGTGTAATGAACGAAATTGTAATCCATATAATCAAGTTGAAACTCATTCATAAAATTGATATAACGGAATTGAATGGATTATTAAGAACGCATCCACCTACTAAAGAAACTGGTGAATTAGGTAGTAGATTACTACAACAAATTAATGAATATAAACCAAATAATAAAGAAATATTTTGGAAATTAAAGGATATAAAATTAGCCAAAACAATGTTATTATGCTCACAATGTTACACAATTGGTATAAAAGTGTTTATAATGTCAAATTTTATGGGCCAAGATATTTATAATGATGAAATTCAATCTGAGATTGTTAAATTTATTGGATTTTATAAACAAATGCCATACATTAGTAAAACTCCAATATGTATCCATTGGCCATCATTTTTCTTGAGTTGTTGTGCTAAGCCAGAATTAAGAAAAGAAGCTATGGATCCTTTGAAAATGATGGTAAATGCTAATATGCTTGGAGCAGTATTTTCTAGTGAGAGGGTGAAAAATATTTGGAATGCTTTAGATATAATCTATAATGATCCAAATATTGTAATTAATGATTCAACGAACTATAACGCTTTATATCTTCCAAAACTAATTGATGTTGTGTGTTTTTAAAAAATAATAAAAAAAAAACATTCAACTATATACATATTACATACTTCATATTTTTTTTTTTTTTGTATATTTAATTTTATTCTTTTATTAAATTAGTTATTAATTTATATATATTAAAAATGGCAATTATACGCCAGTTAAGTAAGATAATAAATCAACTTTAGTGACAATATGAATTGGTTTCAAATCTTTGTCAGTAACAATAGCAGCAGAGTTTTGTTCAAAGAAAGTGTTTAAAGCAGATAATTTAGTGTCAAGAGTGATATTTTGGAATTTTCTCTTTGAGAATTTAGATTCAGTATTAATATTGTAAGATTTATCGAAAAATGTGAAATTCGATAATTTTCTGAAATCAAAGAAAATCTTAGAAATAGTGTCGTTCAAAGTAACAACTTTATTAGAAATAGTCTTTAATAATTTACTAAGAGTGATTAAACCAACTAAATTACCATTTTGTAACACTGGTAATTGATCATAACCATTACTTTGTAAAATCTTGATAACATCGGAAATTTTTGCATCAGTAGAAACAGAGACAACTGGTTTCAATTGAAGGTCTCTGATAGTTTTGTTGTCAAATGAATCTTTCTTTTCTTCTTCGTCTAAGAATCCATTTAATTTCATCCAGTCATCATCAGCGAATTTAGTCAAGTATGATCTGATAGAATCTGGTAAGACAACAACAATAGTATCCTTTTCAGTTAATTCAGGATGTTCTTTAGCGTATTTGAAAGCTGCAGCTAATGCAGAACCTGAAGATCCACCTACCAATAACCCTTCTTCTTTAATTAATCTTCTAGCGAAATGGAAAGATTCTTTATCTTCGGTTTTATACCAAACATCAATGAGATCTCTGTAAAGAGCATCAGGAATGAAATCATAACCAATTCCTTCAACTTGATAAGTGGTTACATCAGTTTTGTTTAATGATTCTGGTTGAGCTAATATGGAACCCTTTGGATCAGCACCAACGATCTGAATCTTTGGATCTTGTTCTTTCAAGTATTTGGCAATACCACTAATAGTACCACCAGTACCAGCACCAGCAACTAATGCTTGGATGTTACCTTTGGTTTGTTGATAAATTTCATAACCGGTGGTGTAGTAATGAGCTAATGGATTGTTTGGATTAGCATATTGATCCAAAATTATAGAGTTTTTAATTTCGGCATTTAATTTTTTGGCAACCCCGATATGAGATTCTGGAGAGTCCCAAGCAGCTTCTGTTGGAGTTCTGACAATTTCAGCACCAAGAGCTTTCAAAACAGCAACCTTTTCATTAGACATCTTTTCTGGTAAAGTGATAATAGTTCTATACCCTTTGACAGCACCTAAAAGGGCTAAACCAATACCTGTGTTACCAGAAGTTGGTTCAATTAAAGTATAGCCAGGTTTAAGTTTTCCTTCTTTCTCAGCTTCTTCAACCATTCTTTTGGCAATTCTATCCTTGACAGAACCACCAGCATTAAAGAATTCTACTTTAACTAAAATTTGTGGTTTGATCCCTAATGATTGTGGGATCTTGTTTAACTTAACCATTGGGGTATTCCCAATAAGTTCAAGGACATCGGATGATAATGTTGGAAGTTCTCTACCCATTTTTCTTTTCTTTTTTATATATTTATTCTATATTTTGTAAAGTAATATATTTATTTATTTTTTAAATTTATCAATATATATTCTGCAAAATACGGCTGTATCTATTAAGCGAAGATGAAGGGATAAGGCTGAAAGTGACTCTTTGAATATTTTTTTTCCTTTTATAAAGTTCTCTCTTCTTGTTATTTTAAAAGAAAAAAAATTTTTTGGAAAAAAATCGTTCAGGTGATTATCTCACGGCACGTGATTATTGCTTTTCCCCATATCTGATTGCAAATATTACCTAAGATCAGCTACGTCATTACAAAAAAGTATCAATTTTTAATTAATTAAACTAGTTATAGGATAGCAAAGTTATTTTTTAATAGTGGTTGGATTTGGATTGACCCAAACACCAGCAGGTTTAATACCATTTTGTTCATCATCATCAAAGACAATGTATGGAGACCAATCAGGGCTAACAATTCTTTTTTGGGCACCAGCACCAATCTTATTAATAGCTTCACCATCTTCATCCTTTAATACAACAGTGAAAAGGTTAGATTCAATTCTTTCCTTTTTAACAGACTTTGGTAAAACAACAGTACCTCTCCATAAAGCCCAAGATATTAAAAGTTGAGCAGCCGAAATTTTATAAGACTCGGCAATTTTAACAATAGTGGGATTTTTCAATAAAGTAACTGCATCTGAACCACCTAATGGAGTATGAGCTTCAATGACGATATTTTTGGATTTAGAAAATTTCAATAATTCAGGTTGAAGTAAGAAAGGATGCGCTTCAATTTGGTTAACTTGAGGTGTTATAGTAGTGGTAGGGGCATCTAATAATTCAGTTAATTTAGCAATTGAAAAATTAGAAACTCCGATAGATTTAAGAATTCCTTCTTTATTCAATTTTTCAAGTGTTGGCCATGCTTTAACAAAGGTTAAAGTTAGATCAATATCTCTTTTACCATTTGGTAATAATGGAACATTGATTAAATTGCCGTCACTGTCAAATCTTTTCTTAAGGGCGATTGGCCAATGAAGCAAGTATAAATCGATGTAGTCCAATTGTAATTTTTTCAAAGAGGTTTTAACAGCAGCTTCAGGATCATCATAATCAACATTACCTAATTTGGTAGTGATAAAAAGTTCTTCTCTTTTAACAACACCTTCATCAAATAATGCTTTTAAAGCCTTGCCAATTTCTTCTTCGTTACCATAAACACAGGCAGTATCGATGTGTCTATAGCCGGCCTTAACAGCATCGATCACAGCGTGATAAACTTCGTTCTCGGCGCTTCTAAAAGTCCCTAAACCAATAGCTGGGATAGATTTCCCATTATTTAATTTAACAGTAGTGGTATTTTTTGTAGCAATTGACATTGTATTAGTATTTATTTAAGCTATATTTAATGATATTTATTTATTAACACAGATAAAGTAATCAAGAGTGATAATAATAATATCAACAGTAATTTATTTTTCTCTTTATTTTTACAAACTTGCGGAGTGTTTTTATATGTTTTCAGAAATAGACAATAGAAAATTCTGAGTGTGCAATTATAAGTACAAGTAGAAAAGGAAATCTGAATAGGCTATTATGATTACCAATGATACTCAAATATTCATTGCATCCTGAAATGGATCTATTTCTTTGATTCAGTTTTCTAAAAACAAGAATAAACGATTATATTATATTATATTATATTATATTATATTATATTATATTATATTATTATTATATTATTATTATATTATTAATACTAAGAAATTTCATTCAATCATTCTTTACAATGAATAAGGAAAAAAATATACGGATTTAATGAGATTATAAATATAGATATCTTCAAGATACATAAATTTATATAGTAAAAAAATATTTGAGAGAAAATATGTAAAAAAAGCCCTAAATGAAAAAACTAATAACAAAACAAAACAATTGAAAAAAAATGTAATTAAAAGATATTATATAATGTGATCTTCAAAAATAAAGCTGAAAACATATTTAAAAAAGTATTATAAATAGGATAATGATGATGATGCAGGTTGTAGAAGGTAAAAAAAAAATATTAATATGGATTCTTCTTTTTTTTTTTTTGCATTATTGGTTCATTTTTATATGGCTATTTTTTATTATTGTTTTTGTTTTGTCATTTTTCTCTAAAGAGAAGAGATGATGATTGATTCTCTATAACGCCTAAATATATATAAAATGATGATGCTAATGCTAATGTTTATTTAATTTGATTCCCTATAGGTCGGTTTTTTCTAAGAAGAAATAGTTACCACTAGATTTCTGTTCTTGATCCATTTGAGAACCTAGTTTATTAATTCTTGGTCTGAAAGAATTTGGATCTCTTCTAAATGTAACATTCAAATTCTTCAAGAAACGGTTACACCCTGTCAATAAACTTTCAGGTGGATTAGCATAAGCATCTTCAGATGGTATACCTTCAAACACTATAACCTTGTCAGCAAGATAAGTCGCCATAATGAAATCGTGTTCAACAATAAAGGCAGTCTTCTTAGAATGGATGATAAATCTTCTAATAACTTTAGAACAAACAATACGCTGTTCAGAATCCAAGTAGGCAGATGGTTCGTCAATAAGATAAATATCGGCTGGTTTACCTAAGGCTAAAACAATAGCCACTCTTTGTAATTCCCCACCAGATAAATGTAACACTTCTTGATCAATGATATCATCAATCTTTAATGGTTTAACCACATCAGTTTGAAATTGAGAATGCAAGAAACTAGCTCTAATTTTTTTGAAAAATAATTGACGAACAGTACCTTTGAATTTAGGAGCAATCTTTTGAGGTTTCATAGAAATATTTAATTTTGGTACTTCACATCCATCATCTGGTGGAATAGCCCCAGCTAACAATTTACAGAAAGTAGTCTTACCAGTACCATTTTCACCCATCATAACAATAATTTCAGAATCAGTAAATTCACCAGGTTTGATTGTTATTTTGAAATCACCTTGAGTCTTTACCATTTCATTATAAACAAATCTTCTAGAAGCATCAATTTGGAAATTATCAGAAGCATCAACCAATCTAAATTGTAAAGATTCAGTTCTAAATCTAATATTTTCAGCAGGTATATGACCATCAAGGAAAATATTGATACCTTCTCTCACAGATGATGGTAAAGTGACCACACCATAAACAGATGGAACCCCGTATAAAATACAAACAAAATCCGATAAATAATCCAATACAGACAAATCGTGTTCCACAACAATACAATAATTAGTAGCCTTTAGTAATGATCTAATAATTTCAGCAGCCTTCAATCTTTGTTTAACATCCAAATAAGATGATGGTTCATCAAACATATAAACAGTGGCATCTTGTAAACAAGTGGTAGCAATAGTGAATCTTTGCAATTCTCCACCAGACAATTGATCAAGATTTCTTTTCATAATATGTCTTAATTGTAAAGTGGTTATAATATTTTTAGCTTCTTCTTTAGGTTTTTCCATATTACGCGTTAATAAGTCACCCACTTTCCCCTTCACTACTCTTGGAACATTATCAACATATTGTGGTTTAATGATTGCCTTTATATCTTCTTCCAAAACTTTAGTGAAATAATTTTGTAATTCAGATCCTCTAAAATATTTCAAAATATCAGTCCAATCTGGGGGATCATCATATTTACCTAAATTTGGTTTTTGTTTACCAGCTAAAATCTTCAAAGCAGTAGACTTACCAATACCATTAGTACCAACAAGACCTAACACTTGACCTGGTCTTGGAGTTGGTAATCTATGTAATTTGAAAGAATTAGCACTATATCTATGTGTCACTTCGCTATCCAAATTTGTTGGTAAGTTGATAATAGTAATGGCATCGAATGGACATTTCTTGACACAAATACCACAACCAATACATAAAATTTCTGATATAAAAGAAATTTTAGATGCCGGTGTCACTTCAATACATAATTTACCTGTTTTCACCACTGGACAACCTTTTCTACATTCCTGACGACATCTTTTTGGTTTACATTTGTCACTACTGACAATTGCAATACGAGTATTTTTCATTTTCTGAGACGACATCTTGATAACAATGTTTTAATATTCTATTCTTGCTTTATTAGTTTCTAATAATTGATATATTCACTTTAAAAAAATAACACTTGAAATTCCTTCCTTTGAACAAAATTTTTTTACTTTTTTTGTCTCTTATATAATAATAATATAATATATTAATATATTAGTTATTTATTATTTTCACCGTGCAGTTGCTGATGATTATTGATAATAATTATAGAATATTTGTTTCTAGATAAAACACTTGTGATGATTATGATGATTAATAAGAACACAAATGAAATGAAAAAAAAAAAATTTTTTTCCTCTTAATTATTATTCTTCCACCACTCACTCTCACAAAAAAAAATTTTTTTTCCAAAAAATTTCACTGCCTTTTGGCATCAATAAAAAAATTTTTTTTTTTTTTTTATTTATTTTTTATTTTAAACTTTTGAGCAAACTCCATCATGTGATATTTTTATCCATTTAGTGCTAATGCGACTCCAGATTACTAAATTCTCGATTACTATTGGCTAAACAATCATGAAAGGGTTGTTTTAAATTTTATATAGGTAAAAGAACATTACAGTGCGTGTTTTTTTTTAACATGAATTGAACAAAAAGAAGTTACTGTTATTATGGTGCTATTTCAAAATAAAAAAGACTATATATATATATATATATTTGTATAATATGAGTATATTCATTAAATCTTCATCTTTTTATTTGTGGTTAAATCGTCAAGATTAATTTCATCAATCAGTCTCTTACTATTATTATTTTCATCATCACTACCATCATCATTTTCATTAATAATTGGCAGGATGCTGATATTAGACCCATTAGCAGGTTGCTTTTTATCGTTTAAGAAATCATTAACATTAAAATCAGGAGAATCAAAATTAGTAGTGGTATTATTTGGATTACTTGAATAATTGCTTAATAAATCGTTCAAACTCTTAATTGACTCTTCTTGCTTATTAATTTTATGTTGAAGTGATTCTATATTCAAAGCTCCTGGATTATCGAGGTTTATTATTGATGAAGCAATGTTATTATTGTTATTGTTATTATTGTTATTGTTATTATTAATAATATTATTGATTGGTTGTGTTGAAATTATTCTTGAATTATCGCTACCATTATTTTGTGGCATGTCCAAATTGATGTTACTTGGCGTATCGACAAAACTTTCTGCTGGAATAATAAAATCGTCATTGTAATCATCAGGAGCTCTTTGCATTTCACCCTCAATAATTTCGTTATTACTATTATTAATGCTCTTTGGAGTTCTCAGCTGTAAATAATTATTGTTGTTATTGTTATTGATATTGCTATTGCTATTGCTATTATTGGTGTACGCATAGATTGATAATGGACTTTCTGATGGTGCATTGCTTTCAACCTGCGATATCACTGGCGCCTGAGTCTCTGCATTTTGCTTCATATCATTAGCATCATTCCCCATAATCATCAATCTAGGTCTTATATTACCATTATTCATTCCAACATTATTATTGTTATTATTGATGATATTTTTATTATTGATATTATTATTATTGTTGTTGTTGTTGTTGTTGTTGAAGTTATTGTTATTATTAAGGAATCTATCAATGTCATTAATTTCGTTATTATTCTCATTGCTACTAACTTCACTAAAATTATTTTTGCCTTGACCGCCTTTATATGGTGTTAACATTCCGTATAAATTATTAAGACTTAATGGGCCCATATTATCAAGATTAATGTTACCAGCATTATTATTATCATTAGTGTTATTAATATTATTAGTATGAGTATTCATATTATTGGAATTGGAATTGTTGTTATTATTATAGTCTGTATTAGTATTATTATTAAAATTATTGAAATTATTATTATTATTATTATTATTATTATTATTATTATTAGTAGTAGTATTATTATTATTATTATCGGAATTATTATTAGCAACATCTAATAAAGCTGATATTAAATTACCATTATCAAGCCCAATTTCACGATTATTGTTATGATTAGAATTTTTAAAAACGGCTGCCATCAATCTAAGAATTGTTTGTAAAGTTTCATTTTGTTTGTTATATTTTTCTCTACTAAGAAAAATTTCTCTCCATAATAAATTATTATCCTCGCGAACTCTTCTTAAATCATCAGCAATCGTCAATTGATTGTTTTTAATTCTGTTAAATTCATAGACTATTGATTCCACGTCAATCTTGTTCCCATTAACATTATTTCCAATTCCGTAATTATTGCCACCAATATTAATCCCATCATCATTATTTTTAGTACTCTTAGTCTTATGTCTAACGATCTTATCTAATAAATCTTCTCTGCCTCTTTGAAAGTAAGGACTTTCAAATTTCCAAACTTCGTCGTTAGTTACAGAACCATTATTACTAACAGAAGCATTAATGGAACCAGCATTTAAATCTTGAACTTTATGCCATCCATACATGTTCAATTGACGAACAAAACTTGAAAAATTTGAATGTTTGAAATATTTAGGTAATATATTCTTCATGAAAGATTCACAATTAAGTACTTTAAAAGATTTCCCATCGGGTACCCATTGAATGTAATCATTATTACTAGGATCATTGATCATTATCCATAATTTCGATACAAATGCTGGTCTTGATTTTGGTGGTTTCTTAACATTATCATTATCGTCATTTAAATTGATATTATTACTATTGACAATCTCTTGAATTTTCAAATCGTTTAATTCATCATCATTTGCATCTTCTATTGCATTGTAGTTATTATTATTTACACTGGTTTTTCCTGGTAAATTGTGTTGATCTAGTAATAAACTCATGTATTTATTAGTATTAGGTGATAATAATGCTTGACTGTTGTTTGAGGGTGATGATTTGTTTAAGTAATTGAGTACATTATCAGGTATTATCTGAGCCTGTTGTTGTTGTGGTTGTGGTGGTGACGATGATTGATCTCCATAATTGTTAACATATGGAGTGTTACTTTTCGAATCATAGTTATTACTCATTTATTGTTATATGTTATACGCTTGTTGTCTGTTGTTGTTAAAAATAAGTATTTAAAGTTTTGTATAATGACCTTGATTATATATTTCTTTCATGCGACCTCGGTATATGTCAATTGCCCTTGCACTATAAATAAAGAATATGAAAGAATATTAAAGAAAAAATTTAATATTTTTAACATTAATGGAAAATATCAATACTAAATATAATTAAGTAAACATATAACCATTTATATATTTATGCGTATTATTTATTATGAATTATTCTTATTTTATGAGGCATCGGAAACTAAACAAACCTCTGGAAATTTCTAGAATATTCCATTTCAAAAAAAAAAAAAAAAAAAATCTTTGCAAAAATTAAGAGCTTTATTGGAATTAAAAAAGTTACCCGGTGTATCATGTGATGTAATATAATTACCATTTGTCAATCATTATTGCTAATAAAAAAATTAATTATTACCAGATGACATTTTGACAGTCTTGAAGAATAATTAAATTTTTTAGATTTAAATTAAAGTAATATTAAATATATCGTTTATCACTATTTCCATCTAAGAATTGTTCTAATACAGGAAATTCATTGAGGTATCAACTATTTAGAAAATATAATCAGAAGATTAATATTAGAAATGAAATAGAGTTTCTATCCCTGAAATACTAATAAAAATAATGATAATAATACTAAATAAGGATAAAAGAAAGAAGCAATAATGTAATGTACTATGTGTTGTGAGTTCTGATTAGTAGTCAGATTATTTGTAAAATTCAATCTCAATTTTTTTTTTTTTTTTTTTTGCCTAATAGGCACCCACGAAACAGTGCATTTTTATTGTATATAAGTATAATAAATTATAAGAAAATATATAAATATACAAATAAATCATTGATATTAACTGAAAATAATAAAATCCAGTGCACTGCTAAGTTGTGTAGAATTTTTTTATTATTATACAACATATAATGAATTAATAGTGTAACACATTTATCTTTTGAGCTATTGTCAGTCGTAGTAATGATGTCGATGTAACTCATATTTTAAACTACTGAGATTTTTATTTTTTAATCAGAATAATTAATTAATAAGAAATAAACAAATTTTACGAAGTGGTTACTTGAAAATGTGATTTAATTATTGTAAATAAAAGTCTTCATATATTGTATACTAAGTTTCTAATAAAAATCAGGAAAAACTAAATATCTAATGATGACGTGATGACGATGATTATGTATACTTTTTTTTTTTTCTTTTCCAGAGATAATTCTGGAAAGCAAGCAAAAGACATTCACAACTTTACAGATAAATAATTAAATGACATAAAGATATTTCGTTAATATTTATTGTTATTATTTTATTATGTTTTAATTTTTTTTTTTTTTTGAAATTAACTTTCCATTTCTTTATACAGGTCAAGAGATAATAGATAATTTTGCTTTAACTTTTTAATACACAAAAAAAAAAAAAAAAAAAAAAAAAAAAAAAAAAAAGAATATATACGTAAAAATATAACAAAAAGAAAATACAATTAACAATTATGTATATATATATATATATGAATAAAAAAAATATAAACATTAAGTGAATAAAAATGAAAATACAATTTTATGAGAAAAAATGAACGCATGTCAAAAAATGTTTTTGTTCTTTGATATGCAACATTTTTTCAAGTATAAAAAATTTCTTTTTTTTGGGGACATCAATATATTGCTAAAACAAAAAAAAATTGTCAATTAAATCTATAAATCTACTAATCAAGGATTTCTTAATAAATTAAGAATTTGAAAAATTGGAAATAAGGAATTAACAAATATATTAGAAAAAAAGACAAACAATAAGTTGGTTAGATTCTCTTTGCTATCATATTTTGTTTTGTTGGATTATAATACATTTCAAAAGAGGCAGATACATTTTATGAATATCTAACTAATCAGCTAACACTGTGTTACTTTTTTTTTCAAACTTCATGTTTGTGTATTCAATTATTATCACGCAGGACTGTGTTCATTTTTGAATTACTTAAATGGATAAAATTGATAAAAAAAAAGATCAACCAACTAGAAAATGTTCTGTTCTCGAAGCAAAATAAAGAATCCCCAAAATGAGTAACTTAATTGAAAAAAAAAGAAAAATGGAAGAAGTGTTGGTGTAATAAAACATAAAATGTCTTTCCCTCTCAATCAATACTCATATGTATGTATGTATGTATGTATGTATGAAACGAAGAATGATACACGACGATGGTAGTTTATATAGTAATATAATAGAAAAAATTGTACCGGGAGTTTGGATATTAATTAAACTTTTTGAGCATATATAAAGAGTTTAAAACACAACGGTAAGAAATTAGTGCGGATTTTTAGTTGCTCCTATAGTTATAAGATAAAATAATTTTATTAAAGAAAAAAGTAAGACATTTGTCTGGTCATTTATTCCATATATGGCTTAATTAGGTATTAAATGAGAAGAAATTAACTAAAATTATACTAAATTTAATTATAACCGTACTATCCATCCGTATTGTCTCTAATCACGTAATTTAAAAAATATTAAAACATATTAGCTAAAATAAAATAACAAGTAAAATCAAATAAGAATTATTCGTTCGATTCTAATTAATTTATTAGAAATATTTTTGGAAGTACCATAGATATATAATAAATGGTATTATTAAAAATAATCTGCTCTTTGCGAATCTTACTTCTAGTGCACAAACGATTTTCCTTTCATATTACTTTACAATTTCTTATTGTATGTATGTAGATGGGGGTTTAATATCCCAACCACATGGCTACACTAAAAAAAAAAGAAATTCTCAAAAAATAAAAAAGGTATTTTGATAGTCCCTAAATTCCTATAATAAAGAGAAAAAGTACAGTATATCTATTATAAAACAGAGACAAAGAAATTATTGTATTGTTAAGATCAGTAATAAGTTTCACCGTTTTGTAATATGGTAAATAATAATAAATCATAATAAATATAATTAAGAGGAAAAAAATTTTTTATCATTAACTTTAAAATTCTATGTTTTAATAAACTCCTGGGTAATATTACTATATACGATTATAATTTCCAATCAATATAATAATCGGAATAGATAAAACCAACAACAACAAGATTATGCTATTACTGACAGGGAGAGTCAAACAAAAAGGAGCAAAAATATATATTTCATATTTTTTCTTAGCTAAGACTTAAATGGTGCTATATTTTAGCTTTGTACCTTAAAGGTTTTTAATATTTATACTGGAAGGAATAATAATTATTTCCTAAAATGAAATAATCATAGAAAGTTATTTTTGAGACTAAAATAAAATAACAATATTGTTATAATAATATCACAAAAAAATTGGTGTACGTGTATATGTGTGTGTGTGTCTCTCCCTCTATATATTTGTTTTACACACAATCATCCGCTATAAATATATATATAACAGATGAAATTATATTTTATTGTAAGATATTCAAAAGTTATTTTTACATACTTCAGGAGGTGAAAGATAAGTGGTGATATTAAATTTTTGGTTTGAGTTATCAGGAACCATATATTATGAAACTGTTTTCAACCACTCTATTTATTTCCTGTAAAAAAAAAAGAAACATAATAAATTTATTATAAAAAAAAGGTTTTATTAACTATTATTATTATTATTAGCATTTGCTATAGTAGGTATAGCTATATTGATTGGCTCTTGTACTAAAAAGAAAAGACAAAAATTAAAATTTAAAATATTCAGAAACTAAAAAGATCCTCTGTGCTTCGACCTACGTTAAATTGAATTATAATTTTTAATATTTTATTTTTCTCTTGATAAGTGTTCCTAAGTTCTTCTCTGATTCTTCGTTTTTTTTTTCTTTTCTTTTTTGTATATTTTATCATTACCTTCAATCTAATTCTTTGTTTGCTCCTATTATTTCTGTAATTAATTTACGTAATAACAAATTTTAGTTGAAATTTGTTCTTAGTAGTACTAGAATTCGTTATTACTTGTGATTGTCTTATTGTTGGTGTAAAATACTTTTTCTCTAATTCTTTCCCTTTATTTTCTATTTGGTCCAAAACAGTTATCACATAATTACATCAAAATCAATAAATAAGCTATATTTACTCTCTTTCTAAACACCGTAAACATCAATTAAATAGTTTTTATAATTATAGACAAAAGAAGGAAGGAAGGAAAGATTAAATAGCCCATAACAACAAATAAGCAAAAAAAGAAGAAGAAAATACTTGATTGATTAAATTATAATTTAAAAGTGTATTTAAAAGACTATACTACGTCTTCCTTAAATGTGTTTTATACTTCTAGATGAAATGAAATTTATCTCTATATTGGATGGATTTTTCTTCATCGTAATATATATATATATATTTTATTTTGATGACAAAATGTAATTAATAAGACAAACGAAGACTCCAATCTGTTTTTGTGCTTACATGTACTTACTTTCTTTTCTATTTGGTATATAATGAAATTAGAAAAAAAAAAAAAGGATCTACTAAGGGTAAAATAAAGAAAGGACGATAGTCAATATTTATATATCTAAGGGACTTTCTATATCTATCATTATGCTCAATATAGATACAATTATGACAGCCGAAGATGCTTGATTGTTGTAAAAAAATAAAATACATGATACTCAGATACTCATTTCGTATCAATATTACAACAATTTTTGTTTTATTTTATTTTATTTTTTTTGATTTCTTTTGATTTCTTTTGATTTCTTTTTTATTTCTTATTTCTTTTTGATTTAATTTTGATTTCTTTTTATTATTTGCCCCTCGCTGATGATAGATGTACTTTTTTTTGTATGAAATTAGCATACAGAGAAATATTATCACAATATTATTAAAAGGAAAAAAAAGTAAAAGAATACAATACAAACTACTCCATTGTCTAATACAATAGAACAATTGCAATAATAATAAAAGAAAGAAAAAGTAAGTCTAATTAAAATAGTTTAAAATTCAATTTCAAAACTGTCTTTTAAAATTTTTTTAGTATACTATTAAAATGTAAAACATATATAGTCAAAATCTTAATCTTAATAATACTACATTTTTCTATTCATTTTCTTCTTTGTTGTATTTATACTAACTTACAATACTAATTAATAACTAATAACTTTACTATTCTATAGTACTTTTTGTTGTTTTGGTTTTGGTTTTTATTTTGATATATATATAATATTAATATATTCTTATTAAAAACTCGTAAAAAATATCTCTTTATGTCTTTGAAAAAAATTTTTTATCTTTTATTATTTATTCATTCTCTATATTTATTCAATAATAATAATAAATAATTGATAATTAATTATCAAAATAACAATTTCTTTGTAATTGACATTTATTTCTATTAATATAGGTTTATAGTAGTGGATAATTATATTCATTATTTATAATAATAGAAAAGTACACAAAAAAACAAGTTTCAAAAAGCAAAAAAGAAATTTTTTTGACTTTTAGAATCTTTGCCTAAAAGAAATACAAGGGCCAAAATTTATTACAAAAAAAGAAGAAAAAATTAAAAAAATTAAAAAAAAGAGGAAAGAAAGTAAAACTTCTTAAATAACTTAACTCTCTTTTACAATCAATCAACCATTCATCTTATTAATCAATTAATAATAATTTAATAAAACAGTATTATTATTATTATTATTATAAAGACGTTAAAAAAGAACGAAAAAGAACGAAATCTTTTTAAATTAATCATTATTATTCGTCTTTTTGTTTTTATTTTTTTATTCATCTATTTTCGATTCTTTTTAAAATTGGAACAACAATTGTTTATCCATTCTTTTTCAATCAATCAATAAATCAATCACATTCATTTCATCATTAAGAAAAAGAATTAATTCATTAACTTGTTATCTTCATTCTTAAGCGCTTTTTCTTAACCTATATTATAAATTAGACTATATCAGGGTCTCAATTCATTTTTGTAACATATTTTTATAAAGAGGAACCTTGTGAAGAAATATCATGGATCTTCAAAGAAATACTAATTATTTATCAACTATTCAAAATAAAGTATCACTTAAATAAGTAAATCAATCAATCATTTAATAATTAACACCAAGAACATCAAAAAAATAAGAAAAGAAAAAACAGCTAGATTTACTGTGTGTGCGTGCGTGTGTGGGTATTTTCTCTTTTCTTTTTTCTCTAGAAGGTGTATATTATATTAATCAATCAGATAAATAGTACCAACCAACCAATAGATAAAAAATACTGAATATTATTCATACTATCTAATTATTATTATTATTATTATTATTACTATTAATCAAATAGAGAAAAAGAAGAAAAATGCATAATAGTCATAAACATTATAATAATCCCCTGAATTTAGAGGCCCCTTATTCGCCAGTATCTCCAAGTGCTAGCAATAGCGCTAATACGCCCGCTAATAGTTACGGCCGCCCAATGTTGAATTCTCCTTCTTCTGTTCATTTCTCTCCTACTAGTAAATATTTTACTAATTCTAGTGATGGATTTGGATCGTCTAATAACGATAACAACAACAATAATAGTAATAATATTCCTGCTGGAACAGGTCAAAATAATAACAACAATAATACTTTGTCTCATCATCCTCTTTCTCAGAGTCTGTTCCCTCAACCTCCTTCGCTTTCTCATGGTAATAATAATAACAGTAGCAGTAATAATACTAACAACAACGCCAATAACAATAGCAATGGCACTAATAATGTTAGTAATCTTTCAAGCCCAGTTTATATGAGGTCTCCTGAAAATAAAAGTTTTGATCCAATAAAATGTGACTGGAATGATTCTAAAGCTCGTCAAAATGATAATAGTACTAAAGAGTCCGTCACAATTACTACTACTGATTCTTCTAAAATTGTTAAACGTATGCGTTCTTTTAACTCTTCAAGAGTTAACCCTGCTACTTCTCCTTTATATCCTAATAACACTATGCAAACACCTCTTTATCCAAGATATGCAAAACTCGAGAATAACAATAACAATACCAATAATACGACGCCCTCGCAGTTTCCTACTGGTTCTCCAGTATCGAAACCCCATAATAATATTAACCATGATCATGATTTTAAACTACCTTCTATTGACCCAGCCTCTTTTAATAGCAGTGCTGCTACTAGTCCTACCACCTCTTCTAGTCGATCTAATTCTTATATCAAAGATCGTCATCAAAGTATATTATCCGCCTCTACTGCTTCTACTACTTTTAGTAATCCAAGAAGTAACCGCTTTTCTTACCTTACCACATCCTCTTTACAAACTTCAATTGATCATCTTTCTCTAAACCCTAAAGATGCAATCACTAGTATACCTGAGGGCAACAATAATGATGGTAATTCTCCAATGATGGCCTCAAGTAATAACAATACTCCAAGTTCTACACCAGTTAGTACTAATCCTAATAAATTATTTATTGAATCTGGAGGTAGTAATTTTGATGATTACAAATCAATTAATCGTTTTGATCGTCCGTTACCGTTACCTCCTATGCACCACGATGGCCAACTTTCTGATATTGCTAGTGAAACTAGTAATAGTGTTCGTTCTTTTAGCAATGCTACTAGTATAAGCAATCTTACTAATGGCAACAGCAATACTCTTGCTAATCAAAGTAGTAACAATAATAACCATCATAATAGTTATCAGAGTAATGTATCGTTCAGTACTAATAATGATGTTTCTTCTGCTAGCAATAGTTTATTCAATCAGCCGTTTAGTTTTAATAGTCAACCTCCACTGCTGCCTTTTGCTAATGGAAATAATTCTTCTTCTTCTCCTTCTTCTTCAAATTCACATCCTATTTCTCAACAACATATTCAACAACTGCAACAACTGCAGTCCCCTATTTTCCAATCTACTATGTATAAACCCCAAACTGCTCATCAGCAGTTTGCATTTGCTCATCAACAACAAATTCAGCAACAAATTCAGCAACAACAGCAATTACAGCAACAACAGCAGCAACAACAACAACAACAGATGCAACTTCAAATGCAACTTCAAATGCAACAACAACAACAAATCCCTCAACAACATCAACAACAACAACAACAGCAACAACAAATTTCTCAACAACAGTTACATCAACAACAATTACAACAGCAACAAGTTCAACAACATATGCAACAACAGCAGCAACAACAGCAACAACAACAAATACCTCAACAACAACAACAACAACAACAACAACAACAACAACAACAACAACAACAACAGTTTATGACTATTGATTCTCAACCAGTTCGCCACAAACAAAGCGTCGCCACTATGAAAGTATCTGACAGAAACCCTCAGGCCGGTTTATCAAATACATCTCAAACTTCCAAAGGCTCTTCTAAGGGATCTAAAGATTCTAAAGGTAAAGCTAAAGTATCTCAATCAACTACATCTGAAATTCAAAATGGTGGTAAACAACTGACATTATCATCATCAATTGCTAATTATACTTCAACTATTAAATTTAATTCAGCCCCAGAAGAAGAAAGAAAATATCAATGTAAAACATGTGGTAGAAAATTCAAAACTTCTGGTCATGTTTCTAGACATTCAAGAATTCATACTGGTGAAAGAAAACATGTTTGTCCATTCCCTGGTTGTGGTGCTAGATTTGCTCGTCATGATAATTGTATGCAACATTATAAAACCCACAGTAATCTTAATGGTAAAACCGCTGAAAGAATGCGTAACTTGAAGATTAAAGAACAATTATCTACTAAAAAGATGAAAATTAAAGCCCTTATTTGGTAGTCATCAATATTTAGTATACCTACTTTCTCATATTTGTACTCCTACTCATATATCCACCCTATTTGCATGTATTCTTACATCACATCACATCACATACATATATTATTATACATTTTTATCTTTTTTTTAATCATTTTATTTATATATTATTTTATTTAATAATCTATTATATTTTTGGTAATATTACCTATAACGTTTTATCTTCTCTTGTTTTGATATTCTTTTTCAATACTCTTTTTGCCTTTTGGTCTTTAATAGATTAAACCCTTTCTTTTTTTTTTTCCTTCTCATTCTCACTCTCTTCCCTCTTAATCATTTCATTTATAATTATTTCTTTATGTTAATTTTCTCTTCATGTTTTTTTGAAATATAAATATTTATTAGAAGTTGGTATATTTTAATGTACATCTCAATAAGTTTCGAGACTAAATTAATTCTGCAAAATGCATGCGGACATCATCATTCATAAGATCTACAAAGGAGCATTTACGATATGTAGAATAATTTTTATTTTATGATCTACATTCTAAGCTATATTTATAAAGATTTACAAAAGAAGAAAAGTAAGTATTTTAATAATTAAAATAGTTTTTTGGATATTAAAAAAAATAAGTTTTGATAAAAAAAAAAAGAAAAAAGTAAGAAAAAAGAATATTGGTTATCTATTATAAGTCAAAAAACAGATATGGTTATATATATTGAGTAATTCTCTTCTCAAGGCAAGAAAACATCATTACCTTGTTCAATAGCTCTTTTAGTATGATAAACAATGTCAGTGCTTTCCCAAGGATAAGCAATCCAGTAATCTGGGATATCTCTAGCAGCAATATAAGTAATATCCTTTGGTAAGTCTGCTTTCTTAGGCTTCTTTTTATCATGGAGTACAAAGATACCAAATTCAGTATTATCAGGGTCTTGACCTTTTTCTTTACATTGTTCAACGACATCTTTCTTTAATTCAGAAATAGCATAATGTAAAGTGGTTCTAGTATCATCAACTTCATCAACCACTAAGATTCTCTTGTTACATAAATCAATACCAGATTGTTTATAATCAATCCATTGAGTTCTAACCACTTTGACCCCAACTTCTTCCTTGGCAGTTGACACAGAATTCAAATCTTCATATAATGATAAAATGATTGCCATGATACGTAAAGTTGGTTTACCAGGTTCTTTCATAAATGATCGAAGAATTCTGGCCGGAATAAAACCTCCTCCTCCAATAGCAATGATTAAGTCCGGCTTGAATTCTTTGATTCTTGTGGAGGCTTCTTGACATAATTGATGGACATTGTTATATGAAATGTACACTTTATTAGCTTCAACTTCTTCTGGGGTTTGAGTAGACATCGTTACTTTATTTTATCTTCTTAGAGAATATGGTGTTTACTAACCAATTAAAAAAAATAATATCAAAAAATAATAAAAAAAAAAAAAAAATAAAATAAAATAAAACAATATATGAAACCTATATTTATAATATTTATTATAACGAACAATACACAATGAATGAAAATCTAGATAATAACAGATAAGATAAGAAAAGCGATTCAAAGAGAGAAAAATTTTTTTTAAATTTTTTTCGGTCCTTCCCTGGAAATTTGTTTTTCTAGTAGAAAAATTTTTTCTCTATTCTAATTTCTTACTCTTGCCGCGGTCATGATCGGGCTGTCTGATTTTAATCAAAGAGAATAAAATATGGACCACGCCCATGCTGAAGTATGGAATAGTAATATTTGTCTACACGTCGCTTGAAATTTCACAGAAATAAAGAAAGTATTTAATTGAGTATTAGTATATATAAAGAAGGAAACATATACTAAAAGTCTATAAGTAATTTCTGAGTGTCAATGATTATAGCTTTATTGAAATTTTCAGACAAATTGTTTTGATTAATATGATTAATAACAACTTGGTATAATGTATCATTAGAATTTTTCAAAGATTCTAAATAGGATTGGAAAATACTGATAAAATTAAAATCTGTAGCATTACATCCCTTAAATGCTTGGAATAGACCATAATTAATTAATCTAAGTCTTAATATTTCACAAGAATTGAAACTATCAAAATCATCTAATTCATCATCGTAGAAGCCATATTCATCATATTGATCATTATCATTACTATTAGCAGATCCATCACCACCTTTTTTATCCTTTTTGGTTTGTTCTTCATAAAGTGCTGGTAATTCATTGATGTAATTAATAGTAGTGAAGAATAATTTTTTATACCAAGTGTTAAACCAATCACCTTTAAATTGATCTGCAATTATTCCTAATTTCAAACTAGCAATGACAGTTAATTTAATGAATAATTTATCATTCTTTTTAACCATTTTATTGAAAGGTGAGGTTGGAGTAACATGTAACCATAATTTATTCAAAATTTGGAAGAAAATATGGCTTGATTCATTACTTAATTCATCTCCAACTGTAGCATTAGTATCAGTTATTTGAATTAATAATCTTAATAATTCATGCGATTTAGATAAATTATCAACGATTTGAATTGTGACTAAAGGTTTGTAAATGATTGCCACTAATAAGAATTTTATGAAACCATTGACCAAAGATATTAAATCAAAATCAATAAAACACGTATCAGAGTTTTCTTCTGTTAATAGAATAATTTCTTCTAAATTAGACACAATTGAATTTAAAAATCCAGTAATAACTGCTTCCAAAATTGATTGCAATACTTGATTATCTTCAACATCAGAATCATTAGAAGCCACAGTTAAAATGTTTGTGGATTTGGTAACTTCAAATTGTTTAAGAATTTGTGAATTATTAACTGATAATAAAATATCTTGGAAGATTAATACAACATAGTAAATATCTTTTAATCTACCATCCATAGTAGCTTCATTCAATGTTTGAATGTTTAATTTAATTATTGCCGCTAATCTATTATCATTAGCTAAAGTAAAACCTGGAGTAATTTCGACAACATTTTTCAATTCATTGTTTAATTCATTTAATTCATCACTATTATTAATAATTTCTTTAGAACTTTCAGAATCATTCAATTCAGATTGAATCTTGCTTGTGAATTCCTCTGACCAAATAAAATTATGATTATAATTGAAAATGATGAAATTTTCGAAGAAATAATTGAAATAATCAAAATATTCAGAGAATCCAAAATTATTGAAAACTTCCAAGATATAATCAAAATTATTTTGAATACTTCTAGTAACTCTTGTGGTTGATTCTAATAAAGTTGTAGATAAATCCATGACAACATCTAATAAACCAATCATAGAATTATGAACAACAAATTTAATACATGGATCACAGTTCATTATTAATTTAATAATAATTAATTTACCATTCTTTGAGTCACTCTTCATTGAAGAAATCATTGCTGACAAATTACTGATTATACCATTACATTGAGTTTCTTTATCATCAGCAGCATTACTGGCGTCTTGATTGGCATTAACATTATTAGAGCTTAATAATTCTAACAATTCATTACCAACTTTAAGAAATTGTTGCGATAATCTTAAAGATAAATCATTAGCAAAAGGTTTTAAATCTTTAGAAAATAATGAAATAAATTCTTCCAAGATTAAAGTCAATTCTTCAATTTCATATTCAGAGATTAATTCTAATAATTTACCAATAATTTTCCCAATATAATTTTTCAAATAGTTCAAAATTTCTTCATTGACTAATAATGATTTAAGTGCATCAAGAGCTTCGACTTGAACCACTAAAGAATCATAAGCACCAGAATTAATTAATTTTTCATTATTGGTAGTGTTTAAATCTTTGTCAACAAGACTAAGTACTCCTTTGAACGTCTCTGATAATATATCCATATTTTGGAATTGATAATTCAAAGATGATAATAATTCCAAGGCTCTAGCAGTGATAAATAAATATTCATAATCAAATAATTCTGGTATAATGTATGATTGTATTAATTGATCTATTTGATTTTTAACAGGGGAAGTATCTTTAATGACAAGATGAGTAGCAAATATACTCAAAATTTTCAAAGCAGTTTCAGTAATAGCGGCATTATTCAATTTAGCTGATTTCAAATCATTATTAAATTTATTAATATCTTCTTGTAATTCAACTGGGATATTACTATTTCTATCAATGATATTACGCCAAAGTTGTCTTTTGTGAAAGACTTTATTGACATATTCGAGCACCCAATTAATAATGTAAGAGAAATAACGATTAGAGAGCTTGTAAAAGAAATTTGAAGAAGCAGAATCACGTCTTTTTGGATCAAAATTCAAATCATAATATCTTCTGAAAAATTCTTCGCTATCTTCAAAGAAAAGATCTAAAGAATCATTAGATAAAATCAAATTTGGAATTATTAAATATTCGACTAAAACAGTGATATTATTAGCGACATGTTCTTGGAAAACTTTTTCATCATTTAAGGAAAGACTAAAAAATTTAATTAATAATACGATACTAGGTTCAAATATCGTAATTTTCTTTGAATTCCACAGATCAACTTGTGAAAAAAATTTCATAAAATATGTTGGCAAATAGAATTGTTTGAAATATCTGAGGAAATTAGTCAAGGAAACTTTATGAGTTTCGGCATTAACATCAAAATGATTAACATCAACTGGACCATTAGTACCACCACCATATTTTTGATAAATACGAATCAAGTTAGCATATGCCCATTTCTGACACTTGACTTTATAGTTTTTGCCATTATTGTTATTGTTGTTATCAGTATTAGAATAATTAATATCAGTGACAATTTGAAATTGATATTCAATCCAGTTATCTAAATTAGAAAATTTATCATTTTCAATAGTTAATAAGAATTCAGGGATATCATTATAAGTGACAAATTTGAAGATCTTAAGTATTAAATAAAGTAAATAAAATTGCTTTTCATCATTAGAAGATTTAATTGATTGAATAGTAGAATTAAGTAAATTGGATAAACTAGGGAATAAAAATGTTGTTATTTTATTTTGTAAAGTAATTGATGCATTAATTGGGTCGACTTTACTAGCATTAATCACCATAGCATTACTGAACCCAAGAATAGCCCATCGGTAAAATTTAGTAATTTCATAAATTATTAGTAACCCAGCGATCAAATCATTATTATTGTTTTTATTGAGTAAAGTTTCAACAATAGATAATAAATCATTATCATATTGATGATTACTATTATCAACAGAGTCTAAGAGACATTGAATACAAGCCGTTAAATGAGTAGTTATTATTTGACTGCTATTGTTATTGTTATTATTTATTGATTTGATTAATGCATGGACCAAATTTTGTTTAATGCTGGATTTATCAGAATCGCTAATGACAATTTCCAAGTATTTCTTATTAGTTTGAGTTTGACGACGTAACCAGTAATTGCAAATTGAATTTTTAAAGAAAATTATTGAAGATAAATTAATAGTTCGATGGACATTAGTATCAATTGATAATTCTAATAAAAAGTTAAGAAATCCTGGTTGTGGAACATAACTATTTAATTTTTGTTCTGCAAGTTTTCTAATATTTGAATCATTATTCAAAGTATTATCAAAACATTGTATGATTTCTTGTTTATTGAAAGACATTTTATTACTGTCCTTAGAATAAGTAATAATTAATAACTAATATAAATATCAAAAAAATTTTTTTTTATTATTTTCTCTTTGATTATTTTTTATTAGTGCTATTTTTTGATGGTATTATATTATAATGTAAAATATATAACAAATTTAAGCTACATATAAATAAAAATAAAAGAGAGGAAAAGTTTCTATGAATATTTTATGGGAATCGTAATGAATTAATATGGGCAAAAAATTTTCTAACCTTTTAGATTAATCATACTAAAAAAATTTTCTTATTGTCCAAAGAAAAAAAAATTTTTTTTTTGTTTTTGTTTTTGTTTTGTTTTGCTTTATTAATTTTGAGAAATTATACACAAAAAGAGTTATGATACGTGCGTCTATATGCATAAATACATAAATATGGAAAAAATAAAAATATTCCACTTGATGCCACTCATAAAAGGAAAAAACACATGCAAAAAGATCATAAAAGTAAATTAATTAAGATTATGAATATTCTTTTCATTATATATATATATATATATATCTATATGCTATTTATCTTTTTTTTTTTTTCCTTCTTCTCGTTACTTCTCTGCAAATATAAAACAGCCAGTCATCGATTGCAATTGAATGGTGCAACAGACATAATTTAAATACCCAATTAGGAAATATTTATGTGATAGAAGGAAAATTTCTTTTTTGTAATGAAATTTTAAGATTTTTCTATGCGTCACCAACGCAGGAATCATATGGTCCGGACATAAACACTATCTGAATAATAAGTGTACCAAATATACGGGTAAATATATTTTTTTTTTCACCATACATACATACATACTGTTACGGTCTGCGCAGAACAGGAAAAAAAATAAAACTGAAAAAAAAATATTTTTGTTGTTGTAACTTTTTCTTTTCCTTTTAATTATCAATATATTTATTGATAATCAAATCACAATGAGTTCAGAAAATAGTAAGAAGAAAGAAAAGGCCAAGAAGAATGGAGGTAAGAAGATTACTCCAGAATTTATAGCTGAACAAAGAAGATTAGCAGCAGAAAGAAAGAAATTAAAAGAACAACAGTTACAAAATGTCGGAGTTAACAGTACTATTGATACTCCAGTTGTTAAAGAAGAGAAAGTGCCAGATTACTTGAAATTCATTAAAAGACCTATATTACCAATACCCAATACTGAAACCAATGACGATAATAAAAGCGGTAATAGAATCAAAATCATGACGTATAATTTATTGGCACAATCATTGATTAGAAGAACATTATTCCCCAACAATGGCGATGCCCTAAAATGGAATAGAAGATCTCAAGTATTATTAAGAGAAATGAAATATTATAGTTCTGATATAATGTGTCTTCAAGAAGTAGATTACATTCAATACAATAATTTCTGGAAACAGCAATTTACAGAATTAAATTATCATTCAATATATAATCGTTATGGGGATAAGAATCATGGGATTTGTATAGCATACAAAGCTAGTAAATTTGCAAAAATTGAGCCAACTGACGAAGAAACTAATGTGTTGAGATTTTGCCACGATGAGGTTGATACCGATAATGTTGCTAGACAAACATTGACACAAAATGTTGGATTATTAGTTAAATTGAATTTCTTACAAGATGCTAGTACTTCTTGTAAGAAAGGAATAATTATTGGAACAACCCATTTATTTTGGCATCCATTTGGAACTTTTGAAAGAACTAGACAAAGTTTAGTTGTTATGAAAAAAATTGAACAATTTTCAAATAAAGATTACATTCATTTTTTCGCTGGTGATTTTAATTCAGAGCCTTATGACAGTCCATATTTATGTTTAACTCTTGATAAACCAATCAACTATGCAAAATTGGGTAAAAGAACTACTAATGTTATTGAGTGTTCAACTTCCTTTGCATATAGTGAAAACCGAGGAGTTGTCAAACATGAAGATAAATCAACTAATGTTGAGCTTGTTGGTGAAGACCAACCTGAACATCCAGTACCAGAGAACTTTGTGGCTACTGAGGATCAATTGAAATTATGTAAGGATATAATAGAGTTGCATAATCAATTGAATATGAAGGCGGTTTCTTTATATTCTTTAGGATATTACAAAGTTCATCCTGAGAATTTAACTGATAATCAAGAACCAGTTTTCAGCAACTGGGCATATAGTTGGAGAGGTTTATTGGATTATATTTTCTTTATTCCTCAAAAAGGCGAAGATGAGAAAGATTATGGCTTCACGTTATTAGGATTATTAAGAATGCCTACCAGAGAAGAAATGGGTAAAGAACCAAGTGGACAGCCAAGAGCTGGCCAATACGGAAGTGACCATTTATGTATGATTGCTGATATTTTAATTCATTAATATTATTTATTCGTAAATAAATGAAGGGATAAATAAGTATAGACACATTTACCATATTTTATCCATTTGGTAATAATTTATTTAGTATTAATTGATATTCAGTAATTACACCTTCTTTTTCAGGTTCTGTACACTTTTCTTTTGTTTTGATCATAAAAAGATTGGGGAGTATCATTACCGTTCCGGGAGAAGGTAGATCCGCGTAAAAGAACTGAGACAGGCCTATTTCCTTCTAAATTAATTAAAGGATCACATGATCAATTAGAGGAAAAGGTGGTGAAGCAAGAGGGGTGTAATGAAGATCGTACAAAAGTAAGGAAAAAAAAAACCAAAAAAAAAAAAAACCAAAAAAAAAAGTGCCAGATAAATCGAAATATTTTTTTTTGTAATTTAAAAAAGCAAAAGGAAAATTTGAAATATAATATATTATTCATCATATATCCCCAGATAAATATCAATATTTTTATCCATTTTTTTTTTTTTTTTTCCTTTTCCTTTTCACTCTTGCTCACACTTTTTCTCTTTTGTTTCTTGTTTTAAATATCTATTTATATTATAGACACCAACGATTAATAAATAAGTAAATAAATATGGATGAAGAAAAATCATTTGGTTTAGACTTGGAGTCCCAGATTCCCGATCATGATCATACGAGGTCTTTAGATGATAATATGAATACCTCATCAGCAATACCACTGAGTGTATCTAAAATTTATTATGATAATAAAAAGAAATACTTCAAACATGGGAATAATAATAATCTAAAGAGTAAGTTCATAATCCTTTTTGCACTCTTTATAGTATCCATATATCTTTTACTTTCATATCAAAGTGGTAATGGTGGTAAGGGAATCCCGGTATTTATTAGTGGCAATAACCATAACAGTATAATTAATAATGATATACCAGGTAATGATCTCAATGATAATAGTAGAATCGTCAGTAATAATGACATTAATGATAATAGTAAAAGCGATGACATAATCAATAATAATGACATTAGCAATGATAATAATAACGATAAAAATAATAACGATAATAATGATAATATTAGTGACAATGATAATAGTAATGTTCCACTGAATAAATTAATTAATAGCGACTCATCAATCAAATTAAATTCTATAAACACTAATGTTGATTCAGACAAACAATTACTTGATGATTTAAAAAAATCCAAGTCTGGGGTTCAAAATCTTGGTCAATCATTAACTATTAACGATAATAGTAATAGTAACACTGATAAAGTAGTAATGTCATCAGCTAAAAATCTGATTAATTATCAAAATATTGCTAAAGGTGTATATGATAATTATGATATTGCTAAAGTGAAAAAATTTAATCCAATGGCCGAGTTTAAAGCTATTGTTGCATTATCACCGGTTATCATTTTTACTTGGGATAATGAAAATTTACCAATTCCAAAAGCTGCAGGTGCAGGTGTTGAAAATGATGATAGTAATATCAACATCAATACTTTGAAAGATAAAGATAATTCCAAGAATTTATTGAAAACTTTAGGACAACATTATCAAATTACACCTGAACCTACTTATGTTGCATTAGATAGACACCCACACTATAGAGAATTAGCAATTTACATCAATGAATTGTATGATAAACTTCATGGCGGCAGCACGACCGGAAGTGATAATGAAGGTGATTTAGTAGGCGGGAAATCGAGAGCAGATTCTATCAATGAAGATGCATCAAGTAGTGAAACTAATAGATTAAAAAAAGATAATAAAAAATATTTCAAGCAAGAATATGACAATAATCAGTTAATAAAACTAAAAGATTATGAAAATATTCTTCCTGGTATTATAATCGCCGGTAAGCCAATAGGAAATGCCCGGCAATTGAAAGATGCTCATAGAAGAGGAACTTTATTAAAAATTTTACAAACTCTAGGTGATGGTATTTACAAAGTTGAAAAGGTAGCCTAGTTAAGTAACTAATTAATTAATTAATTAATATAAATTCTAATTTTATATAAATAAATATATTATACTAATCTTCTATACTTCTGATGAACAATGAAACAAGTATTACTAAAAATGGTAATATAAGGAAACAACTAGATAATATAATAATACAATTCCGTGGAAAGAGACTTTTTAATGTTGTGGTAATCTATAATTATGACTTATTAGTGTAATCCTATTATTTGAGCGAGGAAAATAATGAGATTTATTTTGGTGACTTTTCCATGGGACGCGGCCACAGACCCACGAAAAAGTCGTTAACCAAAAAAATTTTGCGGCCTCATTAAAGTTTTTCCTCATCTTAGGCGGCTTAATTTTAGTATGGCATCTATAAATAACAAGAAAATTTGTAATCTTCTTATTAAGCCACACACACTTTCAATAATAGAAGTGAAAATAAAAATAGGTACTTACTAACTTTCTTGTCATGTTTTGCAAAACATGGAAATAAGGGTTTGTGAATTAGTAATTGTTGCCGTTTTTAAAATCCTTTGTCAATTTCTTTGTCAAGAAACACTTCTCTTACTTGCCTCTTACCAGAAGTTGGACTATGAATAACATTCCCAATATCAAGTGAGATATTATCTTTAATTACTGTATTTATCAGAAAATAATGAAGTATAAACTTTAAATTAAAAAAAGCAATGGCATTAAAAAAAAAGAGAGAAGAGAAAAAAAGAAAAAAAAAAGAAAAATTGTATATAATGAAGAATATATCGTTAATTTTGAAATAATTTTTTAAATCTTCTTCTTATATTCATAATATTCTAATCATCAATCAACAACAAATAATCTTTCTATTATTTACTTCTTCTTCACACTCTTTTAACAAACGTTCTTGTTTTTCTTTTTAGTTCTTTCAACTATTCCATTCTTTTTTAATTCTTTATTTCAATTCTTCAAAAATGCAATTCTCTAAATTATCCTTCGCTGCTGCTGCTTTAGCTTTAACTGGTGTCGCTTCTGCTGATACTACCTCTACTTCCTATGTCACTGTTATCACCAAAGATAACACTCCATACACTATCTGGTGGGTCCCATCTAACACTCAATACTTCACTCCAACCTGGTGGGCTGATTACACTTCTGCTGGTGGTAAATTAGCTTCTAACACTGATGCTACTACCACTTACCAAGGTACCACTACTAGCGGTACTGCTTACGAAACCACCATTTCTGGTACTAAAACCACTGTTACTCCAACTGTTGATGTTTTCACTACCACTGACAACAGAGGAAGTCTTACTACTACTTCTTCTACTATCTACTCTTCAAGCACTTGGACTGGTACCTACTCCACTGGTACCGTTTCTACTCATACTAACGCTGCTGGTTCTATTAGACCATTAGCCATCAGTGAAAACAAACACCTCAACAAAGTTGGTTTAGTATTGCTTGGTGCTGCTTCCTCAGCTGCCCTTTCCTTATTGGTTTTATAATCAGTTCCTCTTAGCATTTACCCACAATAACATCATCATCATCATCAGCATTAGCAAAAAACAAACATCAGCATTTTAACTTTTTTTAACTTTTAACTTTTTCTAAAGCATCAGTGTACCATTATTATCAAATTATTAAACATTTAATTATGTTAAATCACCAAAAATATTTGATTGCTATACCAAATGATTCTGATCTGGCATCTAGAATTTTCATAGTTATTTTCTATTTTTTTTTGACAATTAATTTATTTGTTTTTATATTATATTTCAGTTCTTCTACCACTCATTTTAACCAACATTTTTAACTCTCATTCTTAGAAACATTAGAAACATTTCTAATATTTGTTTTTTTATTTTTTATTTTTTTATTATACTTCCATAATTTTATCTCTCTCACACTTTTATATTATTTCTTCAGTTCTTCTTTTTATAACCAATGCATTAATTCTTATTCTAATTCACAATATTATCGTAATGCCTTTATCTTTATATGACATTTTTGTTTTTAGTGGATCGGACTCTTTTTTCCTTTTTCTTCTTCCTTTTTCCTTTTTATCGCCGATGTCACAGCCTCTTAAAGATTTTCTACGAAGGAAACGATGGGAAAATTTTTTCTGTTTTTATTAGCTGCTACAGTTTCCAAAAACTTGAGGGTTGAAAATTGATAACCAACTTGAAGAGGATGCTCTATTATCATAGCACCGGGATAGAAAAGAATTAACTAATTAAATAGGCAATAGAAAAGAAAAAAAAAACCAATGCCACCTCCTCTTTTTTAGGTTGTCTTCCTTTCTTTCATTCTTCCACCCTGTTGTTATTATTTTTTTGTTATTATTCTTTTGTTATTCTTTTGTTATTCTTTTGTTATTATTTTCTTATTATCCTTTTGTTTCCTTTCCTTTGTTTTTTATATATAGGAAATAATGAAAATACAATAAATCTTGAGGCGTTGAGTCTGGCGGGGGGATGCAATAGGCGGGCTTTTTGACAATTGAAGGTTAAATTTTTAGATTTTTTTTTTCTTTCTTTATTGACTCCTTAAAATTTTTGCTTTTTTTTCCCTTTGCTTTTTTTTTTTATTTAAATCAAACGATTTCCTAATATCATAAAATTTTCATTTTGATTTAGTGTATTTTATTTCCCTCTCTTTTTCTATCAATATATACATACTTTGTGTTTGTTTTCTGCTATTAATATTTATTTATTTTTATATACTTATAACTGATAAATATCTTTTTTTAATACACTCGCTTACGTCAAAATCTTTTGCGCATCGGGAAAGTCTATTTTTACTTCTTTTTTTAACCCTTTCTTGACAAATACAAAGATCAATCAATCAAATTAAATTCTTGCAATGCAATTAAGAAGAAAATCCTCAAAGAAGAAGACTCATTCCAGAGGTAATGGGTCTTTTTCAGATGCTAGAAAATCAATCAAATTAACCAAATCAGATCAGGCTAATTTAAAAGTTCGTAGTATTTCTGTTCATGATAAGATTTTATCTGCCGTTAATGAAGCTCAGCCTTTTGAAGAAGCTCAAGATAGTTTAGAGACTAGAAATTTAAATTCTGTTAATTATTATATGAAAACTCACGATAATCGTGATAGCTTTGGTAATCCTATTACTCGTCCGGATATTTCAAACCCTACTCGTTCTAGAGATGAAAGACCTATGGACACTATTCGTTCTTTTGAGTATGCTATCTCCGGCGATCGTTTTTATAAAGACTCCATAGAAACTCCTATTTATGGTTGGAACGTTCGTCCTACTTTCCCACTTTTCAAAACTAATCCTTATGGTGCTAACAATTATGATAATAATAATAATAATAATAATACTATCCCTAGAAGCATGGAACAGCCTGTTTATACTCCTCAACCTAAGAAAGAAGAGCCAAAGAAGAAGAAGAGAAGAAGTATCTTTGGTAGAAAGAAATAATACACTTCATCTTCCAAAAAAAACAAAATAATAATAATGATTTTAAAAACAAATACACTATGACTACTACTACAATTATACTTATGATGATGTTTATTCCTTTTTTTTACGACCTTTTCTCTTTTTTACTTTATTATTCTATTCTATTTTGTTTATTCTAGATACTTTCATTCTATTTAGTTCTTCAGCAATTCACTTCTTGCAATTTTATATGTTATTATTATTATTCTTTATCACTTTATATATGGTTATTTATTTAGATATTTATTTTACAAAAATATAGGAAGAAATTTATTGATTCCCTAAAAAAAGTATATATGAAACTTACGTAAAAAAATTCATACATAGGCTTGCGCAGAAAGTTCTTTTTCCTTTCTAGAGAGTTCTTTTCCTTAGAGGCGGCTTTTTTCTTTGAGAGATATGATATTTTCTTCATTATAAGCGTTTACAATAAAAACTAAAAATTTGTAGAATAAAATTTTACATGATATTAACTAATAAATAAATAAATAAAAAAGATATTATAAAAAAAATAAAAGAAAAGAGATGGTGATAAAGAAATATATATAATAATAAATAGTTTTTTAAAAAATAAAAGGTAAAAGATAAAAAAATAAGTTAAAAAAAAAGATAAATAAATAAGAAAAAGGACCTTATATTTTTGCTTGTAAGTAATATTTTCCAACTCTAAAAAGATATTACTCTCTCTTGCTTATTATAATATATTTGGATGACTGTTCTTATTAGCCTTGTCCCAGAAATCTAATGATGCCACAACATCATACCCATTCTCATCCACATAGGCGTATAATATTTCTTGAGATGAAGCGTGTAATAATCTAATACCTTCCCCAGTAATGATTCTTAATAATTCACTAGTATTGACATCACGGATTTCAATGAAATTATTATCAAATGATAATAAATATGGATACCATAATGCAAACGATTGTGGCAATCCTTCCCAATGAATAATCCATGTTGGTCTAGCTCTCCAACCAGAAACATCAACAAAGAATGAGAATTCAGAATATGATAATAAATAATCAGAGTTTAACTTATAAATTGCAATTGGTTTTAACCCTTCTCTTTTAATCGCAAAATCTAAAGATGTATCTGCTGGATCTAATAATTCTTCCATAGAACCTTTCTCTAAAGAGACAACCTGGAAACCTTTAGTGCAACCAACAACACATAATTTTGACTTCAAGAAAGAAATTGATACAATTTCGGAATTGAAAGTGATTTCTTTCGATTCACTTCTGAATTTTTTCTTTGCAATTTTTTTCCGTGGATCTATAGGTTCAAAGATTTTAATTGAATGTGATGATGATCCATTTCTAGCAGCACATACTAATCTTTTACCATCACTGACCCCAACTCTAAAAAACGATACATGATTTAATAATTCTTTACCCTTTTTAGAATTTTCTTTACTGTTAAATGATTCTAACACATCAAGTGGCCAACAATATAATTTCTTATCACAAATTGCCAATAATGTTTGATAATCATCCAAAACTTCAATTTGTGTAACATTTTGTTTATCTACAACATTAATTGGATTAGAAACAACTCTCATTTGTTTACTATCACTGACACACATTCTAATCGTTGATACATAAATCCCAGAATCAGTACCACACACTAATCTACGTCCACCATAAAATGGTATAGCACAATTAATATTATTAGTTTGATGATTGAAAAATCTTTCTGTCAAAGGAGTTAAAGTGAAAATATCTGCCTGCGATCTTAATTTTTGTTGTTGTTTTTCAATTGCATCATATAAACCTCTTTGCACTTGTAAACTTTGTGCATATAATGTCATAACGTACCCTCTTCTACCAACATAGAAAAATGATAATGGGAACTTAGGTGTTGAATTATTGGATGATGTTAAATCTAATTTCAAAGTATTTGATCTTGTATAGCTTGTTGTTGTTGTTGTTGTACTATTATCGTTATAATTTATGACACTGTCACTAGCAAAAGAACTGTTATTAGTAATAGTAGCTCCTGAACTAGTAGTCACACTACTAGTAGAAGAGATCACAGCTGATGTTTTATTTACTCCACCAGTTGAACTGGCAACAATAACACCATCAGATGTTGATTGATGTTTCGGGAATTGTGAATCTGTAGCTGATGTTGGAGCTGATCCATTATTAGATGTATAGCCTCCTCCGGAAGAAGAGGATGATATACTATTAGTATTAAAATGACTCCCGGTGTTACTATTATTAAGAGTATGACCATCACCACCAGTATTTGAACTGGTTAATGATAAAGGACCTCCTATTGTATTTGATCTCCTATTAGTGCTGGCATTATTAGTATTACCACCAAAATAAAGAATAGCATCTTTTTGAACAACATCTTTAAATGTTAAGGTTTCATCATTCATACTAACATATAATAATTGAATTGGAATTGGACGTTGGAAAACTTTATGTTGTTCACGTTTATTAACCAATTTAACTTTAACAAATAATAATGTGTTATCAAGGAGGTACACTTGAATATCATCATTATTTCTTCTTGATAAATGACCATTGTATAAAATACGACGTTGTTCTTCAGTTAATTTCAAATCAACAAATTCACCTGGTTTAAACACTAATTGTTGTTTTAAAATTGCTAATTGATATTTATCACTAGCAAATCCAGTTTCTTTATTAATCTTAGCTAATAATTTTTCTAACATTTCAATGGCTTTCTTAATATTTTTCTTATCTGGATTATTATCTTTAGTTCTTTTCAACACTTGTCCTAACAATAAAGGATATCTAGCAGGCCTAGAAGTGGGTTTAGATAAGAATGATGATAAATCTAATTTTCTAGATTCTTTAAGACGTTCAGTTTCTTGAACAAATTTAGCAAACGCAGGGTTGTTTTGCTTTTGACGTTCAAATTCATATTTACCAAAGATTCTATTGGCAGCGTATTTAACAAAAGGATGGAATCTTGGGATGAAATTTATGAAAATATCCCCAATTTGATAAACTACTGGTTGCTGCTTTTGGCGGCTAGTTAATTCTTCGGCCATTTTGGCATTAATCATTAAAATTTCATTAATACCACCAAACACTTTACGGATAAATGATTCACGTTCTCTTTCTGGAATAATGTTTCTTGTTCTTAATGGGATAATCCAAAAATCTTTAATATATTCTAAATCTTTAACAAAATCACGTTCAGTGTAAATGGTTTCAAAAATCGCTTCCTGTCTCTTCTTCTCTTCATCATCAACAGATTCTAAGATTTCTTTAGTAACACTATAAGACCATAATAATTTGCTGGTTTCATCTCCTTGTACTGAAGATTTACTTTCAATTCTTTTAAGTCCTCCTTGTGGTTTCATATTAAGTCTTGCTTGTTGTTCAAACCTCTTTGGACACGCAATAGAGTAGCATAAAGAATTTCTATTACATGTTGGTGAATAACATTCTGTTAATAATGTGAAAACCCCATTAACTTTAACTGGTTCTTGAGACATATTTTGTTGTTGTAAAATTTGTTGTTGTTGGGGGGCATTTTCATCAAAATCTATTCCATTATTGCCAACAAATGAATTATTAGCATTAGTTATAGTATTTAAAGTTAAACTGGAACTATTATTACCATTATTTCCAAACCCTTGTAATACTTCATTAAATTGATAAATTTCTTGTTTAGAATCACGAAGACGATGTTCATAAGTAACATCATTAAAGAACTTTTGAGCATCAAGAGATCTTCCTAATAATAATGCAAGTCCACGATCATTATTACGAATAATTGTACAAATAATAGAAATAGCTTCTTGTCCAGTAAAGGCATCTCTATAAGTTAATCCATTCTTATCGCGTTCACCAACTTGAACTAATTCTTTAAATTCTTTAGATACTTTGGATAATAACGCTGGATAAATCGCTGGTCTACGATGCATGAGCATATTCTTAGATGAAAGAGACCTACTAGAAGTGTTTCTAGATGATAATGTCGATGCAGACCTTGATGGTCTACCATTATTAAATGACGATATCGTTCTTGATCGGCTGTTCATACCGCTATTATTATCATATCCACTAATGCTAGATTGCATGCTATTAGCACTCGTACTATTTTCATTAATTAAGTGGCCTCTATTATTGTTGTGTATACCACCATTATTTAAATTATTATTATTTATACCATTATTATTAAAGTTATTATTGTTCCATAAGTCCATTTTTTGTGGTATTACGCGCAGACCATTAGTGTTTCTGATATTGTGAGGAGAACCATCTTGGTTATTACGGAAAGCAGAAAAACTATGGCTGGTATTAGTTAAAGATTGAGTTCTGAATTGATTATTGTTCATACCATTATTATTTATAACATTATTATTCATGCCTTGATTATTCATATTAATTCCATAGCCTACAGAGAAAGATCTTCCATTATTGCCAACAGGACGGCTTTTAATGTTCAAAGGAGCAACTTCATCACTTTCTTCATAATAATTATTATTATTATTAATATTATTATTAATATTGTTATTATTATTAGGGTAAACTTCAGGTATTATGTCATTTCTAATAGGATAAGGAGGTTTTTTTCCACCACTAAAACGCTGCTGCTGAGGAGCAAAATGTGGCGATAGTTGTTGAGGCTGTGGTTGAGGTTGTGGTGGTATATTATTACGGTATTGTTGTTGTTGAAGTTGTGGTATTTGGTACGAATAATTGGGATCTAAACTATGGCTATCATAATTGTTGTTGTTCATCACTGGAAGTGGAGGGATATTCGCAGGTAATAACAGATCAGGCACATTCTCAAATTGAATATTATTTTGATTTGGATTATTATTATTAGTAGTAGTATTAGTATTCATTTGATAACGATCATCACCAAAAATATCACTATAAGTTTCTTGTCGCAGTACAAAGCTTTGATCTGGCGCCGGCATGATTGATCTCAAGATTTTTATTTAATAATAATATTATTATATATATATATATATATCTTTTTCTTAATCTTCTTGCTCTTACACACACACACGCACACACACACGCACACAGTTTTGTTTGGTAATTTATTTACTTTGTGTGTGTTGTTTGTTTCTTTTTCTTCTATCCGATAATATTTGATTAAATGAAGGTAAAAGTTTTTTTTTTGTTATTATTATTACTGTTTTTAATTATTATCCATAGAAGATTCTAACAGTAAAAACAATAACAATTAATACTTAATGATAGACTATTTCTTGATTATTAGTATTGGTGTTATGTTTTGTGGTTTATTGATTATTATCGATTAGTATTAGTAATGTGATGATAATAATTAATAAATAATAAAAGGAGGTTAAATCGATAAAAAAGAATTGAGAAAAAAAAAAAAAATTTTTTTTTCTATTATTTTTCCCTCTTTCAATAAATACAGTTGTTTTTTCTGCTGTAGTTGTCTTTTTTTTTTTGAATTTGAATTTGAATTTGAATTTTTTTTCTTAAAGTGAGAAAAAATTAAAAGCAATTAAAAAAAAGGTTGAAAATAATTTTTCTTCTTTTGGTGACAACAATAATTTTATATAAAAACAAGTTGAAAAAATAAAACAATAATAAATAATAACAGCACAATTAATTGTAATAATATCAAGGAAAAGAATAAATATTATTATTGTTATTTGTTAACAGAAATCGAAAATTAAGAAATTAAAAAAAAAGTAATAAAAGTAAAGAGAAACAATAAAATAAGAAAATTATATTTTTTTTTTGTAAAATAATTGATGTGAATCTATCTTTTTTATTTATTTTTTAACTTATTTTACTATTTGTATCTATCTAATTTACTACTGTTGTGATTGATTTCAAAAAATAAAAAAGGAAAAAGGAAAAAGGAAAAGAAAAAAGGAAAAAATAAAGTGTGTGAGTGTGAGTGGGTGCTTTTTTTTTATTTTATTTCCCACAGTGGTGCGATACCGTAGTAGTGTAGAAAAAAAAATTGGACAGTGAGTGAACTTTTACCATAAACAAAGTAATTAAAAAAAGAAATAAAGTAATCAAAATTTTTAATTTAATTGCTTATAATAAAAGAAAATGAAAATTTGAAAGTTTGATTTTCTTTTTTTAACTCCTTTCCCTGGCCATTCCTTTCCCCAGACATTTTTTAATTTTTTTTTTTTTTTGTTAGTGGTAGTGATGGTTAACTATTTTATGCTTCTTTTCTTCTTCTGGTCAAATTGGCATTCCGATGGTAATTAAAGAAAAGTTGGCTCAAATTAAATGTAAAATGTCTTGATATGAATGAATATTGTTATTATTCTTCTTCTTCTTCTTCTTATTGTAATATACCGTAAATAATGGAGTCATGTATTGTTAGTAGTAATAAATGCACAGAATTTCATTAATCTAACTTGTCCATCTACAACTACTGTGATTCCTTCTCCTTCACTGCTTTAATAGCATTGTATAGAAAATAATTTAATTAAATTATTCAGTTAAATTAACAAATAATGATTAATGAGGATTTGCTAGAAAATTGTTTGGCCGAATGATCAACTAAAAGCTTTACATTCTTGTAATGTCTTTTCCAATTTCCTCAGAAGTTAAGCGAAATTTCGGTCTTTAAATATTCTTTTTTTGTGGGCGCTTAATTTTTTATAATATCATTCCCTTGTTTCTATCATTTATACCACAACAATCTTGACAAGCCATTCTTAAATCAAGAATGTTGTGGTGGCAAATGTGGAAATAAATCTCACTCTCTACTTGTTGTTGTTTGAGTTTATAGCATACATATTTTGTTTGTGGGCGCTAAATCTATGAAATAAAAGATGATGATGTTTATTCTATTGGTAAATCTATCCTCTCTCTAATGATAGATGATGACCTGATGATATATGTGATATGTAATACCTGTACTATCTATCATATGATACTTGCATGTTGCTTTTTCTTGCTTTTTTTGTTAAAGAAAAGAGAAAAAAATTTTCTTTCTCATCAGAAAAAAAAATAAAACATATGTGGAAATATATATTTAGAAATATATATATATTTTTGATATATCATTAAATTCCATAATATAGATATATAATAAATATTAATAAATAAAATGTCTGCTTATCCTTGGTACACTAGAGTAACTGATATTGCTCATAGACTTACAGTGGTGACATTAGCCGGTGGTTCTTTATACATGTTGGGTGGTGTTTTCTACACTATTGTTTTAAACAGTAGAAATAATCAAGCCAAATTAGATAAATTCATTCAAGATAAAAAAGATCAAGAAACTGCTCAAAAATAAATTATAACATAAAATATTTTAATGTTATATATTCACCTGTATATATTCCATATATAAATAATTATTTCTATTTTTTCAACATCATCATAATACATTTTGTTAACATTAGTTTTAATTTGCATACTTAGTAAATCCTCTCAAAGGCCCCTCTCTCATCAAACAGCTTTTTTTTTTTGAGAAGAGAAAAAAAAATTTTTTTTTTGTATTTTTTATTAATCAATTTTATTCCTCAATCAAATAAAAGGATAACATAATTGTAATAGAATAATAATAATTATAATAACAACAACAATAATAATAACAATAGTAATAATGGGTAATGATGGAGGAACAAAACTTAAACGAGTTGACCTCGTGAAGCCAGTTTCTACTAAAGTATCGGAAAATCAATATCTTCAAAAAAAATTATCCAATGAATTAAAGTATAAACATTGTCACTTAACTAAAGCGCCATTGAAGGAACCAATTGTTAGTGATTATCAAGGGAATCTATACAATAAAGTATCAATATTAGAATATTTAATTGCAAATATAAATGCTACTGGTAGCGATAAAAAATTCAAATCTATCAAGCAATTTGTCGAATTGAAAATTTTCAAAGTCGGCGCTTCGACTGGTGATGATGCCGATGATGAATTAACCATCAAATGTCCAATAACAGGTACCATTCTCGGAAGTGAATCAATGGTTAAGAAGAAAATACATTTTTTTTATTTCAGTGAATGCGGCTGTTTATTATCAGATGAATTACTAACAACTAGAATAATAAACTTCAAGTATGATTCTAAAGATAAATTCAATTACAATCAACCAGATATGCTTGATAATACTAATGGTACCTCTGAAATTCAAAATAAAAACTTATGTCCAAATTGCAACACTAATGTTTCTCCATTTAATTTGATATACGTATATCCAGATGATGCTGAAATAATCACTAATCAAGAGAAAAGAAACGAATATTTAGCTAAGAACAACCATTACCATAATCTTTCATTAATTAAAAAGAAGAAATCTGGTAGTAGTAAGAAGAAGAATAACAATAAAAGGCCACATTCAAATGAAGATTCGGAAAACAAAAAGCAAAAAAGCTTCAACAAAATTTAACGAATAACGAAAGAAGATTCTAATTAGCGTATGATATATAAGATCTATGCGTATATAAATTTCCTATTTCTATTTGGGCGGTAACTTCCCCCATCAGCTGGCTGGAAGCAGGGAAAACTAGAACTAAGATTTGGTCTATAGGTAGGTAAGCATTCGGTTTTTCTTGTGAAGAGGAGCAAATTTACAGAAAAAAATTTGAAAACAGAAAAAAAAACTAAAAGTAAAAAAATTTTTTTTACCTTTGTTTTTTGAAATGTTTAATATATATATATATTGACAGCTTTTTTAAAATAATCAGTCATTCCAATTCATTCCTTTTCTAACTAAATATAAATGTATAATTTGCATGATATAGCTATTTGATAATAATTATTAATATTATAATATTAATATATATAATATAATATATCTAGAGAAAAAAAATATAGGTTCATTTTTTTACTTTTTTTTTTCTTCTATTATACTCAATCATGTCACGGCTTGGATCTGATGAATATCAGCAAAATCAATTGAGACAAGTCAATCAACAGTTACATGCTGGATATAATTTAGACCTTAGGCATAATCAATCATCTAATAATGATAATGATAATGATAATGATAACAGCCATAAAGATCACCTTCGGAAAATCTCTAACGGATTATCTAATGACGTAGTAGATAATGTGATTAACACTTCAATGAGTAGTAATGGTACTAATGGTGGTGGTGATGTCACTAGCAATAGTACATCAATTGATAATATCAATGACAATCACACGAATCACAATCATAATGGTAATATTCAAGATTTATATAAACGAATAGAGAATCTTACTTATCAATTAACAAAATCTCAAAATCAAATTGAAAATCTTTCTCTGATTGTGGATTATCAACAAAAGGCTATTGAAGCATTTCGTAATAAACTAAAGTTTCTGGATAGACAAAATAGCTTAATGGCGGATTATTTTAAAAGTAATTTAACTATTAATAATAAATTTTATCATTTGTTCATGCAAGCTGGTGTTAATGATATGCAAAATCAACCATTGAATCAAGTACAAGCTCAAGCTGTACAGGCTCAACAAGTATTAAATCATGCTCAAGTCCAGGCTCAAGTTCAGGCTGCTCAAGCTGCGCAAGCTGTGCAAGTACAAGTACAAGCTGCTCAAGCTGCTCAAGTTCAGGCTCAAGTGCAAGCTGCTGCTCAAGCTCAACAATTATTAAATCATACACAATCTTTACAACATACACAAGATCAAATTCATAACCAAGTATCACCAGGCATGGGGCTAGTCGATGATAATGGATTACTCTTCTCACCACAAATACACGCTCATTTTAATGATAATAGTCATAATCATAATAATAATCATAATAATAATAATAGTAATCATAATAATAATAATATCAATAACAATAGCAATAACAATAGCAATGGTGGTGAAAAGATTCAATTAGAAAATATCGACAATGCGAATAAAGGGCTTGATAACACCAATAATACCAATCAAAATGAGAATAATAATGATGTTAATAATAAAGATAATAATAAAAATAATAATACAGTCGTCATGCAACAGCAATTACAGTCTAATGGATTAACTGGCAATATGACACCAATCCAAAGTATAGCTTCACAATTTAATCCATTTCATTCGCCAATGGCTAATCTATCAAGGTCATCGCCATCAACTAATGTCGATCCTAGCAACGCCAATTCTAATAATCATAACAACAACAATTCCAATGGTAATAGGATTGGGAAATCTAAAAAGAGAAACCAAAATAAACATAATAATAATAATCACAGTAATAATAATAATAATTTAATGTTAATGTTGAAAAAGGATCCTAGTAATATCTTGAATTCTACCTCTGTATCTCCGTCATCTGACAATTCTTCTAATAATGCTAATAGCACCACTAACAATAACATAGCAAACCACACAAGCAATAATAATAGCAATAACTCTAGTATACCTAATAATGAAAACACCAAGAAAAACGGGAAAATAAGCACCCCTAAAAGGCACAAGTACGAACCATTCTACACATTTAAAAATACATCCGATAGTGTTAAAGAAGTTGTTCAAGAATATCTTTATGGTATTGGCAATGGACCATCGATTAAAAGCTTAGAAAAAGAGCATGGGCCTAGATGGAGAGGCGGTGCACATCATCCTGTCTCTAAAAAGTATGGTAGAATCAAGCCCATATATGATGCTGTAGAAAAAGGTATAAAGTTAGATTACAATGTTGAAGATATAATTTCGATTTTAGAAGATGCTCGAATATATGAAAGAGAAGGAATTGTTACAAAAAAATCAATGACTTGGTTGCAAGATAACATTCCACCTCAATTTAGATAATTAAAATAAAAATAATAATAAATTTTTCTATCTTTCTCTATTCGATCCGGATATTTATTTATCCGGATCGATGTGTTTTTTCCTCCTTTTAATTCTTGTTTTTTTGATTTATGTTGTAAGCTCTGCCTTTTTTTTCTTCAAAAAATAATGACGTAAAAGAAACTTTTTTTTTTGTTTTCTCGCTTGATTCAGTTTTGATAGAGGCGAGAGACCCTAAAACTATAAATCAAGTAGTTGATTCCCAGATTTTTTTATTTGCTATTTTTCATATTTTTATATATATTTTATATTATTATAACTAACTACCTTTTTCTTTCTATTGATAATTTCTATCTTTATTAAAAACAACTACTACCTTTTTCTTTTCTTTTTTCAAAAAACTCACTCTTTCTTTTTTAATATATCACTTAATGAAGAATCCTCACAATAATTATGTTCAAAATTGTGCCGAGAGCTTAAATATTTATTCTGAAAACAAAGATGCTGAACGTTTGCCACCAGGAGGATTAAATAATGAAAATGATGATAATGAAAGTGATTTTGAGTATAGCTCAAGAAGCGGTGCTACAAGTTTAAGTTCAATTAGTTTATCACCTGCGGATATTGAGAAATTAGTCTCTATTCATGTTCAAAATGAGTTATCTAAATTTAAACATCCGCCCTTTGAAGACTATGACTACGACGACGATTATGACGATGATGCTGATACTGATGAAAAGAAAAAGAAAAAGAATGCTTCTGCTAAGAATAGATCTTTTTTTGTTAGTGATAGATTTGATTCTATTAGAAAAATTAAGACTAATTATGCCAAATTATCTCATCGTTTTAAATTTTTTGAAATTCTTGGGTCTGCTGGCTACTTTATGGTTTTATACCCCTTTATTATTTTAGGTATTGTCTTTGGTGTTCAAAGAGAACGTAACCCTGATAGTTTTTCTGATACTAAAGTTATCTTAACATTTATTTTTAACATGTTAGCTATTGTTCCGTTATCAGTGGTTATCAGTTATTTAACTGAGACTTTAGCTATTTTAACTAATCCTACTATTGGTGGATTAATTAATATTACTTTTGGTAATTCTATTGAATTAATCTTTTCTATCTTAGCTCTTTTTAAAGGTCAATTAACCACAGTTCAAGGTTCTATGATTGGTTCTTTTATCTGTACTACTCAATTAATTCTTGCTGGTGTTTTAATTATGGGTAACTGGTCTAATAATTATAAGCGTAACTTGAAACTTAACAGTTTGAATTCTAGTTTGGATTCATTTTATATGCTTTTCAGTGCCTTTGCCATTAAATTGGTCTTTAGTGTTAATGATTATATTACTTCTAATAATGATAAACTCGTCTCCAGTGCTACTGAACCTACTTCTGTTATTAAGAAGATTTCTATTGCATTTGCGGTTTTCCATTTATTGTTATATGTGATTTATTTATGGCTTCCAATCCATTATAAAAAATTAATCACTCATTACAAGAAGAGTGTCATTAAACACAATAGAAGATTATTCAAACAACAAAAGACTAAAGAACCTGAAGTTATTCTTACTCCAACAACTTCACCTTCTAACAATATTGAATTATTACCCCAAGTTGTTAGATTTTCTTCAAACAATCGTTTTGAAAATAATAATGCTGCTGCTGCTGATTATTATGATGGCAATACTACTATAATTAATTCTGCTGTTTCTACTAAAGACAAGATTAAAATTTCTGATAATTCAGTTCCTTCTATCATTTCAACTACTATTAATAATGGTTCTACTACTGATATTGAAGTTCTTACTAATAACAATACTGAAACTAATAATGTCATTGTTTTAACTAAGAAGCAAAAAATATTTAATGTTACTGTTTATATTTTAGCTATTTTGATTGTTACTGTTTTAGCTTCATTTAACTCTAATTATTTATTAGACTCTTTAGATGATTTTGCTGAAGAAACTCATATTTCAAAGACTTTCATTACAGTTATTTTAATTCCTTTTTTCAGTAATGCTGCTGAACATGTTACTTCCATTATTGTTGCTTACAAGGGCAATATTGAACTTGCAATGAATATCTCTGTTGGTTCTGCTATTCAAATCAATTTCTTCATTGTGCCGTTCTTAGTTATCATTGCTATGGCTGGTACTTCTACAAAAGCTCCATATACTTTTCTTTATGAAGAGCCTTATGTTGATATAGTGATGTACTGTGCTATTTTCACATCATTTATTATTTATTCTGGTATTACTTATTTCTACAGTGGTATTTTATTACTATTCAATTTCTTAGCTATGTGTTTAGGTGTTTACTTTATGTGATTTTAAACCAATAATCCAAAAACTTCTTTTAAATTATATCTTTTCTATATTACTACTAGATTTGTCTTAAATTATATAAAAAAATTATATTCATATTATTACTATTTGTAAAATAGAGTCTCTTATTACATGTTGAAAAATCTCTGTTTTTGCGTGCATCAAGTAAAAAAAGAAAAGTAAAAAAAAAAAAGAAAAATAAAAAAAAAAAAATAAAAAATAAAAAAAAATTTTTCAAGTAGTTATAACAATAATACTTAGGTACTTATTGACTTATTTATTGAATATAAATAGCTATATTATTAATAAATAGAAAATATATTTTAAAATGGGATCGAAGAAAGGTGGAAATATTCATAATAATAATAATAATAATAATAAAAAAAATAATAATAAACCAATTATTAAGGATGAAAGATTCAGCAATGCGAAATCTGATCCAAGATTCAGATTACCGAAGAAAGATAATTATAAAGTGAAACTAGATTCTAGATTTAAAAAATCAGATATCGAAGATTTTAGAAATGTTAAGATTGATCGTTATGGTAGAAAATTGAAAGATTTAGGTATTGATGAAAAATACTCTGATTTCGATCGTTACTATTCTAAAGAAGATGAAGAAGGTGATGGTGAAGAAGACAGCGAAAGTGAAGAGTCTTCTGGTGTTGAAAAAAGCCAAAAAATCAAAAGTAAAAAAGAAGATGAAGATAGTGAAAGTGATGAAGAATCTTCTGATGATGATTATGAGGGTGAAGAATCAAAAGTTATTGACCGTGCTCGTGGTGAAGGTGTCAGTGATGAAGAATCTTCTGATGATGATGACTCTGATAGTGATAGTGATTCAGACTTAAATGAAGACGAAGAAGAACAAGAAGAATTAGCCATTGAAGAATCTGAGCCAGAAACTGGAGAACCAACACACAGATTAGCATTAGTAAATATGGATTGGGATAATGTTACTGCTGTTGATTTATTTGCTACTTTATCAAGTTTTGTTGATAATAATAAATCTATTAAATCAGTGACGATTTACCCGAGTCAATATGGTAAAGAAAAAATGGCTCAAGAAGAACTTGAAGGTCCAGCTAGAGAAATTTTTGCGGATGGTAAGAAATCCAAGAAGAAGAAAGATGACAGCGATAGTAGCGACAGTGATAGTGACTTAGATTTCGATGTTAATGACAAATATGATATTGAAAATAAAAGAGAAAAAGCTATTAAGAAATTATATGACGAAGATGAAGGGGAAGAATATGATTCTAAAAATTTGAGAAAATATCAATTACAAAGACTCAGATATTATTATGCTATAATTGTTTGTGACACAGTTGACAGTGCTATAAAAATCTATAAAAATTGTGATGGTATAGAATATGAATCCACTGCTAATTTCTTCGATTTGAGATATGTTCCAGATGATACGGACTTTGAAAATGATGAAAAACGTGAAGTTTGTAATAAATTACCAGTTAATTACAAGCCGAATTCAAGTTTCCAAACTAGTGCATTACAACATTCTAAAGTCAAATTAACTTGGGATGAAACTCCAGCTGAAAGATTAAAATTCGCTTCTAAAGCGTTCAGCCAAAATGATCTTGATGAAATGGATCTTAAAGCTTATTTAGCCACTGATAGTGAAGATGATGATAGAGCTGCTAACGATGAAGAAGATTCTGGTGATGAAATTGAAGAATCTAAAGACAGTAGTAAATTAAAGTATAAGCAATTACTTGATAGTATTAAAATTGGTGATAAAAACATATTTGATAATAATGATAACGATGATGACGTTGATATGGAAATTACATTCACTCCAGGTTTGGATGAAAACAAGGGTGAAGATGATGGCTCTGAACAAGAAGAAACTACTATTGAAAAATATAAAAGAAGATCTAAAGATCGTAGAAAGGCAAGAATTGAAGATATCAAAGAAGAAAAGAAAAGACAAAAGGAAGAGAAAAGAAATAGACTCAATAAGGGTAAATCTGATGATGATAAGAAGAAATCTGATGAACTTGATTTACTTATGTCTGATAATAGAAAGGATAAAGAGAATCACTTTGATTTGAAAGAAATTATTAAGCATGAAAAAGAATCTAAGAAATCAAAGAAAAGCAAAAAGAATAAGAAGAAAATTGATGATGAATTCTTACAGGATGATTTCAAGGCAGATTTACAAGATGATAGATTTAAAGAAATCTTTGAAGATGATGCTTTTGCTATTGATCCAAATCAAGCCGGCTTCAAGAAGACAGAAACTATGATGAAGATTTTGGATGAAAGAAACAAAAGAACTGATAATAATGATAATAATAATAATCACAATAAAAAATCTTCTAAAAAGAGAAAGAATGATGATAGCACTAAAAGTAAAGATTCTTCTACTCTTAGTTCTTTAGCTGAAAAAGTTAAAAACAAATATAAAAAAAAGAAGAGAAATAATTAGATATTTACATTTATAAGTTATTACATGTTAGCATTTTAAATTTTTTTCCTGTTTTTTGAAAAAAAATTTATTTATTATTTATTTTATCATATATATAGAAAATTAAAAATTTTAATAATAATAATAGAGTTAGAAAATATTATAATTATTTATTTATGTAATGATTTTTCTTTTTTATTATTATTTATTGTATTTATTTATTTACAAAAATTATTGTCTGGCTAATCTTTTACCAGCTTTACCTCTTGGTCTATCCTTAACTTTCATTGGGTTAGCATGCTTACCGGTTCTGGTTTTGAACCCTTTGGCTAATTGACCCCATGGAGACATAGATAATTTATGAGATTTCTTTTTACCTCTACCACCACCGTGAGGATGGTCACATTTATTCATAGCAAGACCACGAACAGTTGGTCTAATACCTCTCCATCTAGATCTACCAGCTTTACCAAGAGAAACATGTTGATGATCCATATTAGACACAATTCCTAAAGTAGCACAAGAGTCGATAGCAACATATCTTTGTTCTCCTGATTTCAATTTAATAACTGCTCTTTTCTTTTCAGGAAGTTTCTGCAAGATTCTGGCATACGAACCAGCAGCTCTACAAAATTTACCTCCGTTATTCTTATGAGTACCAATATTATGCACAATAGAACCGATTGGAATCATAGATATTGGTAAACAGTTACCCTTTTGACAAGATCTAGAAGTGACAATAGCTGGATCATAACCACTACCCATTTCTTTAATCCAAGCTTTTGGAATACCAGCTCTAAAAGATTGAACAGTATCCCCAGCTCTGAGACCATCACAAGCAATGATATAAGATAATTGACCAGTTTCATTATGTTTCAATAAGGCAATGTGTGCAGTTCTACCAGGGTCATACTCGATTCTTAAAACGGTTTGTGGACCTTGTATCTTTCTATCAAAATCAACTAATCTTATTCTTCTTTTATGACCACCACCACGATGTCTAACAGTAATTTTACCGGAATGATTTCTACCCCCATGTTGTTTCTTTGGGATAGTTAAAAATTTCACCGCTCTTCCCTTCCATAAATAATCATATATTGGAGCTCTGTACCATCTTAAACCAGGAGATGTTGGTTTAAATTTCTTCAACTTCACAAACTGTTTGAATAAAACTTTTCTCTTTTGGATTAATTCATCTTGTTTTTCTAATTCTGTAAGATCAGTAGTGTTAGGCACTATATTTATCGTTTGAACCTTTGCTGTTTCAGTAACTGTAGCCATATAACGATTACTACTTGCTGACATCCAGCTTATATTACTACCAAAAGTAATATTAGTAGCAATACAACGAACCCCACTGGTATTAAACAATGAAGATGCTATTTTAAACATTTTTATCTGTTTGGTGATATTACTACTATTTTTTGTATTAATACCAATCAAATACAATCAATAAATGTTCTCAACTCTGAAAAATTTTTTTTTCCCAGAGAAAAAAATATATATATTTTCGAAAGAGAAAAAATTCATTTGCGTAAGTGCTCATAATTTTATTTCACGTGAACGGAATTTCACGCATATACAAGAAGTACTATATTGATCATTTATACAAGTGCAGTCTTGATAAATTTACTTTATTTTTAATTTATTAATTTTTATTTCTATGCAATACATAAATATTGGCAATTTTTTACCAAATATTTTGTAATTCAAATTAATTTCTTAACATTTTTTTAGTAATGTTATTTGCGATTTATAGATCATTCAAAAACTTTTATAAAAGACAGCTAATACGAGATAATTTGTTTATTAACATAAAGTATTAATTACTTTGTATTAAAGTTATAAGAATGTTTAAAAATTAAAATTAATTCAAGTATCTATGTGTATAGTTGTTGTATACATTTATATATATGAAATTAATATTATAATAGACTTTATATTCATATGCTTATACTTTGTAACCTGTTGTTAAAAAGAAAAAGGTTTGGGAAAAAGTTTGATCTTGATATAACATGATTATTAGGGTGGAATCATCAGGAATATATAGGTTCAAATACTGATATTATATATCTCAAGTAACGTTAGTATTTGTAAAACCTGTTCCATTATCTATAAAAATTTTTGTTGGAATATTTTTTTTAAAACAGAAACTCTATAAATAGAGCATCCTATATAAAATATTTCTATTTTTTTTTCAGTATATGATAAATAATGTATAATGTATCAATAATTCAGATATTTGAACATATATATATATATAATAAAACTATAAACTATTCTAATAATATAAACTTGTCATTTTATGTCTGCAATTTATCTTAACAGCCTTTAATTTTGATATGAATATTAACATTCTGGATACTTTTATTTTTATTTTTATTTTTATTTTTATTTTTAATTTTTACAAAAATCGTAGGCTCAAATAGTATTGCTAAAAATTAATTCAAAAATTTGTTTAATAAAAAAAATAAAATAAAAAAAAAGTAAAAAAAGAACCAATAATTTAATAATAATAACAAATAATTTATAAAAATATTGATATATAATGTTTTAAGGATATTTCAAACAGTTTAAATAATTAAAAATAATATAAACTAAATTTCAATAATTGATAACTATCGATGTTGAAATATTTATGCATGAAATGACCCTTGAAAAAGGTATAGATAGGAGGGCGGCAATAAAAAAAGCAGGAAAAAAAAAATTAAAATGAAAATTCTAGAGAAGAAAATTTTTTTTTGTTTAATAAATAGCAACAATTAATTAATTAATTAATTAATAATCAGTACATTTTACAAGATATAATAAGAAAAGAATAAAAAATGGATGATAGAAATAAAGATTGTGTATTTTATAATAAAATAGGGGCTTGCAGGCATGGAGATAAATGTTCAAGAAAACATATAAAGCCGAAATTCAGTGATACTATATTATGTCGAAACTTATATCAAAACCCAGAATTAAACGATCAAGGAGAATTAATAAAAACAGATGAATTAACAAAACAAGAAGATAAGGCTACTACACAGAGGCATTTTGATGAATTTTTTCGCGATATATTTATTGAATGCGTATTATTAAATACTCATATTGAAGATATGGTTGTATGTGAGAATAATAATGTGCATTTAAATGGAAATGTATATATTAAATTTAAATCGACTTCAGAGGCAGAAAAAGTATATATAAATTTTAATTCTAGATGGTATAACGAAAGACCAATATTCTGTGAATTATCACCCGTGAAAAATTTCCAAGATGGTAGATGTCGAAAACATGATTCAAAGAGTTGTGATAGAGGTGGGATTTGCAATTTTATGCATTGTAAAGATCCATCCAAGGGATTACTCCATTCATTAAAATTAAGTCAAGAGAAATATTTTTCTGAATTGAAAAAATAAACTTCTCTCTTCTTTTTTTTTTTTTTTTTTTTTTTTAATGAATAGATTTAATTTCTTGAACCGATAATGGTGAACCCGAAGTATTGATTAATGAATCGATTTGTGACTTATCTAAACCATATACTAGTACATGAATATGACTAATTTGTTTAACACTTTGTAAAGCCGACCAATTACGGAACCATAAAACTTTATCCTGAGTGATGTTATCAAAAGGATCAACAAATGTCTTTTTCACGTATAAATCAATGATTTTTCTAGTAATAGGTGAAATATCACCAATTTCACTTTGAGGATCAGAAGGAATGACAACTTTGGACCAAACCAAAAAATGGGTGATTTCTGGGACTAAAGCATAAGGGAATTCATTAATAAGGATTTTAATATCAGAAGGATCATTAAAGATCAAATCCGATTTGCTTTTAACAACGAGGTTAGATTCGTTATACTTATCATCTAAAAATTTACTTTCATCTGCCCATTTTAATTGCTGACAAAGAAGTCTTTTATAAACCAGAATGTTTTCGCGTTGCATTTTTTTACGGAATTCATAATATTCTTTTGCAACTTTCGAATTTCTAGTGAATAATTCTAATCTATTTGTTTCTAATATTTTATAGTTAGTTATCATTTCCAGGGAAAATATATATATAATATATATATTAACTTACTAATGATATTTGTAACTTCTTCCCAAGTATATAAAATTGGCAAGTATTTAATACCAAATTCATCATATACTGGTTTAACATCTCTAATCATGGTGTATGTCTATAAATCTATATTTGGATGTATTGTGTGTTTTTTTTGGTGATGATCCACGAAAAGTATATATATATATAAGGATATTTTAAAATAAGATTCTTTTTTTCATTTTTTTTTTATTTTTTAATCTTCAATTTTTCGGTGGCATATTTTTTTCTTCCTTCAAAAGAACCTAGGTTTTTTTTTTGCCTAATTTTTGAGCGACCATCATTTCTATTTATATTTTTAAACTTTTTCAATGCTATAAATAATGTATATAATAAATTAATATATTGGATATATAAAAAAAGTAGAATAATATATTTGAATATTGTTTGAAAACAAAAAATGTGTAATTTCGTAAAAAGTACGTTGATAGAGTCATATCCCGTATATTTCGTATTTTCCTAAATGTTACGTTACGATAGAGAATCTTATAAAAGTCGATATTTATCATAAGTAAATATTTTGTAAAGTTTAAACTTATCCCCGATAATTCTTTTATCTATATTTAACAAAATAATTAAATAATTACTATTAATATTATTTATTGTCTTAGTTTCTTTCAAAATCTTATCCTCAAATAATAATCAACTATTCCGAGTCGAACCTTTTTAAAGTTTAGTTTCGGAATTCATGACATTTTCTTTATTATTATTGACAGCCATATAATTGGCTAAAAAAAATCCGTTATAAGTAAGGAAAGAAACATGAAAGGATGGGCTTTGCGGAGTACAATATTAATAAAAAAATGCCTGAATTATTATATATAAGAAAACAAAATGAAAAAATGAGTTATATATATATATAAGAATGAAAGTATGACGATGAATGAAAAATAGATATATAGATAATAGTAGTTAAATTTATACATCATCGTTATCAAGAACGTAACGACCAAGAATCTTACCTTCTTGCATTAATCTGTAAACTTCTGGCAATTCTCTTAATGGAACGATTTTAATTGGAGATTTAACTAAACCTCTAGAGAAGAAATCAATAGCTTCTCTAGTATCAGCTCTGTTACCAACGTAAGAACCTTTAATAGCGAAAGATTTAACAACATGTGAAAAGACTTCGGATTTAATAACGGCACCAGCTGGTAAACCAACAAGAACCACTGAACCAGTAGGTCTAACATAATCACAAGATTGAGACATAGCTTTCTCAGAGACAGAAACATTAATAACGGCATGTGGACCACCATTAGTGACTTCTTGAATGTCAGAGACAATGTCTTTGCTCTTGGTGAAATCAACAAAGGCATCAGCACCTAATTCTTTACATAAATCTTCTTTACCTTCACCACCATCAATAGCAAGGACTCTGAAACCCATAGCTTTACCATATTGGATAGCAAGAGAACCTAAACCACCACCAGCACCAGAGATAGCTAACCAATCACCAGCTTTAATGTCAGCGGTTTTAATGGCCTTGTAAACGGTGACACCGGCACACAAGATTGGAGCAATTTCAGCTAAATCGGTACCTTTTGGAATCTTGGCAGCTTGAACAGCATCAGCAGTAGCATATTGTTGGAAAGAACCGTCATGGGTGTAACCAGATAAATCAGCTTGTTCACAATTGGATTCATAACCTTGTTCACAAAGTTCACAAGACATACAAGAACCGTTTAACCATTTAATACCGGCGTAATCACCAATTTCAAAGTTTTTAACTTCGGAACCTTTAGAAACAACAATACCGGCACCTTCATGACCACCAACTAATGGCAATTTAGTAGGTAATGGCCAATCACCTTTCCAAGCATGCAAATCGGTGTGGCAAACACCGGAATATTTAACCTTAATCAAAATTTCATTTGGCTTTGGTCTTGGTACAGGAATATCTTTATATTCTAATGGACCACCATTAGTTTCAAAGACAATTGCTTTTTGGGTAGCTGGGATTGTAAATTTACTGACTAAAGAAGTAGCAAAAGATCTTGAAGCGAGAAAGTTAGATCTAATTGGGAAGTTTCTGATTGCTGAACGAGAGAACATTTTGTTTCTTTTTCAAGTTAATATTAAAATTATTTATTTACTATTATAATAATAATAATTGTCAAAAGAAAAGAAAAGAAAACCAAAACAAAAAAAAAAAGAAATATGAACAGAAAAAGAAAAAAGAAAAGAGCAAAAATATAAGGAATTGAAGGTATTCTTATATTAATTAATATCAATATGTTAAAATCAGAGCATTAGCAGTAAAAAAGCAAAAAAAAAATTTTCTTAACTTTTTATTAGTCAAATTCCCTTTTTATGTATTTTTCCTCTTTAAAGTTTATAAAGTCACTTATAAAAAGAAAAATAAATGAATGATTCTTCTTCATCCAACAAAAAAAAAAATTACTAATATTTCTTAGTACTCTTGGATTGGAACAGTTGTGCCATAGAATAATCATGATAAGTATATTTGTTTAACGTTATCATACTTTTCCTTGACAAAGACTAATGAAAAGATCCTAAGAAGGAAAAAAAATCACATGTATTAGAATGATACGATTTTTTTTCTTCCATTTACCCCAGAAATATCTCTATGAAAAACTAAAAGATAACGAAAATTTTTTTTTGAGTATCATAATAATATATGACGATATGTATAATATATATACAATAAACCATGTTGTTACCAAACATTGTCGAGGATCCAGATGATAAGGAGTGGAGGGGCAACAAAAATCAAACTAAAAAGAAAATATTTTATTGGCATAATCATTTTTACCGTTTTGAAACCGACCAGCGACAAAAAGAGGAACAAATATGGACCGGAATATTCTTTTAAGTAATAAATAATACTTGCAACAAGAAATAGAGGCCCATAATGGCCCCTCTTGAAAAATTATCAATGTTACTTGGATGCCCCACTTTCAAAAAAAAAAATTTTTCCTTCTTATTTTATATGAATGATGATAATGATTGGTAATCCATTGTGATTATTGTATTTATTATTATATTTATGAATATTATTATTATTCTTAATGAATAGAGAATTGAATTGAACAAAAATATTATAATTATATAAATAAGAAATAAAAAAAAATGTGAAAAAAAAGAAAAAAAAAGAATCAAATTTTCAAAAAATAGAGCAATTGACCTAGTTTTGAATAATTTTTTTAGTGAAATCAAATCAGAATAATCAATGAAAAAGCGAAAAATCCAAATAAACAAATCAACAAAGACTATATATACTGAAACAGAACTATACCTATATGACGAAATGATGTATATTGTACAAAATCTTGAAGTTAATTTTGTAACACCCCATAGTGGCCCCGCAATTAAACAATACAGCACACCAAAAGTTGAAAATGCAAAATAAAATACAATTAATATAGACCTAGGGTTTATTTTTAAATTCCAAGATACTGTGGGATTAGGATATATATATATATATAAAAGAGGGTGTTGCTTGAGTGTAAAATTCTTATATTAAGCTTAATATTTGCGATAACATACCGAATCTCGGACATGTTATATTTTCCGTTTCACGTTAATCTCGGATAAAATCATTGATTGTACCGGAATAAACATAGCAGAATAAAAAAAGAAGAAAAAACAAAAAAAGAAAATCGATCGATCGTTGGGTGACCAGCTGGTGGTGGCCGGTGGAGAGATGCTATGTATGTATGTATGCATCCTGTTTCCCGCCATTGTGGAGTGAGCGCGCAATATTTGGTCCTGATCTCCTGATGGCACTTATGTATGTAGCAAATCTTTACTTTTTTGATAGGCGATTGAGTCCATCACATTGGTATAAAGACTGGCACTGCCAAGGGAGTAGAGTCTCAAAATAGAATATTGGTTTGTTGAAAATTTTTCGGTTTGCGATAATTACATTAAATTGATTAGTTGATTGTGTGCTAACAGGTATCATGTACAACCAAAGAGCCAATGGTTCAAAGGATTTTACGTTTTTGCTTTTCAATCAATATTATGGGGGTATTTCCTGGGGTCGACAATTTCTAACAAATCATATATATATTATTGATTTGATTTGGGTAATTGGTGTGTAGTGTAAATTATACAGCGAGAAAGAAGAGGTACAAATCCCTCTATACTGGTAACACACGTAAAGGGGAGAAAAGTAAACAACAAGATATTGATTGTATAGTAGTAGCAAACGAAAGAGTAAAATATATTAACATCTCATTAAATAAATAAAACATAACTTTAAAAATAAAAATAAAAAGAATGAAAGAACGAGTTTTAAAAACAGGTGGTGTCTGTAATTCGCTGATGTTATTAGTCTCTGTATGGGGGTTTTTCCATTCATTTATTTACTCCAAGGAAAAAAAAGAAAAAATATCAAATCTGTAATAGCAATTTTTCATTATAAATACCTGTGGACATCTCCTTGTTTTTTCAAAAAAAATTAATTTTGCTATTTCTTGTATTACTTCTTATTTATTTCTTCTCTATAATCAATTAAATTAATTTTAATTAATTAACTAACTAACTAACTAACTAACTACAAAAAAAAAGAAATAAAAATGTCTACCTTTGAAATCCCAAAGACTCAAAAAGGTGTTGTCTTTGAAACTAATGGTGGTCCATTAGAATACAAGACCATTCCAGTCCCAACACCAAAACCAACTGAAATTTTAATCAAGGTTGTATATTCCGGTGTTTGTCACACCGATTTACATGCCTGGAAAGGTGATTGGCCATTAGCTACTAAATTACCATTAGTCGGTGGTCATGAAGGTGCCGGTATTGTCGTTGCTAAAGGTTCCGAAGTTAAAAACTTTGAAATTGGTGATTACGCCGGTATTAAATGGTTAAACGGTTCTTGTATGTCTTGTGAACTTTGTGAACAAGGTTATGAACCAAATTGTCTTCACGCCGATTTATCTGGTTACACCCATGATGGTTCTTTCCAACAATATGCTACTGCTGATGCTATTCAAGCTGCCAAGATTCCAAAAGGTACTGATTTAGCTGAAGTTGCTCCAATATTGTGTGCCGGTGTCACTGTTTACAAGGCCATCAAGACTGCTGACCTTAGTGCTGGTCAATGGTTAGCTATCTCTGGTGCTGGTGGTGGTTTAGGTTCTCTTGCTATCCAATACGGTAAAGCTATGGGTTTCCGTATCTTGGCTATTGATGGTGGTGATGAAAAAGCTAAATTATGTAAAGAATTAGGTGCTGAAGTCTTTGTTGATTTCACCAAGAGTAAAGACATCATTTCTGAAATTCAAAAGGCTACTAACGGTGGTCCACATGCTGTTATTAATGTTTCCGTTTCTGAATTTGCCATTGCTCAATCCACTCAATATGTCAGACCAATTGGTACTGTTGTTCTTGTTGGTTTACCAGCTGGTGCCGTTGCCAAATCTGAAGTTTTCTCTCAAGTTGTTAAGAGTGTTTCCATCAAAGGTTCTTATGTTGGTAACAGAGCTGATACTAGAGAAGCTCTTGACTTCTTCTCTAGAGGTTTAGTCAAATCTCCAATTAAGATTATTGGTTTGTCTGAATTACCAAAGGTTTACGAATTAATGGAACAAGGAAAGATTCTCGGTCGTTATGTCGTTGATACTTCCAAATAAGCGATTTCTATTCTTTAGTGAATTTTAATGCTTTTTTATGAACATTTTATATAAAAACAAAAATATATTGAAGATTTTTTAAATATTGTTATATTTCTAACGTAATTGGCAATTTTCATGTCTAGTAAAATTAATTATGTTACACGTCTTTTTGGACAGATCAAGACATGCTTTAAATCATTGGGTTCTTGTTTAATTGAGATAATTTTCAATAGTCCACTACAAATGGTAGTCTACCGTCAATACCGGTGATTTTTTATTTTCTATTTTTTGTTTTTTATTTTTTTGTTATTTATTAATTTATTAATTTATTAATTTATTATATAGAATAGTTATTATCTCTATTATTTATTAATTTATTATATGAAATAGTTATTTTCTCTCTTTTTTTTTTTTAAATAATTCAACATTTATGTTTGGAAAAATCATATTTACTAAAGAATGATTTATCACATTTATCACATTTAAAAGGCCTCTTCTGTAAATGAATTCTATCACGATGAGCTTCCATATTTTGCTTTGAAACAAACCCTTTAGAACAAAATTCACAAGCATAAGGTTTATTATTCAAATGATTACCATTAATATGATTAGTTAATAATTGCTTAGTGGTACACGCCTTTGGACAATAAGTGCATTTAAACATTTTAGTATTAGTATGAATATTCGTGAAATGATTGTTTAATGAGCTTTTACTAGCAAACCTTTTTTCACATTGTTTACAAACAAATCTCTTTTCATGTTCTTCTAATTTTCTTTTAATGCCTCTAGTAGTTTCATTGCCCATCTTTTTCTTTGGTTTACTTATTGATCCATTACTACTAGCACTTGTTTTACGAAGTGAAGTAGATGAAGATGAAGGTATAGTCAACATATTTTTTTGATTTTCTTTATTATTATTGCCCATTTCACTTTTAACTAATAGTTGTTGTTGTTGTTGTTGAGGTGGAGCATACCGTTGATTTAAAAGTCTTGAATCTTGTTGTTGGTACTTTATTTGTTGTTGCTGTTGTTGAAAGTTATTATTGGCATTGCCATTTTGAGCTAATGGCGGAAGTTGAACAGGTTGTTGTTGCGGCTGCTGCTGCGGATGACCATAAACTTTACTATTGTTATTATTATTATTGAGAATATTACCATTAGGATCTTTCTGCATCATTGATAATCCATAAATAGCATTTCTAGTCATCTCAGAGTTAATAATATTGCTATTATTAATGCCTCTTTCATAGGATTCTTGATTAACTTGTTGTTGCCAGTTTTGAGGCGCACTCTTGATATTATAATATCCTTGCAGCTGCGGATGTCCACGGTCATTACTATTATTACTATTATTATTATTATTATACATTATATTAGGTTGCTGTTGGGGTATTTGACGGTTTTGGATTATATTATGATTAGGGTATATGGTATTATTATTGTTATTAGCATTACGATTGTTATTATTGTTATTATTTATCGGTGGCTGATGAGATTGGAGATTTGGAGATTGGTTTCTTGAATGAATATTGGTATTAATCTGCTGTTGTGGGTAACGCGAATGGCTATATATAGGATATATAGGCTGTTGCTGACGAACCTGTTGTTGGTGATGTTGTGGAATTTGTTGTTGTCTTATGTCACGATTGATACCTGGAGGTGGGTTATTAGACCCATTAGGAACACCAGCAGTATTAGCAGTATCACCACTAGAATTTCTCATGTAGCTATAATCTATAGACATTATTAATTACTCTCAAGAGCAAATGTGGATTTATTTATTTATTGATTGTGTTTTGAATGATTTTCATTAAAAAGAAGATCTTCACACAAAAAAATAATTAAAAAAAAAAAAATTTTTTTTTATTTTTTTTTATTTTTTTTTATTTTTTTTTAAGAAGATTAGAAGCTATCGCCTATTCGTTAATCAGAAAAAAAAAATAAAAAAAAGTAAAAAAAGTAAAAAGTAAAAAGTAAAAAGATAATAATAGTTGATTAACTAATTATAATAGTATATTCTTAGATAAATACTATATATATTTATATTATTAAAATGAATTCTTTTTCCTATATAATATCAATCGATCAATAAAAAATAAAAAAAGGAGATATATTTTCTAGAGGATTTTTAATATTTCTTTTTATTTTTTTTATTATTTCTTTATTTCTTTTTTTTATTTTTATTTATTTTTTATTTTCTCTTATTGTAAAAAAAAATAAAAACCCATCACATTGTAGTCACTAAACCAATATGGCGGATCTTAGTATATTGTCAAAGAGAAAAAAATTTTTCAGAGTGAGGTAGTTCAAATACTCACAACTACATTCTTCTTTGCATCGTTTGGTTTAAACAATATAACATAATTCTCGTCAATGTTATCATAATCATCATCAGCAGAAACACTGCTGCTTTTAGTTAATGTTAAATCAGATACTACTGGACGATGGTCACTCATATAGAAACCATTGAATTCAGAATGTAAAACAGCAAATTCATCAACTTTTACTGAATAATTTTTAATCTCTTGTTGTTGTTTCTTTTCAATAAACAAGTAATCAATGACTTTTGCGGGCTCTTGAATTCCGCCATCAAATCCGGTATATGTGAATCCTTTAAAATGCCCATAATTAATGACATCAGAATTTGATCGTGTGCTAGCCACTACTCGAGTGTCTAACAAATGCTCGCTAGCAATTCTATATGGTTCATCCTTCGGCTCAGTATTGAAATCACCTCCAAAGAAACTTGGATCATTGTTAATGTTTTGAGTCTTGGATATAATTAATTTTGTGGATTCCCTACGGGCCACTACCCCTTTATGATCAAAATGGGTATTAAATACATTGATTTTCCAGTTACTATTTTGACGGTTTTTCAAATGCACCCAAGTGACAATTCTTTCCATTGCGGCATCCCATCCTACTGATGGTATATCAGGAGTTTCACTTAACCAAAACGTCTTTGATTCTATTAATTCCCAATGCTTAGATTGCCAGAAGATTGGTGAATATTCACCTCTAGTTTTACCATCTTCTCTACCAATCCCATAATACTCCCATTCATCGCCATCGCCATCGCCGCTTTTCAATAAATTTAAAATATCTTCAACTTGATTGTGAAGAACTTCTTGTAATAATACCACTGTTTGTGCATTATGTTTACTGTTGAACTTAATACTACTAACAATCGGGAATTTTCTTTCGGACCATGGTTTTTCTCCTTGCCATAATCCTCCATTATCATACCTAATATTATTAGTGTATAATCTAAATTCTAAAGGGGTGGCGGTTTTTTCACTGGTGTTAATGTCTTTAGTCATTATTTCATAAGTCGTCATATTCTATCTTTATTATAATTATATAATGATAATAAGAAACAAAAATTCAAAAAAGAAACAAAAGGTGTGATTTTTTTTTATTTATTTATTTTTTTAGGGACATATGTCAAATTTAGACCTTAAAAAAGAATAAATAGCAATAAATGACGGTAGCTGTAGTAGTACAATCACGTGGAGAGGAGTCAGATGAATATATGTGAATATCATATGTGTAGTGCGCAATTATAAAATATAAAATATATTGAGGATGACGTACTGATATCGAAAGTTTCCATAATAATAATAATATTTATTTATTTATTTATTTATTTTATTTATTCATTCATTTATGTATTTATTTATTCATTTATTCATTTATATATTTATTTATTTATTTAAAAAGATTTTCAAATATCCAATTGGTGGTATAGATGGAAAAACAAGTATAATTGCCCCCAAGTGAATCAACTCCTCGAATGCAAAAAAAAAAAAAAAAGATTGATTGATTGATAAGTTCTTTCTTTCCTTGCTTTCTGAGAAATCAATTAATTGGTTACATGGAAAGTAGAATTTTCAACTTTACCTGAATCATCAGCCAACTTTTTGAATTCGGCAGCTCTAGCTTGATACTCTTGTTCAGTGATCCCTTCTTCTTTCATAATCTTAGATTTCAATTTATCCTCATCAAGATCATTAGTTATATGGAAAGTAGAATTTTCAACCTTACCTGAATCATCGGCCAACTTTTTGAATTCGGCAGCTCTAGCTTGATACTCTTCTTCAGTGATCCCTTCTTCTTTTAAAATTTTTGCCTTCAAAGCATCTTCTTCCCCAGAATTAGTCTTGTTATAAAAAACCGAGAAGTCACCATCTTTTTTACCGTCTGGAATAACAATGTTTGAATTACCACTCATTTTGAAGTTTGATTTGCGTTTGTATTTCTTCTTTGAAAATTTATTTATTTGTATGAGAAATATATAGATACCTCAAAGTAGTGATAAGCTTATTTAGGGATGGAAAGAAAAACGGATTAGCTCTATCTTTAACTTTAGTTTTTTTTAACTTGCGTATTTTTTTTCTTCCTCTTAAAAGAAATTTGGATGGACCATCTCTAAGGATACATATAGTACCAGAGTGCATATAGCACAAAAGTAGCAATTGTTTCATCAAAAATCATTGAAACCTTCTGACAGAACTAATTATTGGGAATTCAAATAATAAGGATAACTATTTGGGATAACTATTTGGGATCGCTAATGAATAAATTGTAAGACTTTATAGGTAACTAAGCAAGATATTAATTATTTCTGGAATCGCAAATGAAACTGTAGTTAATTTTATTATTTTTTTGTTCTCTTGACAGTTTTATATCTTACAATATGTTCCAATAATAATATTAATAAAAGTTTATTGTTTTTTGTAGTCTATTAAATTAAAAATCCATAAAAATATCATGCTACAGGCAGATGCAGTTAAACAAAGTCAAGTTAGTAAATAAGTAAAAAAAAAAAAAAAAAAAAATTAAATAAATGATAGTAATAAAAAAGATATATTAGAAGAAATGAAATAATAGTAATGCTTTTTAAAAAAAAAAATCAAGTCATACAGTACCAGGCTGTTAATTAAAGGATGCAGTTGATAAATTTTGAATAAGTTGGTAATATAGTTGATGCGTAGCAGTGGGTAGAGGATAGTTAAGTCATTCATTTATATGGTGCATAATTTTTGTCTCTTTTCTTGAGATTCTTCAGCTTCGTTATCTTCTTCACGGTATCTTATGGTACGTGTAGTGAAAGATCTTGGAATACTGTTAGCAGTGGAAAAGACATTTTGTTGGGTTTGTTTAGTAGAAGTAGAAATGTAGGAAGTTTGAGCGAAAGAAGTAACACTTGGAGACAAAGGTGATCTAATAACATTTTGTGGTTGCTGTTTTTTAGCACATTCCTGATAGTCATTTAATGCTAAGTCGCAAGGTTCATCTATTTCTTCTTGTTCAGAGTATTTATTGTTAAGATCTTGCTCATCTAAAGCTAAATCAGAAGGCTCATCGTAGAAACAGGTTTTGTTGAAAACATCATGAATACTACTATCAGCGTAGTGATGAGTGTAGAAATTATTGTATTTGTTGATAAAACTAGCTTGACGGTTCATTATTGTTAAGTAGTTATATTGACGGAGGAATAAAGCACTAAATAATTTGTTGGTTGGAATGTGAGCTGGGTTTAAATCTGTTTTTATGATTTCAGTATTAGTAATAGTAGTTGGGGCAGTATCTTTATAAAATTCTTTAATAAGTGTAATTTTTTCAAAAGTGACGTTTTTTGTATATTGCATATTAAAGAAAAATTGTGAAATAAAGATGTGCTTTTATGTATTATGTATTATTACTATTATTATTGATAAAATAGAGAAAGATGAAAAAAAAATAAGACAATTGTTCTTTTTTTAAAAAAAATAATTCAAGAGATTCGCTTGGATATATATATGATTTTTTCTGTAATATTGAGTATATTCTTACCAGATCTAATGTTGATTGATCTCTTTTTTTTCTCTCTTTCTTTCTTAGTTGTATTATCTTTCCTTGCATGAAACCGTTCGAATGAAAAAAAATTTTTAATTTTTGAAACTGATTCCGAAAATAAGAAGTTAAATATAAAACAGCGTGTAGCGCGCGGACGAAAAAGGACTTTCTACGGTTCAAATGTGCATGAATAGGAGAATCAACTACTAAAAGAACCCTTTGATTTTACTATCGATTTCCCGGTAATTTACTATACTCTGGATAGGTAAGTCAAACAATTTTACTAGTGCTAATAGTACATGTTTCTACAAAGAATAGGGGGATATTACCTGGATAACAAAAGAATAATTAAAAAAGATGGAATTAATATGGATATACTCAGTTTCAATGTTGAATACACTGTATAACGTATCTACTTCAAAACAGAAAAAGAAATATGAAAAGTTTTCTTACAATTCTACTAGTTACAATACTATCTTTTTAAGTAAATAAGAAGATCCATTGAAAGAGATCCATAATTGATACATGGTCACTTATTATTACTTGTAGTTTAACACTAATGATTATTTTTAGTAGTATTAGTATTAGAGTATAACAAAAGCACCAGTCTGCAGCAATATTATTAAACAATTATTAATAATATGAATGTAATAAGTAAAGTAATTTTTGTGGTAAAGTTTGTAATATGATAGATTTCATCTATTTTGAAAAGTTTCATAATATCTTTAAACTGTGGGTTTTTAATAATGAAACTGTGCAATAATAGCTAAACACACACAAAATAATTAATTGAATACATTATTACCTACTACTACTCAAAACAATAAATTGGAAACAAGGATCTTACTATTTTTAGCAGATTCTTCTTATAATTATTATCATCCCTTTCAATAATTAATCTGTCTTATAGTTGACGAAAATAAGGAACATATATATCAGAAAATAAGGACAAAATTATTTTGAGGCTCAAAGGATATTTACTATATTACAAATTAAGAGAAACAATTCTGTAGGTATTATTACTGTAATATAGAAGAATCAATTCTAAATTAGATCTATGTTTCGATGATTAAAACTTCTAAGAACAAGAGTATGAGGAAAACAAAAGATGAAATGCATTTCAAAATAAAGATGAAATAGATGAGTTTTCATTTTTATCACTTATTTATGGGGATAAAAGAAAAAAAAATCATTTTTCCACTTAATTAACTTAAACCAGAAGAAAACTCTAAAACTTGTGATCTGAAAAATAAAAGCCTCAAAATATGAATGGTGTTTTACTACAGGTGAATCACAATATAGACATTTAAAATATAAAATTATTGGGGTATTTTGATTAATATTATTTTTTGCTATTTTTGCTATTGCTATATATAAAACTTTTTTAAAAAAAGAACTAATACTAATATTCTTCTTCAATTTCTTCATCACCGAATGAATCATCACCAACTTCGATATAATCTTTTTCTAAAGTAGCTAAATCTTCTCTAGCTTCTTGGAATTCACCTTCTTCCATACCTTCACCAACATACCAATGGACAAAGGCTCTCTTCGAAAACATCAAATCAAATTTTCTATCAATTCTTTCCCATGCTTCTCCAATAGCAGTAGTATTAGCTAACATACAAACAGCTCTATTAGTTTGTGCTAATTCAGAACTCTTTGGTACTGAAGGTGGTTCAAAACAAATACCAATCTTGAAACCAGTTGGACACCAGTCTACTAATTGAACGGTTTTCTTAGATTTAACTTGAGTGACTGCACTTTGAACATCTCTAGTGACAACATCACCTCTATATAATAAACATGTAGCCATGTATTTACCTAATCTTGCATCACATTTAACCATTTGATTACCTTGTTCAAAACATGCGTTAGTGATTTCTGTAACAGTATTTGATTCATGCAATGATTTAGCTTTAGAACTGATTGGACCATAAGAGACTAATGGGAAATGAATTCTTGGGTATGGAACTAAATTAGTTTGAAATTCATTCAAATCAACATTTAATGATCCATCAAATCTTAAAGAAGCAGTCACTGATGATACAGTTTGAGCAATTAAAGTGTTTAATGAGTTGAAATCAGGTCTAGTAATATCTAAATTACGACGACACATGTCATAAATAGCTTCATTATCAACCATAAAAGTAACATCAGAATGTTCTAAAGTTGAATGTGTAGTTAAAACAGTATTGTAAGGCTCAACAACAGAAGAAGAGACTTGAGGAGCTGGGTAAACTGCAAACTCTAACTTGGCCTTTTTACCATAATCAGCAGATAATTTTTCTAATAATAATGATCCTAAACCTGAACCAGTACCACCACCTAAAGAGTGATTAAAGATGAAACCTTGTAACCCATCACATTGATCAGCCATCTTTCTTAATCTTTCACAAATTGGTTCTAATAATTCCTTTCCAACAGTGAAATGACCTCTAGCATAGTTATTTGCAGCATCTTCTTTACCACTGATCAATTGTTCAGGATGGAAGAAATTTTTATATTGACCCGTTTTGATTTCATCAATGACATTTGGTTCTAAATCAACGTACAAAGTTCTTGGAACGTATTTACCTTGACCAGTTTCACTGAAAAACGTTGAGAACCCTTCTTCACTACCTTTTGGTTTAGTTAATCCTTCTTGTAAGTAACCATCTGGTCCAATACCATGCTCTAAAGAATATAATTCCCAACATGCGTTCCCAATTTGACAACCAGCTTGCCCAACTATATTTATAATTTATTAGTAATTTATCCTTTATTTGTTTTTTCTTATTCTTTCTCAGATATATATATATATCATTTGTTTAATTGAGAGCGCTTACCATTTATACTAACGACTTCTCTCATTATTATTGATATTGATTAATAAAAAAAAATACGATTAATATAAATAAAAAACAAAATAAAATGTATTAAAAAAAACAGCAATTAATAATCCCACTATAATTGAAGTTTATGCTTTTTTTATTTGATTTAATTTATCATTTATTTTTACTTGATGGATGTATCAAACAACGGCAAAAACAAATCATTTGTTTATTTATTTTTATTTTCTATTTATTTTTAAAATATCAAAAAATTTTTTCCTCATAGAAAAGAAAAAAAACAACAAATAACACTTTGTTTTCTTTTTTTGTTTTTGTTTACTATATTATGCACATATCACATGGTTATAAAATTAATGGAGGTACAGGAATATACCAATATCAAGGATATATTGAGCTTTAGAAGATCTTTCTACCTTTATAAATAACCGGAAGTCTTCCTATAATAAGCTAAAAAAAGCCAATAATTTTATCTAATTATAATATATATATATATATGTATATGAATGATACATTTTAAAATAAATTTTATAAGATTTCTGTGATTGAATTCTGTGAAGGAAATGGGCTTATTTTAACCAATTTATTTAAGATATTCTAGATTACTGTTAGTTGAACTCTTTAAAGCAGAAATAGTACAATTGACCATGTTATACCAACAACTAATACACATTTTTTAAATAGAAGAAATAAATTATGACGAAAGTGTATAATAATGGAAATTCTATTGTTGCAATAATGAAAAACACCAAGATAGTAGCTAATCTAATAGATAATTATAATTTCATGAGCATATAAAGCAAAGAAATCATTAGCTGTAGTTTTTTAATAATCATTGAAGGGTTGTTAGTTAACTTGGCTACAAACGAACCATTAATATAACAATTGGTGAAGGAAAGACAAATTAGGATGTTTCAGGGCTGTAGATACTTATACATCGAGAAGAACCTTTAATTTGAATAGCTCTCAAGACATATTTTAAAAAATGATCTGAATATACTCAATTTTAGTTATATTTATGTACATTCATTGTCTGAATAACTTAAATGAATAAAATTAATGGCATTTTTTATCTCCTTCTTTTTCTTTTTTTTTACCAGGGATTGAATGTAATGTTGAAAATTTTCTCCGATCACCTTGTTACTTTTTTGCAAATTTCTTTTTTTGTCTGCTGTTCTGTTCCGTTTATAAAAAGGTCAAAATTGATTAATATTATCAAGATACATTTAATTTTTATTCTGGAAACAAAAGATACAAAAGATAGAAAAAGTTATAATGTGAAAAAAAAAGAATAAATGCGTTAACTAACTAAGAGTGATAATATTTTAAACAAGTATTGATAGACTAGTAAATGATGTTGCTGGTAATTGAAATGTGATAGATAGCCACGATCAAAGTAGAACGTGTAACCAGTAAGGCCATAAATGTTAAAGGGAAGGAAATGTGTTGGACTTATGGTAAGAATAAAGTACTGATATACTTAAACAAGATATTGTGAAAAAGGTCCTAATGATATCAAGGATACTATTGCAAAAGGACATAGGTAAACCCCGAAGTAGTTAATACTCAATATAATGAGAGAATAGAACATATATAGTTCATATTACATAAAAGAAGAACTTGAAAATGACACTGCAAAAGTGATTGAAAAAAGAGTATGAAATTTTCTGATAGTGAATGAAAGATATTCTCCTTTTCTTTTTCTCCTCATAATAACTAATAAAATATTGAAATAGATTATATATATATATGATATTATGTTTTAACGAAAAACGTAAAAGCTATGTTTATATATGTATGGCTCAAGAAGAGTTAATCGTCAATTCAAGAAGATTGTTCCTCTTTTTTTTTTCATGAAAATTATTTGCAAACGTCACTCATATATATAATATTATCTCAGATGTCAAAATGTCAACAAGAGAAAAAACTACTTTCCTCCGAACATATAGAACCGGCTATGGAAAAAGTTTTCTAAAGTAACCAGTATAAAAAATCATTCAAATGTATAGATCATTATTGTCTAACTTGCTTTTCCTACTTTTTGTTTTGTTTGTTTTTTTTATATTGAATGATCACCGACAAGTGGTTATTGTATATTTTTGATTTGATTTTTGATTTTTCGGATATATATATATTTATGCTCTACTTCATCAAGAAATAGAGCATATATTATCCTACCCTTCAAAACTTTAGGGTTTAACTAATTTAATCTAAAACATATATGTGTTCACATATGTGTTTTAAAATATTAAAAAAATTTTTTTCTTATCGATTCTTAAGCTTTATATTGTTTATGGCAGTTTACCTACACTCCAACTGTGCACTTTTTTGCATTTTTGCATTTTTGCATTTTTCACATTTCAATTTTTAACTTCATTTTTTCTTTCTATCTTGTTTGTTCATTTATTGTTATTATTAATTACTATTATGATTTAACCGATTTACATCCGTTGATTAATCCAGAGAAGAAGAAAATATTGACAGTAATTATCTCATAATCTAAAATAATTATATTATAGGAAAAAGACCCCCAAAAAAAGAAAAATCAGCTTAAAAAAAAATAACAAAAATAAGAGAAAATCTTTTTTTTTTCTTATTTATACTATAAACGAAGAAAAATAAATAAATAAATAAATAAATAAATGAATAAATAAATGAATAAAGAAATAAAGAAATATATAAGTAAAGAAATATATATATAAATAAATATCAAACAGAAAACTTAGAAACATAACTAATATATCAAGGATACTACCATACCATTATCGTCGATAAAAAGTAATTAGGAATCTTACACTTATTTTTCTCTAAAGAGACTCATTTCAACAAAACGTTTCAAGAAACAACAACAACAACAACAACAACAACAATAATAATAATACCAGATACAAAGCATGAAACTGGGGAAAGTAAAGAAGAAGAAATCTTTTACAGCCTCCAAATTAGGATGTGATTATTGTAAAAAACATTCAAGACGTAAATGTGATGAACTGGTTCCTATTTGTGGTGCTTGCAAGAAGAAAGATATTCATTGTAGTTATTTAGATGCTTCTCAAGAATTCCTTGATAGAATAAGGAGAGCTCATGCAATTATTGCAGACCATAGACGTCAAATATCCAATAATCCACCACCGCCTCCAAACGCCACTAATTTTGGAAAATTTAAAGTCTTCAGGATTAAACCTTCGGATAGTAATTCTAATTCTGGTTCAAGCAATAACAAAAGTAGAAATAATAACAACAACAACAAATTTCTAACCAGGACAACCCCAAATTCTACTGAGAACTTGTTAAGTGACGCTAGTAGTAATGCTTTCAATGAACCAAGTAAAGGATCTTTTATTTCTTTTGAACATAATGCTTTAAAAGGGAAGAAACCGAAGAAAGCTAAAGTATCATCAAAGAGTCCGGCACTTTTTGGTGCTTATCAAGTAAACCAAAAATTACCTATTCAAAAATTTATATTCCATGAAGCTGGTAAATCTCAAGAAGATTCTTACATCAAAAGCTTATATGAACTATTCGATGACTCTGAAGAAACTGCTGGCAAAAGATTCAAAGTTTTAGAGAATGGATTTTCCACAAGAATGATTGCTGCTACTACTGTACTCCCTTTATTTAGATGTTTTATCGTTATTGGAGTTTCTGTTATGACTGGCACTTTACATGTTAAAAGTATCCCCAAATGTCAAATTCCTTTCTTAGATAAAATTTCACAAGAAAATTTCGAAGAAGTTCTGAAATATATTGCTACTTCCTTTGATGAAATTTATGAATACACTAGGCTTAATAAACGTGAATCACTATCAGATGAAAATATTGTTGCATTTGCTAAAAAGATCTTTACAGTTTCAAGCAGCGGACTATTACTCGTTGGAAGTAGTTATTACTCAAGATATGATTATCAAAGGTGTTCTAAAAGCTTCAATTTATACTTGAATGCTGTTAATTTGTTTGAAAATTATATAGGTTTAAACTCTATAAAACCTGACTTCGGGTTTGGGTTTTTAAATGAATTAGCTTATCTTGATATCAAATGTTTATTTATCCCACCTTACAAGCCTCAATTTTTAAAAGAATTATACATTAATTTACTTCAATTTCAAAAATTTATCAACAATAATCCAATGCTAACCGCTGAATTTAATAGTTTAATCAATTTCTATCAATTTTTAGTTAATGAAATTTTACCACTACAAAATTTAAATTTCACTTTAGGGTTTTCAGCTGACACAATCTATAAAGTTTTGAATAGGTGGTATAGAATTTTGCCATTCAACATATATAACATCAATAACAAATCGATGTCTATAGAAGAAAAAGTTTTCTATACTTTTTGGATAGCTACAGGGATTGGATTATGTCACGTGTTTAATAATTGTCAATATCTCTTTGGGGTAGGATTTTTTGGATTTGCTAGAGTCCAGCCAGTTTTCAAAAGTTCAGTGTTTGATGAATTAGAAACCAAGAAAGATCCTTTAAGTTTAGAATTAAAAGAATTTGTCGTTTATTTATTAAGAATAATTTCATTTTTTTCTATGAGAGTTAATATTTATTTTGAAAATATTCATATCACTGATCCATTCCCACCGATGTTAACCGTTGAAAATAATCGTTTCAAGGCAAGATTTTTAACCAATATTAACGAAGAACAACTTGATAGTTTTAAATCAAGTTATTTTAAAAGAGAAAATTTTTCTTCATTATCTTATAATTATCCGCAACCAACAAACAGCGGCGGTGTTGATAGCACTGGGACTTGTAATAAAATTATTGCAAATAATAAAGATAATAAGAATTATTATGATTATAATAGTGTATTAGTGCTTAATAATTATCAAGTTAATTTTAAAGAAAATAATCCACCAATAAATACAAGAATCACATCAATCATTAATGAATGCAGTCATTCATATGATATAACAACACCGCTATATAATTTCAAAATTTCTAAAAATGGGTTATTACCGCAAGATTTCAACCCTAGATTATCAAGTTTTATATCAAATAAAGAATATGGGAAAAGTTTTGATAGTAAAAGTTTCTTGCTTAAGATTTTAAACCAACTTTTAATAGATCGGGAGTGCATGTATAAATTCACATTATTCGACAATAATGGTAATTATAATCCATGTCCCGAATATGATCACATAATTACTTTTTTACATAAAAATAATTATGGACCTTTGACTTTACCACCACATGTTGAAAAATGATAATAATATTCTCATAAAAAAAGGGGGTTTTTTTAACCCATTATACATTTGGCCCACAACCACAAATTTAAAATTTTTTTTAATCCATTATACATTTTCCTAAGAACTACAAATTTTAAAATCTGACAGCATAATAAGATCTGTTATATTGATATATATACTAAATAGAGAGAAAATTATAAAGGAAAATAGAAATAAAGGTAAAAGGATTGCGTAGAAATGATCAAAATTACGAGGGGAACATTATCATTTATTATACTAATATATTGCAATACGAACGTGGTTTGGAATGAATAGAAATTTTTACAACACGTCTTGCAATGTTCATCTTGTTCCAACTGCTACACCCACATATTGAATTTTTGGATATTGTCCTTATTTACCTTGAAATTAAAAATTATCTTTTTCATAAATTATATTGATTGTTTTACAGACAGCCGCTTTAAGATTATCTTCATATTTGAGCAATATCTTGTACCCATTTGATGATATTGATGTAATACAGGCTGGATATATTATCCATATTTTTTTGGGTTCAATAGGGAGTTCTTTTTTAAATTCCAGCTTGTTATAGTACTTTGTAGTATAAATATCAATATTTTCCAAATTTTGACGAGGCAAAGCAAAGTAAGCCACTAATACCATCTTTTCACTAATTGTAAAATATCGGTGAAGATTGTATAGTAATTGATAATAATGTTGAATCAGTTAAAACTGTTATTCATAAATTATTTAGAAATAAAGTATATGGAAAGGTCAGTATACCTTGAACAACTATTATATTTTAAACTTTAATATAGTATTATATTGATTTTGTTGAAGTAAATTGATAATGATTTTAGCTCTTATTCTTAGCAGCTTCTAATGAAGATTGATAAATTGACAACCCTCATAAATTGCCAGTCTAAATAAAATAAGTTTATCAACTAGATTTCTACCAGTACTAATAAATCAGTAACATTTTATTTAGTTGTAATATGTCGTCTGGCTGCAATATCTGGTGAAAATCATGATAAAAATCTCTATTCATGATATATGAATTAATACCTAACACTTGGTAGCTGTATCTAATGTTTTGATATATTAAGAAATGATAGAGATTTTATTTTTTTTATTTCGAGCGACTCAATAAAAACCCAAAAAAGAAATTTCATGATATTTAAATTTATAAGCTGGCAATTTAATCACTTTAGATCCTTGATATAAAAGACTATTTGAACCCTCAAATAAAATAAACGAGTTATCTTTACTTAATTGACTTCAGGAGAAAATCAATATTTATTTATTATTTGTAAAGCGTAGTTAAATTTTTTTCTTTATCGCTTACTTTCTTTTTGTTTAGAAACATGCCTCATTTATTGTTAATATATTACTTCCTATGTACTATTTACTATTTACTAATTATATTTTTTTGTTTTTATTTCTTATTATGCATGCATGTCATATGTAATTTTTTTCTTTTTTTCTTTTACATATGTAAAGTTTCTGTTGAAGTATCAAATCAATCACCGTCAAGGGTATCTTTTGGATTATTGTTTTTACATTACTCATTCTCCAGTTTTAAAATATACAACTACAATTTATTTTTTAAGTATAGTTTGCAAAATATAGATTATAATTATGAATACTTGCAAAAACCGAGGGAGGGGGGTTATACCATTACTTGAACTATGTGTGACGACGTTTTGACATATACGTTTCAAAACAAAAGAAAAAGGATATTACCATTTCGTTAAATTATCTGTAAATATCATTTCCTTAAATTGAAAAAACTTAAAGAGCTTTTAGTGATTTTATTCTTTGGTATAATCTTCTTCTGCTTATTAGATGTTCCATTAATATTATTTTGAGTGTCAAACTTTTTAATTAGATACATATTACTGGGATTTTTATTAATTCCAAATTTATACTGCCTCCATAATAAATCAAGATTATTGTTGTTATTGTCGTTGATAGTTATGTCATCTAAAGCAGTAAAATCCATTAAAATACTTTCTTTTTTTAAAAATAATGTTAAATATATATTTGAAATCGATTCATTAATTTGATTGAATTTATCAAATACTGATTTTATTCGTTGTTGATAGTTTCTTTCTTGACTGTTTTTCATTGAAATCATTCTGAACCCAGTATTGTTATTCGATTGTATTATTGGGAAATTAGTCTCTAAATATATTATATTCGAATGATTTATCACATCAATGATTAATTCATTCAATCCTTCATAATTATAATCACAATTAATTGATAATACTATTAAATTTGATAATTTGCCACATTTTAATCCTACTAGTAATTGCCTTAATTCATCCAATCCATGAATTGAAATTTTCAATGCAATTAATCTTTCTATTTGAATTATTTCCTTTGAATAATAATTATTAATCATTATGTATTTAATCGGTGGCTCTAAATATTTCTTCATTTGATCATGATAATAATACACTCTTTCAAAAGTCAAGTTCCCTAATAGTTCTTGATTAATTAAATCATCAAATGACACATTATTTCCAATTATTTCCATTCTATGCTTAATACCATTTATTAAAAAATCTTGAAGTATCATATTTCTATACCCATTATCATTGTTATTGGACAAAGAATAATAGTGACAATGGAAGCTTTTATTGAGACCCATGAAATTACTGAATAATAAGAATAATTTATAACTATCTCTTTTAAGTTTTAATAGCTTATTCCAAGTATCTAATACTATTGAATTATCACAATAGTTCTTCATGACATCTAAGTGTCCAATTGTTAATTCTTTATAATTTTCAAGGATTTTATCTTGACATAATTCTTTCAATTTCTTGAATTTTTGGAATTGCATTGGTCGACATTTTAATCGTATACTACAACTAATTTGACCAATTGGTTGCGGTTCATAATTTACATTCTTCCAATCATAATAATCCGCATGGTTTGGTGATTCATATACGTGATCTATCATGAATAATTTATCAACTACACCCCCGATCCTCAGATAGTCATCAATTTTATTAACAATGATCGGTTTTTTATTATTATCAGATCTATTCTTTCGTCTGGAATTATATCGACGTCCACTACGTCGACCTGCGTGACCACTACCACCATTATTATATAACAATTTATTCCTTTTTCCTTTTCTATAACGTGTTGATTTATCTATCATATTATGCTATTCATTAGTTAATACTTGATTTTGCTGGTAGTGTTATTATTTACGCGTCGCGTTCCGAAGAAGAAAAAAATATTTTTTATATTTTTTTATTTTGATTTTACATGCATGAAATTTTTTTTTTTCATTTTTTTTTTAAATAATATTAAAAAACAAGTATCTATTATAATATATATTTATATATATATATTGATTGCTTTATTTATTTAGTACATATTAATTTCTATCGGTAATTATCTTGAACCACCATAAACTAATTTAAAAGTATCAGAAATTTTAGAAATATTATGCTGTTCAATTAAACATAATTGTAATAAAATTCTTGCCTTTGCAGGGTTCAAATAACCAGATGCGATAGCCCCTTCATAGGAAAATCTCCCAGATGGTAAATTATCAGATGGAACAATACCATTAGCATTTCTAGTGCTATAAATAACTGGAATTCCAAAATTGTTGGAAAGCGTCTTCAAGACTAAATTACCATGATCAGTCCATGATCCAGAACCAGAGCCAGCTAATACAATCCCTTTGACATTTAATTGAGTCACAGCCAATTCAATCAATCCAACGTTTAAAGATTGATAACCGTATAATATAATAACTTCAGGTAAATCTAACTCATTACGAATCGCAGCTAATTTTTCAGAATCAGCGAATATCCCTGATAAACGGTGTCTGAAAGAATTTGTGTAAAACCAATTTATTTTATTGTTCACAAACATTCCTAAAGTTCCTTGTTCATCATTTTTGAAAGTATCTAAAGAATTTGAGTTTGATTTCGTTGCATAAACTCCAGAAACAATTCTATCGTTTAAGCAAACAAGTACTCCTCTACCTAAAGTTTCTACATTACTAGCGATAGATACTGATTGATAAATGTTCATATTACCATCATAAGATAGAGCAGTCAGAGGTCTCATACTACCAGTGATAATAATAGGTTGTTCAAAATTTGTAGTTAATTCAAGGAAAAATGCAGTTTCTTCTAAAGTATCAGTACCATGAGTGATGACAATTCCATGATATTTTTCTTGTTTTAAAGATTGTAAAAGTTCATTTCGAAGTTTTAAAATATGCAAAGAAGTTAATTCATTTGAACCTAAGCTATAAATTTGTTGAAATGTTAAAGTGGCAACTGTGGATAATTCTGGGATGTTTGAGACTAATTCATTGATCGTCACATTCACTGAATATCCAGCTGTCGCAGAAGTTGATTCTCCAGATGAGGCTATAGTACCACCAGTAGCAAAAATCTTGATAGAAGGTAAACTTTGATTATTATTTAATAATATATGAGCAGTTTCTTCATTAGTGTCGGCTTGATAATGTGATCGCATTTCATCTCTTTGTTGCCATCCAATGTTTGAAATTGAAGATAAAAACTTATCAAAACCAAAATCCATGGCCATTGTCAATCTCAAAATTGATAAAACCGTTAAAAGTAATATTTCTTTCATCTTTACTAAAAAAAATATATATATATATATAATATGGATCTAATTGATATTTTATCTTTCAGTGAATTAATAAATGAATGAATGAATAATAAATCTAAAGATATTAAAAAGTGAAGTCGATATATAATAAAACGGGGAAAAGATGTGTCATAAATAAAAAAAATTTAGAAAAAAATTAAAAAAAAAATTTTTTTTTTTTAAATTTTTTTTGTTTTCTTTTGACTAAGTCGATGAGATAGATAGATGGTACTAAGAGAAAATACCTTTTGCTTGTCCAATTCCCGCGCAATGATTTTATTTGTTTTAGTAATTAAGTATTAGGATCTGATTGGATTATATGGAATATAATATAATATAACATAACATAATAGGAATAATGAATAATTTAATTTAAATTTGAATAAAATCAGTTGTTAAATTGTGTTGATTCCATGACTAATTGAGTGAAAGTTTAAACCAACTGAAAAAATTTTCATTTCTCATTTCTCATAGTCATTGTAAATAGGTTTGTAAATAACCATTGAAACCTTAGCTATATATCAAAAGAGAAAGCTAATAAACGTAAATGTTTTCTCGTTAGCCGAAGGTAAGAACGTTATTGGCCATAATTACTGTACGCTCTACAATTTCTATTCAAAGAATAATAGGAAAAATGATTAATTTATAATCAGAACAAGTATCTATTTATCCGAAATAATTCTTACAAATGGGAAAAACTTTCTAATTTTAACTTACAAGTTTACAGTAGTTAAAGAAGTAGCCCGTCCAATATATTTATTTATTCTTTATGATTATATAATTGCCAAATCATATCGAAAGAAATTCTTTTAGATAGAACTCTTGATACGCCGTTGATCTAATAATTCTCTCCATTTGAAATCTAACTAATTCAGAAATATTCTTTTCTTTTTTGAAGAGTTGGTTATGAGAAATAACATATAACTAAAGATTTTTAACAATAAAGCAAATTCATTGTTTATTATATTTATTGAATTGATATACATACAAAAATCATATCTGATAAATTACCAGTTATTCTAGGCAAAAAAAAAAAAAAAAAAAATGATGAGACCAAATCGATGGGTTTAAAATACAGAATGAGAAAAATGTGATAGAGAAAAATTTGACACAACACAAAATAAATAAATAGTAGAGAGGCGAACTGCAACAGTAACCAAAATAAACATTATCAACTATTAATAATAGAAGAGACATTTTTTATCATTACTTATTTATTTATGATAGTTATAGATATAATATAATAATAATGTGGCAGTGTTTATTGTTAGCTTTTGCTACCAGTATATCATTATCAGTATATTCAGTAAATAAATTCAGTAATATATGGAATAACCCACCTACATTGACAATCTTATTGGTGGTGGCATTATACATTCCATTTTCTATTATTTTCTTGTTACCAATAGATCTTATATCTTCAACAGCTACAGACAAAGATGCTACAAATGAATTTTTCTACATTGAATCCAAAACTTTGATTTTAAATCTTTGGAGACTTAATTATTGGTTAGGTTTTTGTTTGACTTGGGCAATTTTACCAATTATACAATCATATTACTCATCAAACAATTTCAAATTCAATAGGAAACTTCGAGATTCTTTGATTTTCAATTTAAAATTTTATTCAGTGTATTTAATTGTGGCTACTATTGGATTGGTCTATGTTTATTTCAATATTGGACTCACATTATCGTCGATTAAATCTTTAATAATTATTTTATCACATTGTTACTCTTTGATTCTTGCTATATGGTTTATGGGCTATGGATTAGTTAATATCCCTAAAATTTTACTTGGGAAATCGTTGTTATTCCGTCGATCTGAACAGTTTTTTATTGATAATTATTATGTGAAATTATTAAACCAAAAACAATCTTATAATGATTTGAAAATCAATTTCAATCAAATTATTTCCCTTGTGAATAATCTTTATTCAATCATTGACCAACAATCTAGTGAGTACCATCGTTTATGGATTGAACATTTATATAAGTCTATCCCATTCCAATTCCAAGAAAAATTGAAAATTAGTAATGCTTTGGATACCAATTTAAGAAATAATTTGAATAATTATAATAATCGTTTCAATCAAGATTTAAACATTGATAATAATCAAGTATCTGATCATTTATTATTGAATCTTACAAAAAATTTTAAAGATTATTATTATAATTTAATCATCATTGAAAATAATTATTATAACCTGATTAAAGACATTATTAAAGTTCAAGACATCCAAAATTCCAAACCATCCAAATCTTTAACTTTTAGAGTGCCTAATAAGACTCATTCAAAAGTGTCAATTAACAATTTAATTAATAATATATTATTCAAATCTTCAAGAAGTAAATATTGGTATTATAATGTTATTAACCCGCTTGGATTAAAATTTTTCGGAATTGTATTTAGTGGATTGTCAGCACTTATTGTTCTTTCTGAATTATTCCATAATTCAAAACTTTCACCAATTAATATTTTCATATTCAATTTATTAACTACCCAAAATTATTTAACTAATTTCTTAATCATCACATTATTGTCTTATATGTGTTTTGCTTCTTTAATTTCTTTATCAAGCACAAAAATCTTCCTCATTTATAAACTAATCCCTAGAAATTCTAATCCTTCCTCATGTGTCTGGTACTCATCATATGCGATTAGGGTCACTATCCCATTATGCTATAATTTCTTGACGTTACTCAACAAACAAATTTTATCCTCGGATAACTCAATCTCTAGTAGGGATTCCAGTAAATTTTCCAAGACTCAATTTGCTATATTCTTGGGTAATTCAATTAACATGATTGGCATTGGTAAAGCTGTTAATAATTTGCTACCATATTTCATAATAATTCCAGTATTAATATTTTTATTGAATCGGAATAACAAGAATTCTTTAGTATCAATATTTAAGAAAAAATTATTTTTAGAAGAATTTGATTTCTTATCTTGGGATGATGGCTTGGAATTAGACTCAGATGAAGAAGAAGATGAAGGGGAAGAAGTACAAGAGGAAGGTAGAAATGGCCATTATTATCAAGACTATGAAGAAGAGGAAGAAAATATTGATTCTGAAAGGTTGACTAGAAAACAGCGTAAAAATGTCATGATTGTTAATCAAGTTGAACAATTAATCGATCAAGAACTTAATAATCCGAGATCTTTATTAAACACTTATGATAATAACTACTCAATTTTTTACAACAATGCATTACGCCATTATGTTGATAAAATCATTAAACTTAGTGGCAATGATAGTAATGGTATCTCTTTAGATACATCTAATGACAACACTCGTTCTAGCCTTGATCATTTATTCTCTAGAGATCCTGATGAAAGCTACACTTATGAAGACAATGAATAAGTTAATATACTACTTTAATATACTACTTTACTTTAATAATATACATTTTTTTTCCTTCTTCAAACAATTATTAATATATTTTTCCAAAAAGAAAAAAAAAATCATAAACGTAAATTCTGTATATATGTAAATCTATTAAATAATTTGATTGAATTTTTCCGGAGTTAATTCAAGTTTTAAATTAGCATTAAGTAGTTGTTCTTTTAAAATGAATAATCTTCTCTCTTCAGCGATTAATTCTTTTAAATCTTGATTTAAAATTTTATTCACTTCAACGTTCCAAAGATAATATCTTTTCAATTTATCATAACCAGCCTCACTATCATTATCATTTTGAATTTGGCTAATGTATTTACTAGCACCTGTTTTATTAGTGGCTTTCAATTGACTAATAAATTCTTCAATGATATCACTTTTGAATTTTAAATCAATAGTTTCAAAAGTTTTCCCATTGATTATAGACATCACTATTTTTTCATCCATTGCTTTTTTAGATTCGTCATCGTCATAACTATCGTTGTCATCATTATCGTCATCATCATCGTCATCATCATCATCATTGTTTTTCTTCTTGTTGTCATTGTCACCATCTTGAATATCATTATCTATTTCCATGTCATCATCTTCTTGGTTGAATATATTGATTTCTTTAGTTTCACTAGGTTCTACTTGTTTCATGTGCATTATTGAAGATAACGTCATTCTTTTAGGTTTTTCTTCTTCAGCAGGCTTTTCTTCTTTGATGTCACTACTGTTATTACTATTGAGGATTTCTGATAGAGGTATAGTTTTAGACTTACTTTCAGATTTCACTTTTGAATTTTGTTGTTGATTATTAGTATTAGCAGGCGATAATGATTTTAATTTTGAAGTCGCAGGCGTTGAAAGTACTTTCGCTACCTTTAATTGTTTAATGGCTTTAAGTTTTTCTTGTTTTCTTAATTGCTTCAATTTTCGACTAACTTTGACTAATTTCTTAATCTCTGATACCATTTTAGCACTTAATTCTGGATTAACTGGCGGAGGTGGTGGATGATGAAGATGGTGACTATTATTGGTAGTGGGAGCATTGCTATTTAATTCTTTGGATAATTCTTTAAAGTCATAGTCAGTTAATAACAATTCATAAACCTTTTTGACCCCTTGAGGCTGACCTTCAAATTGTTGATAACGATTGACAGCTTTACTAGCGAAAGTAAGAAGTTTATCAGCAATATATTCATCAGATTTTTCAAGGTTTTCACTACTAGCAGTGTCAAGGAGATATTGTTTATCATTATACCACCAAGGAAATTGTTCATCACCATGTTCGCGGTTTGCCAGGTGAACAGTTCTGATATGTTTGGCTAAAGCGTCACTACGAGTGAAGTTTTTAGCACATTCTGGAATTATACAGAAATATGGCTTTTCGCCAGTGTGTGATCTTAAATGTGCAACAAGTGCAAACCTACTAGGTTGTATGATTCCATTTCTTGAACATCCAGTCCATTCACATTTATATTTAGATTGCCTTAACTTTATATGTTTTGATAATAGATGTGACGCTAAAGAGTCAACGTCTTCAAGAGTTGTATTGCATTCATTCCACTGACAGATTGGTTTACTTTCTGTTGTTGCTGGTTTAGATACGGTATTAACTTCAGCCATTATTGCTATTTTGTTTGCTTACTTGTAAGGAATTGACTGATTGTTTATTTTTTGGACATGTTTATTCTCAACACGATTTTCATTTAATGAAAAAATAATTGTGAAATTTTGAAAAAGAAAAAAAAAGAGAAAAAAAAAAGAAAATAATCAAAACATCCGTGCATTTTGATATTATAAACATCCAGACACTTTATACTGTTGTACTATATATGACAAACGAGATAAATAAGTAAATTAAAAACATCAATTGATTAGTTAACAGAGCATATCATATATAATATCATTTTGAAAAAGATAAAATTGAATAAGTGAGTGTTTAAGAGCTATTATTATATATAAATAAAAAAATAAAATAAAATAAAATAAGATAAAATAAGATAAAATAAAATAAAACAAAATAAAATAAGGAGGATAACAAAAAAAAAAAAAAAAAAAAAAAAAAAAAAAAAAAAAAAAAAAAAAAAAAAAAAAAATTTTTTTTTTTTTTTTTTTTTTTTTTTTGATTTTTTAATTTAGTTTTATTAATTCTTTGGATTATTTATTTTTAAAAGTATCAACTTCGAATTTATACTTCTTTTTAGTGACAAATACATCATCTAAAGCATCTTCATCAACAAACCAGCATACTCTACCAGCAGCACCTTCATTAACAATACTACTAGGTAAACCTTTATCAGGTCTTTCAAAAACATCCTTCAATATTGGAGCTTTAGTACTACCTTCAACGACGAAAGTGACTCGAAGAGAATGACAAATTACTGGTACTGATAATGTTATTCTATTACTAGGAGGTTTAGGCGCGTTTACCACTGGCATTACCCAAGCTAAATTTTCACGAAGTTGTTCACGATTTGGGAATAATGAAGCAATATGACCATCGGGGGCACATCCTAATAAGAAAAGATCAAACATTGGCAATTTAACAGAATCTTTGAATGCAAAATTCTTGATTAAAATTTTTTCATAATCATCAGCACATTCATCAGGATCATTGATTAACTTTTCATTAATGTGGTAAATTTTAGGAAACCCATGATTGACACCAGAAGGCGAAGATTCAATTAAATCAAATATGTGACGTTTAGCAAGACCATAATTAGACTGCTCATCAGAGAAAGGTACTAATCTTTCATCAGCCATGTAAATGTCCCATTTTTCCCAGAATACATCTTTTCTTTTAAGTAAACCTTTATTTAAAACTGATATCAAAGAACCACCAGATATTGCTATCTTAAATCGTTTTTCTTGCTGACTTTTCAGTTGTCTTTTTTTTAATTTTTTACCACCATTTCCACCTGGAGAGGTATTAGTGCTAGTTTCTGGACCACTTATAACTGCTTGCTCATCTTTCTCACTAGAAATGGCTTTTTCAAATTTATTACTGTTCCAACTTTCACGATTATTGAAAGACTGACTTCTATGTGGGAACAACACACTATTCTGTGCTGAGATTATATGGTCTGCCACTGCATCCGCGACATCATCGAATTCTTTAAATGCATAAATCTTAGGCACTGTAGTTGTCATAATTATATATTTATTTTTTTTTTGTTTCTGTTTTTTTTTTATTTTGTGTTTTGCTGTTCGTTGAGTATTTGTTTTAGGGAGGCAAAATAGTATAATAAGGGGACGACGATTTTTCTTTCCAATAAAAAATAATGCTCATAAAACAAATAAATATATTAGTATAAGTTGAATTGCCGATTATTGATTGTCTGGCTATCCTTGAATTGCTATCTCAATGAATTATTGATATTTTTGGATAAATTTTTTTTATCTGTTCTGTTGTAGATTACAAAACCTCAAAAAAAAAAAAAATTAAATCTAGAAAAAAGTAAGTGTTATGATACTCCCAAAAAAAAGAATAGAAAATAAAATATATTACTCAAACAAAAGTAGTATATATTTTTTATCAATTAAATAGTAAATTATTAATTAATATTCCAATCAAATTTTAATATAATAAAATTGTACCTTAATAAAATTGTAATTTAATAAAATTGTAATAATAATATTATAAATGTAATAAAAGATAGTCTTTTTTTTTCTTTTTTTTGTTTTTGTTTTTTGATTATCGGTTTTTTTTTTTAAATTTTTTTTACCCAAAAGTGAACAGCAATTGTTAATCCGACCTTGGTAATGGCGTCCAGGCAAGTTCGGGCCATCTACAGAAAAGTGAAAAAATTGCTGCAGATAACGATAAAAAAGAAGCTTACGAACAAACATAATGTGTGAGTATATAAAGGAAGGATATAGTGGTATTAAAGAGATTAGGAAAGAAGAATACGTATTGAAAACATTAATAAATGAATAAAATATAAAGGAGAGATAAATAAAGCATTGTTATTTTTTTTTTGTTTTTTTGTGTTGGTGTTGTTCTTAAGAATGTCGAAAAAAGATATATAGATAAATATAATAAGTTTAAAAAGAAAAGAATGAACGAATAGAAAAAAAGGAATTTTTTTGATGTTTTTTTTTTTGATTTTGTAATAACAAAGGGCAACGATTAATATTCAGTCTTGACAGTGCTTTTTCTTCTGAAGAAATCAAACATTCTTTTAGCAGCAGAACTACTACTGTTGCCACTATTATTACCAGTGATTATAACACTTTTAACTCTTTGTTTACTAGGAGATGAGTGAGCATTATTAGATTGATGACCGCCAGCATATGATTGCCTATGACCTGCAGGTAAACGTTCAAAATGTTCGGTGACTTTTTCATTAGCAATATTGTCTTGAGGACCACCATTATGGAACAAATTACTTGAAGATCTGTTTCTGCCATTAGACAACGCAGAACTAGCCCTACGACTGAAAGATATACTCTTTGATTGTTTATGACTATTGTTATTGACAGCCGTAGAAGAATGTACATTATTAGCAGATTCATTGACAGATCCTGAAAAAGAACCGAATAAACTAAATCTTTTACGATCTGATTTAGTACTGGTAGCAGAATCAGATTTAATTCTTGGAGCGGAAACTGAGTTTGGAATATTGATTTTATTAGAATCGTTCAATAATCCCAAAGTTCCATACTTACTGCCACGTTTAGATTTTATATCACCAGGTGTAGCATTATTATTTACAGCTGAACCAGTTGTAGCCGCCCCGCCACTAGCAGCAGATCCATTAACGGAAGAAGAACTGTTATCATTAACCTTGATTGGAGATGGCGGTTGACCATTAGTGATTAAATCATATTCTGCACTATTGTAATCTTGATCCGCATCTGGCGATAATGGTAATGATTTAGTAGCAATTGGAGAGCCATGACCACTAGTACTGTATATTGAAATTCTATTGCTACTGTTACTAATAGGAATACTAGTAGTGGCGGCAGGAACAACAGTTTCTGACTTTTGTGGAGTTTGTTTATTATTGAAAATGTTTTCAAATACTGTATGCGAAGCATATCCATGAGCAGGAGAAGTTCCATTAGGGGTATTGTTGAGTTGTTCAGTTTTTTGTTTGCTAGGAGTTTCAAGAAGTACTGACTTTCTTCTAGAAGTAGAATCATTAGCCGCAGCAGAAGTACCGAATTGACCATTATTATAAGCTGGAGTAGCAGTAGTAGCAGTAGCAGTGGCAGTGCCATTGCTATCTTCAGCGATTGAAGGTGGTGGTCTCTTAGTCATTCTACCAGTACCATTAGAAGTACTAGCCGCAAAGTTTAAATTAGTAGAGGCATGATGATGTTGTTGTTGTTGCTGTTGTTGCTGTTGTTGCTGTTGTAGTTGTTGTTGTTCACCTTTTGGAATTAAGAATGCAAAATCTGCATTTAATGGACCATCAGGTAATAACCCAGGATGGTAGGAAGAAGGTCTAGGTTTATTATTAGGACCAGGGCCAGGTAATTTCAAACCATTAGTTTGAGGTTGTCTAGTCATGAACCCACGAGCCGAGTTACGGACTTTATTAGCAATGCCAGCATTATTTGTCGCAGAAGAATCATTAGAAACCACTCTATTGGAAGGAGATGATGGAGAATTATAAGTATTAGTAATTGAAGAAGTAGATTCATTAACAGAATATATACCACTGTTTCTTTTACTATTAATACTAATAGAATCTAAATTAACCATATCTTGCAAAGCAGATTGTGCAGACTTGTAACTATATCCATTATTAGAACTACTATCACCATTAGAAACCACTGCATTTTCACCTAAAGATTTAATTGAAGCTGAAGATTTTGAAGGAACAAAACTATTTCTATTACCAGGGCTATTACTATTATTATTATTATTGGTATATGCCTTAGGAGATTTTGGAACTCCTGAAGAGCGTGATGACGGGAAGGCATTAGGAATCACTACAGATGAATTACCAATAGCAAATGAAGATGTAGTAGGCTCAATCATTGAATAACGATTAGTAGAACGAGTACTAGCTTGATGAGGGCGAACCGGTATCACTGAGGTAGGACTTGCAGAACTACCAGCTGAAGAAGAAGAAACTTGTCTAGAACTAGAAGAGTTTGGAACCCTTGAAGATCTAGCACTAACAAAATTAGATGATGATGTAGATGTAGGTATCAGTACTTGAGGATGCTGCTGCTGCTGCTGTTGTTGTTTTAATTGAAGCTGTTGCTTTAATTGTTCATTTTGAGATAGTTCCATTCTACTAACTCTAGTAGTAAGATCCCATTCTTCTGGGGTCACAGATATGAAATGAGCATATGGAGCTAACCAAGAATGTTGACGTACTTGCTTTAAAGAATATCTAGTAACAGGTTCAGGTATAAGGATATTTCTAAGAAGATTTCTAGGTAAAGGCTCAACATATTCTGGGAAAGTTAATTCAGTAGTACTGATATAATTATAAAGTCTGGAAATATTATTACCTTCAGGATTATCAGGATCATCATCAAAAGGTAAATAACCAGCGAGCATGGCATATAAGATAACCCCACAAGACCAAACATCAACTTTACGAGCTTCATAAGGCTCATTTTTAAGAACAAGTTCAGGAGCAGCATAACAAGGGGAACCACAACTAGTAGTCATTAATTCATTACCAGGAGTGAAACTATTAACAAACCCAAAATCGGTAATTATTATATTTTTATGTTTATCCAAGAGTAAATTTTCAAGTTTAAGATCACGATGAACGATATGTTTAGAATGCATGTAGTCAACCCCAGATACCAATTGCGAAAACAATTTACAAGCCATGGCATCTTTTAAATGTTTATGACGGAAAATATAATCGAAAAGTTCACCACCAGAAGCATAATCAAGGACAATTCCAACATAACGATCATTTTGCAAGACCTCTTCTAAATGGACAATATTAGGATGTGTTAATTTTTTAAGGGCGTTAATTTCACGATGAACTTTAGATTCTCTTTCGGAACCTCGTGGAATAGATTCACGTTTAATTAATTTGATAGCCACTTGCGACGGTTGCTTGCCATCTTTTCTCCAACCAAGTTTGACTTTACCAAATTCACCTTCACCAAGAGTGGACCCTAGCACATAAGCACCAAACCGAACTTCTCTATGAGGTCTTCTGCTGCTTGATGAATATGATGGCATGATATGTTATTATTGTTATTATTGTTGTTGTTATGGTGAAAAAGAATGACTAAATTGAAAAATTAATGGCAATAATAAGTAATAGTTGATTTAAATGAATGTACCTATTGACTATTATTATTGTTGTTGTTGTTGATGATACTATAATAATGATTAGATTTGAATTTCATTAAGAATTGAAAAAACTAGATGGGTATTTATTGCTATTAATAATAATACTTTCTTTTTTGAAATCAACAAGAGAAGATATAGATCTGGCCTCAGTCTGCTATTATTATTAATAATTAATATATATCAAAAAATCGTTAAATAAAATATTGTTTTTTTTGTTGAATATTATTTATTGATTAAACAAAATAAAAGAAATTTCTTTTGTATATCTAATAGAATAATATCTAATAGAATAACTACTATTAAAAAAAGAAAACAGACTAGTTGTTTTATTTCTTTAAAAAAAAAAAAAAAAAAAAAACCAAAATAGAACAGAATATTGAAAAAATAAAACTGATTATTTGACTATGAATATATGTTCAATTAATAAAATAGAATATAGTAATATGCTGATATTAATAATAATCTTAGATATTATTTTCCAACTTTTCTTTTTCTTTCTTTATTTTTATTTTTACTTTATTTTTTTTATTTTTTTTTTCTTTTTACTGTCTCTGTTCTTTCCGAATGAGGTGTTAAAAAACAAACCAGAAAACTAAAAAAAACGAAAAAAGAAAAAAAGAAATCTTTCTTAGGAAAAAATTTAATACGAAGATTTACAAATAAGTTTGCCAAATAAATGAAATTCAAGTTATCTTATTAACTGTATGGATATTATATATTATAGTAATAGATATAGTAGATGTAAGACTTTATTTGTAAACTAATTAGGCGCGATTTTTAGTCTTTAATAATCGAATTAAAATTGTTTTATTACTATTATAGTAAATAGTACTTCTTGGAATACCTATTTACCCATTACTCGGAAAAGGAAAAGACAAAACGCATTAATCGTTATACTGCCGAAATATACACTACATGTGGTTCTCGTATTATCCTATGTTAACTAATAGTAATGAAAGAGTCTATTGAATGGTGACCACGGTCAGTGTATAAGCCTCTATCCCACAAATGTCTCATCCCAATGAGTACTACATTTTATTTTGTTATTCTGTATTATTATGAGCATGTCAAATCAGTCATTTCACAATCCTCCTCTTCGTTGCCGCAGAAAAGTTCTTTGGCCTGCCTCCATTTTTTATATATCTGGTAAACTAACCATTTACTATCAACGTACTTTATCATTGAATACCATCTGGATAAATACATTTCATAATATATTTCTGAGTTTGTAATCTGTATTTGCTTATTGTTATCAATGTCCATATAATCAGCATCCTTGCGACGTTTTTTCAATTCTTCTTCTTCTTCTTTGGATTTCCTCTGAATTAATTTCTTTATTATTTCTTGATTGCTATTATTTTTATTAAACACATCAGCAAAATCTAAAATTTTTTGGTTGATGAATAATGATTTCCCGTCATTGTCATTAGGCTGTTCAATATTTCCTAACAGTACTTCTTGAATATCATTATCACTGTGGTCTTGTCCCCTTGTCCAATTATAATTGTGGGCATTATCATTTAAACTTAAATCATTTAAACTTAAATCACCTAAACTTAAATCACCTACTCTTCTCCTCTTTATATTGTCAATTGATGGACAGGCATCTTCAAATCTTCTTTTATTGTGGATTACTCCCATCATCATCATTGTTGTCTGGCTATATTTTATCTTGCTTGTTTTTCCGTTACTCGTATTCTTTTTTTCTTAATATTTAGACTGCAATAATTGGATACAATGTACTAAAAATATTTACAGTAAAAAATATAATTTATAGCATATATCATACTATATATATAGATATATATATATAAACACAAATATAATAAATATAACATAATACAAAATATATAGTATACCAATACTTTTCTTTTTTTTTTCTTTTTATATTTTTTGGTAGTAGTAATCCATGGGTTTTATGGAAGTTATCGCGAATATAATAGAACCTTCAAGAAACTTCTCGGAAAATAATGTGCATAAAGTGCTAAATGCAACCGCAATCTAATAATACGATAATTTTTTATTATTCATATAGTATAATTAATAGTGTGGCTGTAGACACCCATAACGAATAAAAGCTAAAGACTATGTATATAGACTAAAATAGAAACTAGCTAAGTAAGCAAGTGATATTTTATTGTTGAAAGGTACTCACAATATCAATAATAATAGTAATTCAAGAGGTTGTCTTGTCGCTAATTCCGAACTCTCTTGTGTTACAATAACAGAGCTTAACAATTGTTAATTATTTTTAGAGCAGCGTACAGGACGTAAGGTTTAGTATGGGACGTCCGGGTGACCTCTCTATAGGTAATTTAAAAATTTTTTTTTGAATTACTGCTTGAAACTGAAAATTAGCCAAAAAAAAGAAGAAGTGTGCGATTAGGCAAGAAAATCTTAGGAAAATGTTAAATCAAGAAAAAAAAAGAAAAGAAAAGCGCTGGTCAAAATAAAAGAACAAAAAAAAAAAAAGAGAATTATTTGAAATCCTCATCATCATCGAATATTATACGCCAACAAAATAAATAAATCAACACCAACAATAATAAGAATAGTAGTATTTTTTTTTATAGATTATCCTTTTACTAATAAAGATATATTATTTGAATATATTATAGCATATAGAAGGCTTTAAAGTATAATATAATCATTCAATCAAAATCCTTCTTTTTCCCTTTTCTTCCTCATCATCCAATTTTATTCAAGGGATTCAAGCAACTCTTTTGGTAAAAAAAAAAAAAAAAAGAGCGCTAAAAAGAAAGAAAGAAAAAGAAATATATATAAATAAATTAGCAAGATAATCTCAAGAAATCAAATAGAAATATAGAATAGAAAACATGATTAGAGGTATTAGAAAATCATTCAAAGGAGAAAAACATGAACGTAGACCTTCAAATGGCAGCGCTTCATCTCCTGCTAATAGCAGCCCCTCGTCGCCAAATATATCTCATGGTATGATGCCTGTCCTCGCACATGCACATACTACTGGTGGTACAGGCAGTCATTCTAGAATGTCTTCGTCCAGTAATTTCACTGCTTCTTTAGTAGCTTCGTCTTCAACGTCTATCTCTGCTCATTCTCAAAATAAAGAAACTCCTAAAAAAATCATCAAGGCGGTTAAATCTTTTGATGCTGCGGCGGCTCGTGTTAGTGGCAATAATATCCCTGATCTTCTTTCTTTTAAAGCTGGTGATTTCTTTTGGGTTATTGGCAGAGAAAACGATTCCCAATTTTTCGAGGCTTGTAATCCTTTGACTAACGTCAAAGGTTTAGTGCCAGTGTCTCATTTTGATGTGCTTAATCAGCGAAAGCGTCCTGATTCCCAGCTAAAAAATAATAATTCTTTCATTATTAGTAATTTACATTTAGCTAATTCTCCTTCTTCACTTAGTTCTGAAAGATTCTCTAATAATACCACCCCTAACGATTATGTCTCTTCTCCTTCTAGTCGTCATGTCTCTGGTAACGATTATGGATTTCCTAGTGTTCAACAACCTACAATGACTAGACAAAACCTGTTTTTTGGTTCTAATACTCCTCCTCCTGGTAATGGCGCTACTTCTGCTAAAGTCTTGTATGGGGTCGCCATGTATGATTTTGATGCTCGTCCAGATTCTGATGAACTTCAAGTGTCTAAAGGTGAATATTTAATACTATGTGCTCATCATGATTTTGAATGGTTTATTGCTAAACCAATTAATCGTCTTGGTGGGCCTGGTTTAGTTCCAGTGGCTTACATTAAATCTCTTAATTTATCTACTAAAAAGGTTAACTCCGGTGATATCATTGAAGAAATTAGAGAATCTGGCTTGCCCACTGTCGCTGAATGGAAAAATCGTACTGCTCAATACAAGGCTACCTCTATTAATTTGAATGATGATGATCCTTATAATAATCATAATATGATGAATAACAATAACAATATTAATTATGGTCATGGTCAACAACAACAACAAATGCCTGTTCAAAGAACTCTTTATGAATATGATGACACTTCTGTTAATTCTAGTAAATCTCAAAATTTAGCAAATTCTCAATCTAGTAATTATAATAACAATACTCATATCAGTAATGATAGTAATAGAAACAGCAACAACAATAATGAAAATACTAATTCCGCTGATGGACTTAATATTTCTAATGTTAATGATAACTCGAACGCAAATATTACTAATCTCAGCGAGAATGCTAGTAATAACATTGATTTGAAACATGAATCTGGTGATATCAATAATGTTTCCAATATTAATAACAACAACGATAATAGTGGAAAGGCTTTATTATTTGAACAAAATATTTCTATTGCTGATGCCTCAATTGTTGACTTTTATTTTAATAAACAGGCTCAAAATGATGAGAATGGCCGTTATTGGTTCCATATTATTACACGCTTATCAAATAATAATGTTAGATCTTTAGGTCGTTATTATGATGATTTTTATGAATTACAAGTTTCTCTATTAGACGAGTACCCTGTGGAAGCTGGTAAGACTAAGAAAGATTCTACTAGCTCTTCTAATGAAAATAATGGTAGAATCCTCCCATTTATTCCTGGTCCTCTTGAGTCGGTTAATGATGTTATTACCAGTCAACGTTTGGAAGATTTGAATTTATACCTTAGTTCGTTAATCGCTTTACCTGATCATATTTCTAAATCTAAACTTGTCTTAGATTTTTTCAATTTGAAACCTTATGATCTTGAATTTGCTGAAGAAGATGCTATTGTCTCAATTCCTAATGTCGTTGGATATAATGAATTGGGTAGTGCAAGATTGCAACAGGCAGCCGCTGTCGCTACTGCCAGTGGCACTACTGGGGCAGCAGCAGCTTTAGGGTTTGCTAATCCAGCTTCTGCTACTGATGGCTCTATTAAATCTCTTTCTGCTAGATCGTCAGCTGATACTAAAGTCTCTAGACTTTCATATCAGATGGCAAACTTAAACTTAAAAACAGATTCTGTTTCTACAAATGCTACATCTGCTTCAGAAGTCAGTAATTCAAAAATTCATAATTCAAATGTTGCATCTCCAAGCACAATCAAAAATGAATCATTTGGCAGCAATGGCAATAATAATAATAATAGTCCATCAGAAGCTACTCCAACATTAAAATCGTTGACCACTAGTCCTTTGGCTAGTAACAATGGGGCTCCATCAAGTGTTCAATATTTTTCACCAACTTCAACTTTAGTCTCACCAGTTTCCGCTCCAAATTCTCCAGGCGGTTTATTAACCAGCAGTAAAAATATTAAAATTAAATTTTATTATGAAGATGATATTTTCGCTATTGCTATTCCTAGTAATACATCATTATTAGAATTGAAAATGAAAATCAGTAATAGAATTAATCATAAATTGGAAAAACTTAAATTATACGTCAAGGGTAAAAACTTGGACGATGATGATGATGTTGGTAAAGAAATTGATAAAGATGATTACTTGAAACAATTAATGAAGAAAGATCCTAAATTGAAAATTATTATCATCACTGATGAACTTGATTCTGATGATGAAATGAACCCTGATAAATTATAATTAATTATTACATTTACATTTTTTATTTTTTTTATTTTTTTATTTTGTTATATTTTTTATTTGCTCTCTATTATTTTACTTCTTCTATATTATTACTGTTACATTTGTTCTCTGGGTCTACTTTTGAATTCTTTTCTATCTATCTATTTATCTTTTAGTTTACTATATATTTATAATATACCCTCTATACTGGATTTTAAATATTGTGAAGTTGTTTACACAAGAATAATCTTAAGAATATTCAACAAGAATAATATGGTTTTAAAAATGGATATTTTTGATTGACCAACATTCAGATCATCTAAATGGTAATTCAGAAATTTTTATTTTATTATAAGATAACGAAGCAATTTATCACAAGATCATGCCAAGGTTATTTTGTGACACCTACAAATTATAGATGACTACAATATATTGAACATTTAGAAGAAGAAAAAGGCTTTTTGGAACTTTTTAAATGAATAAATAAATAAAATTTTTTTGTAAGCTTTTTGTTAATAAAAGATTATACACCATGAAATAAATAAATAACAATATTGATTATTACTTTAATTTCAAATACTACATAATCTAAGTGTTCATGTAAGTACTTGGATCAATACCTTCATCAGGGAATAAAGTAATCTTAACATCAAATCTTTCTTGAATCTTAGCTAAGATTTGTTCATCCTCTTCAGTGCTAACAAAACTAATAGCTAAACCTTTAGTACCAAATCTACCAGCTCTTCCGACTCTGTGCAAATATTGATCAGCTTCACTTGGTAAATCGTAATTAATAGCCAAGTTAATTCTTTCAATATCAATACCTCTACCGAAAACATCAGTTGAAACACAAATTCTCTTGTTGAATTCTTTGAATGATTTATAACGAGCAATTCTTTCTTCTTGACTTAAACCAGAATGAACAGCAATAGATGGGAAATTACATGAACATAATAATTCATTTAATTGATTGGCTCTAGAAATAGATTTAACAAAAATAATAACTTGATTGAATTCTAAAGAATCTAATAAATCAGCTAATTTTCTGTTTTTTTCTTTTTCAGCGAGTTTCAAGTAGTATTGTTGTAACCCATGTAAAGTTAACTTAGTTTCATCATCAACATAAATTTCAAATGGATTTTGCATAAATTTCTTACAAATTGGTCTGATTTCTTGAGATAAAGTAGCAGAGAACATAGAAACTTGTTTTTGATGTGGAGTTAATTTGAAAACTTCTTGGACATCTCTTCTCATGTCAATACCTTCCAATACTTTATCACATTCATCAATGATGAAATTCTTAACATTGTTAACTCTAAGGTATTTTTCACGAACTAAAGCGTATAATCTACCTGGGGTAGCAACAACAATATGTGGACATGTTTCTTTATTCTTTAACTTTTCTGCATCTTTTTTAATATCAGTACCACCGTAAAAGACTTCAGTTCTGATTTCTGGAATATACTTAGAGAATCTGGCATATTCATTACGGATTTGATAAGCTAATTCTCTAGTATGACAAATGACTAAAGTAGAAACTTCACCGTCAACTGGTTCTAATTGTTGTAATGATGATAAAACAAAAACAGCAGTTTTACCTAAACCGGATTTAGCTTGACATAAAACATCAGTACCTAAGATAGATTGTGGGATACAGACTTGTTGAACTATAATAATAAATGATGTTAGTGATCAATGATTCTTCTAAAAAAAAATAAAATAAAAAAGAATGATAACAATAAAAGAGAGACTAGTAAAAAAAAAAAAAATTATGTGCGCATGAGCTGCTTTAGCAAATTGAAAGATATATCCAAACAAATAACATAATATATCTTTTGAATTTGAGAGCTCAATCTTAGTTTTCTAATTTTTCTTTGAATTAGAAAGGTTAAGTACCAAATAACAATATTGTAAATTGAGATTTTTAATTTTACCAATATAATTAAAATCAATCAAATAAAAGAAATATTGGTCTTATTCTTTTAAGTCATTTCCAAATAAGAAGGCGAATAACACAAAAAAAAATAAAAAGATGTCGGCGATAATAATTGAATGGGGGTATGCTTCTTCCTCTTCTGTTTATTAAATTGCCTCTTCTTCCTTTTGTGAAATTTATAATTTATTTTACTCTTTTTCTTATTCTTTTATTATTATCAACACAAGAGGCTAGAAAAAGAAGTACTTACCTTCTGAAGGATGTTCAAAACCACAATCGACAATAGCTCTTAACAATTCAGGTTTCAATAAGAAATCTTTGAAACCAGTTGCATGAATACCAACATAAGAACCCTTTTTGTTAGATTCTTCAGTGGCAGCTGTCTTGGATTCAGTGGTTTGGGCGATTTCTTCAGAATCGGAATATTCTAAAAGATCTTCTTCACCTTCGTGGGACATGTTGACCTATATATTAGTTGATGTTCTGGTTTGCTTTGTTTATTATTTTCCTCTTAATCAAATGAGGCAAAAAAATATATTTATTTATAAAAAGAAAAATTTCTTGTTTCTGATATAAATAGATATAACGATATGATCATCAATATTGGAAAGAGGTGTTACAAGTTATACAATATTTGTTTATTTTTCAATTTTTCCAACTTTTTCATTTTCATTTTCATTTTTTTTCAGACATTTTTTTCAGATGAATTCAGCGTTCAATTGTTTTTGGCATACGCGCGCGCTAAAAACACTACTTTTTCTTTCTTTCTCAGCTCTGGTGGCCAGAAATACATAGACACTACAAAAGGAGGGTTATCTTTACGTAAATATCACAACATATATGCATAAAAATAAAACAAAAATAAATAAATCTAATTAACTAGAGTAAGTTGATTTAATAGCTGATAATATCGAAATCATATTATCAAAATCATCTTCACAAACGGAATTGAGTTTCTCTATATTAAATATTTTAGAACTAACGCTGATTATTAAATCTCTTGACTCACTTTTATTAGCATTGGCAATGATTGTCACTAAATGAGTTATAAACACTCTTAATTTGAAATTATTAGGATTCCCTACTAATTGAGTTATGTCTACATTTGAAGTATCATCCAAGAAATCCCTTGTAAGATTATGTTCCTCGTTATACTTTTTCTCGTCATCATCTTCAGCATTGGTAGTGGTTGATTTCTCTGGTAATTTGTCCAGTTCAGTTGGAGCCTTTGGCTCATCTAAGAAATTAATACCATCTGAAAGACTTGACATCACATTGGTCACCGGAATTGATGATTTGAAGGTGCTGTCCAACTCGCCATTATACCGTATTTGAACCACTAATTTATCTTGGAATTCGTTGATTTGAATCGTTATTATATCTGTACTATTAGGAAATTGTAATGTCCTTGTCTTAGTTGAAGACTTGAAAGTTCCATCCCTTATAGACATGCTATTATTCTATTTCTAATAAAAAAATTTAGATAATGCTGTTTATTAGCAACTTATTCAATTTAATGATGATATCTGTCAGCTTGATGAGGTTTATTGCTATCACTTATTATCATTTTTAATTTTTTTTCCTCAATTTTTCAATTTTCTTTTTTGTTTTTTGTTTTTGGTGGCCGCCGACGAGAATAGTTTTTTTATAATAAGGCTCTAAAACGATGTTAAACTTGAGTCTCTGTTTACTCTCAAAAATGATAGATACTACATTATTAATTTCTTTTTCTAAAAAAAAAAAGGCTATTATTTGTCAATTATATATATATTTTTTTTTGGGAATGGAATTGCTATATATAATAATCTAAGCAGACTTAGCAGCTTTCTTGTTTTTCTTCTTGTTGATTCTTAATGGTTTAGCTAATAATTCTAAGAGTTTTTCGTCTTCAATCTTGTAATCAGCTTCAACTTGAGAAATATCGTAATCAGCACTAGCAAGCTTAACAACACCGTTTTTGGTAAGACCAAAAGTGGTGTACATTTGGACAATGATTTCGTCATCTTTTTCTTGGACAACATCATAAGCGGTCATAACTTGATGGTTAACACATTCTTGTAAACCCATTTTACCTTTAGTTGGTTCAGAGAAGTTACGGACGTTAACTGGGAAGTTAGCAGATTGTTTCTTGACTTCGCTTAAGGCTTGGTGAGAGGCCTTTAATTTCAATTTATAATTGTTACCAGTTAATTTGTAAATAGTAGTTCTAATTTCTGGATTAGCTTTAACTTTACCAGTGGCAGAAGTAGATATTAAGATATCTAAACCGAAAACATCACCTATTTTGAAGTTTAATGGGGCTACTTGAGCCTTTTGGGAATCTGATGGGTTGATAATAATTTCTTTGTCACCTAATAAAACATTTCTTTCTTGGTTGTAAGATAACATACCTTCAACTGGGGAAACGTGGAATGTATCGGCAATCTTCTTAACTACAGAAGTAACATCGTAGTTTTTCTTGTCTTCACTGACAACTCTTAAAGCAGCTTCAGTGGCGTAATGAGCAGCAGAAATGGCGTTAGCTGCTCTACCTTTTATTTTACCAGCTTCAGCCTTGTGACCAACAACAACAATGTCGGATAATATAGAAGCAAACCCATCTATTTGAGCACCCAATTCGATACTGACAACATCACCTTCTTTTAAAACAATGTTAGAAGCTTTGTCTTCAGCATTGATAGGAGATAAATATTCAGCAATGTTATTTGGAGAAACAGAAGTTGGGAAACCAATACCTTTGGATTCAACCTTATTCTTTTTACTGTTGTAAACTTTAGAGGTTTCTTCAATTAATAATTCATCACCGTATTTACATAATTCGAAAGTAGTAGCACCTGGGATAACTAATTTCTTGACTTCATTTATCACTCTAAGAGCAATAGTTCCTGCATCTTTATATTTGGTGAGGACGTCTGAGTTGGCAAGGGAGTAATCTGGTTCTTCAGTAGTAGTAGACATTTTTTTCTATGTTTATTTCTTCCTTAATTGATTGTTAAAAGAATTATGGTAGTTAATATTTAATTATAATTAATATATTGTAAAAAAAATGAGAATCTAGTTTCAACCATCAATTTTCTCAAAAAAAAAATTTTTTTTTCTTCCTCTTCTTCTTCATACAACTCAACTGTAAGTTAGAGAAGAAAAATTTTTTTTTGGGGAGTTCACTATAGTGAGCGCGCGAGCATGCACCGTTAGCTACCCATTACCCTTATTACCATATGATATATACATCATTATACATATTTATAATAATAATTATTATAACATAAATATACATTATTCTAGACAACAAATATACAAATAAATAGAATAGTTCATTTAGCTACTGGATAAACAATTGCTTGATTAGCTTTTTCCACGTTTCTGTATGTTGGTATAGCTGGAGCTTTAGTTAAACATTCGGTGATAGGTAATGGGCTAATGATTATTGGAGGATCAGCAACTGGAATACCATAAGAACCATTGACTTTTCTTAATATCTTATTACCTTCTTCTTCAGCTAGTCTCTGTGATTCAAATTCTGATAACCCTTTTTTAACATTACCAACACCCAATCTTATTTTATGAGAACGGTTAAATGCAATTGAACTTTCAATTTCAGCTCTTTGGTTTAAAATTTCTCTATATGTCTGAGTTGGATCCCCATTGATCGACTTAGGATTAGTCTTTAAGAAATCTGTATAAATTTCGATAATATCATTAATAAATTGAGGAGGTAAAGTACTTTTCACTTTAATTGTATCTACGACTTTCTTCAAATGTTGACTATTTTCATTATAATAATTTGCCTTTTCGAAATTGAAATAAGTTAACCAAAATTCATGAGACCCTCTTATAAATTGTGATATTTGAGCAGCAATCGCAGATAATTCAGATCGGAGTATTGGTATTTGGCTTCCCTTCTGGTTCCATTTATAATTAATAACTTCAGTGATAATAACACCCGCCAATATGTCAAAATTATCAGAAATTAAAGCTTTCACTTGAGTTATAAATAAATTATCACCAACCTTCGCTGTTGATTTTCTCAATTTGAAAATATTTGTTCCAGTCAATTCATTGATTTGTTTAGGGAATAATTGGTCAAAACTAGTAGGTAAATGTCTTTCACAATACTTCATTAATTTCTTGAAAATTAAAATGAAGGCTTCAAGGTTATTATCAGCTTTGAAATATCTGAGATATTCATTGAAAGTTTTATGTAATGTGTTATAATCTTTGATTGATTCTAAATAATATAAGTAGCTAATTCTCATTAAGTTTTTGTTCAATGGCAAGAAAATATTAATAGCTCTATTATAAATGCTTTTAATCTGTACTTTGTCCTCTGGGTAGTTTGTAGTGTACCACTTGACATATCTCAACCAAAATTTCTCATAAAACGCACATGGAATTAATACTCTTTCATAAAGGGAAATAGTAGATTCTTTCAGCTTACTATTATGCTCTTCAAAGGATAAATATTTGTCGAAGTGATTTAAATTATCTATTGCTAACATTGAAACATTGAAGTAATTTGGTTTAAATTTAGACTCATACTTCCAGAGCTTTGTCACTTCGGTACCTGTATTCTTGGACACTTTTGTATAATATTGATTAATTTTAGTAGTAAGTACTTTTTCTTCTAAATTCTCGGAATCTCCAATGGATCCTTTGAGTTTCTCATCGATTTGAAGAAGTTGATATGCAACGAAATTCTTATCCTTGAATTCATAAAAAACTTTAAAGTACCTGGCATATTGATATAAAGGGATTTCTAATATTCTAATGTATATTTTGGCCAATCTAACGTTCTTTTCATACAAATTATCAATATTAAGATCAGTTTCAAACTTTATCATCTTATCCCAGAAAGTATGTGAAAGAAATTGGTACCCAATGTTTTTCTCGGCTTCGGCAAACACTTCGCGTATTCTTTTAACTTCAGCTTCATCTTTTTCATTTTTTCTATTCATGATCAACATGTTTAAATAATCCACCCATAATTCGAGCGATGATGGGAACACTGTTACTGATTTTGACATAATCGCAAGAGAAGCATCTAACCCTTTCATTCTATATTCTATAGCAGTATATTTCTTCCAGTATCCAAATAAAAGTGGGAATCTTGTTAAAAACTCATCAAATATTTCATGAATGTAATCATATACTTTTTCCCATTTTTCACCTTCTTTGTATTTACTCGATATAGTTTCAATTGACCTTATTAACGTATCCCATTCTTTAAGATCAAATACATCCTTATGGACATTTGAATTTGAAGCCTTTAATTCTTTTAAATATTTTTCCTCTTCTTCAGTATTAGTACTATCAGTAGTGGATAATGTAGTTTCATCTTGTGTCTCTTTTTTCAGAGTAGTTGTTCCTGTTTCCGTTTTTGTAGCAAGTGGTATTGGCACAGGTTTTGTAGGTAATTTAACTGTATCACTTTCGATTTCATCTGAAAAAATGGGTTCAATATCAGGTAATTTTTTGGAATAATCAATTGGAAAAGTCCAGCCTTCAAAAGCAGACATTTTTGATGTTACTTTTATTTTTGAATCCTATTCAGTGTGTAGTTTAATGTTGAAGTTTTCCTTGTTTATATTATTAAAGAAGAAGAAAAATATTTTTTTTCTTCTCGCTTTGTATTTTTTTCTTTCAATATTTCATACAATGGGCTTCAAACCCAACTAAAAAATTTATTTTCAACATGCTTAGACTTTAATAAAGTAAAAAATATTTATGCATAAATCACTACTTCTATTTAATTAAATACTATCACTTTGTCTCCCAATCACAGTAAGTCCTTTACGAATTCTGCATCTGGAAGTACAACGATTATCACCATATACTTCAACGATTTTCAATTTAGGGCATGCATCACCTAAAAGAGCAATTACTTTATCATTAACAGCTCTAACGAATCCACAGTCTAAAGTAGTCAATAAAGGTAACCTCAATTTTTTAACCTCATCAAATAACAGTTGATCAATTTTATCAATGGCATTAATGTTTAATTCGATTAAAGAATTGCTAGAATGTTTAAGAACTTCGATCAAAGATACTGATGTTAAACTTGAGCATCTTTGTAAATTTAATGCGTAAAGTCCAGTGTTAGCATTCCAATATTTGAATAAATCTATAATGCCTTCATCGGTGACTTGATCCAATCCATTCAAGGATAATTCTTTTAATTCGTTGCCATACAATTTAATACCTTTACTTAAAAATTCATCAGTGAGCCCCGAACATCCATCTAAATTTAAACTTTCAAGAGTTTTAGAATTTGCCTTCACAATTGCAATAATCAGTTCATTGTTTATTATTTCCTCCTCGACTGGATGACTCAATTCTAATTTTTTGAGGTTTGTTAATTTATCAGATATGTGGTGAATAATTTCACTTGATTTAACATTATCCAATTTAGACAAAACTAATTCCTCAAGGTTAGTGCAATTATCAATGAGTGCTGATAAGCAGGCATCGCTGAACCTATGAGTATTTTTAATCAAAAGTTTCTTAAGTTTAGGACCCCTGACTTTGAAAAATTCTATCCAAGTAGCCTCATTAATTAAAAATGCACCATTCAAGTAAACATCCTCAAGATCATGAAGATTTGTAAAGTAATAAGTAAATATATTGCTGGAAAGCCTACCAGCAAAAGTTAAATTTATACTAGTTAAATTCGGACAATACGCAGCAATTTTATTAAAAGAAGTAGTCAGAAGTTTTGAACAATCCCAAAGTTCTAATTTTTTAACTTGAGGCGAAAGAAATAATAATAATGATTCATTAGTTAATAATCTATTCTTGCAGAGAATTCTGCAAATCTTTAACATATTGGTATTCCCAATTTCTCCTAATGCTTCAACATCATCAATATTCTTACTTATAAGTTGAACACAGAAATCCTGAAGTGTCGGAATACGAACCTCTTCTTTATTAAGCAATGCTTGAGCAACTTTCTTTCTTCTTTTTCTTGCTTGTAATTGTTTTTGTCTTTTGGATTTCTCTTCCTCAAGTAATTGTGCAGTACAATTTTTACAATAATACCCATCTATATTACCATCAGAATCTTTGGATTTTTTAGAAAAAGTTCCAATTTTAAATCTGTTATCACAATTATGACATTTTGTAAATTGGCCAGGCCCAAGAACTTTCTTCTTTGGAATATTTTCCTCGATTTTATTTTCTTCTTCACTGTCAGTGTAATCATCTTCATTTTCTTTAGCTCTTCTTCTTTTACGACGAGCAGCTATTTTAATTTGTAATTCTTCCTCATCATCTTCTTGTTGCTCTGCTTGTCCATTCTCTTGATTTGTATTATCCTCATTCTGTCCTTCTTCTCCTTCTTCTTCGATATAATCAGACATTAACTGTCTCTGTCTAATAAATTCGGAATTGATTCCGTTATCTCTTAAAAACTCTGTAAGAGCGGAATTAGGACCTTTAACACCATCACTAGACCCATCAGCAGTTCCTCTGTTTCTTCTTCTAACCATCTTTATATATTTTTCTTTTATTTAGTTTATAATCTGTATTATCTATCAATATCCCATAATATCGCATCTCTCTCTCTTTCTTTTTTCTCAATTTTTGCGATGAGCATGGAAGAGATCAAAGCAAAATTGCTGAAAAATTATAAAAGTGTGCTCACAGTGCTAATTGCACAGATATTAATTTATGCTGGATAACGCCTTCGAAGGAGTATATGCAAAGATTAAATACTGAAAGATTTAGCACATTAATTTATTGAAATTGATTGGAATAGTGTTATTCAATACTTTATTTATTTATTTATTTATTTATTTATTTTTATTCGGACAATTGACATTCTCATTCATGGTTTTTCTACTATTTTTCTGATCCTTGCTTTCTACAAATTATTCAAAGATATCTATCTATCTTTATCAACTACATAATTAGAAACAAACAAACAAAAAAAATAAGCAAGTATAAATTAAAAGTAGATTAAATATCAATGTAAATATTTGCAATAGTTATATAAGGAAAATGAAAAGAGATCTAGATATACACACTTTTTCAATTCTTTTTTTTGTTTTATGTTTTTTGAACTGGTCAAAAAAAAGTAGATATACCTAGGTCTTCTTAGAACCTTTTCTTGATTTCACACTGGTAGCATTTTTTTCTGGAGTTTCAATGACTTCAACATCAGGATTAGTATGACCGAATTTCTTAGCATTTCTATTTGCCTTCTTAGCTTCCTTTTCACTAAGAGTTTCAGCTTTAGCCTTTTCTTTAGCATTATGTTCAGCTAATCTTCTTTGATAGTCTATTTCAGATTTTTCATCTTCTATTTGTTGGTAGTATCTACCAGCTTGCATGAATAAGACTGAGAATAATAAAAATGCGACAATGACTTCAGATGCTGCTAAAACATTAATACCAGTGTTTTGATCGACTTCACCCCAATTACCATAAACACAAGCATAAACACCTGTTTTAATATTGGTCAAATAGACACAAATTGCAGCAAAGAAAGCCCCAAATGAAACATAGTCGTATAATTTCAAAGTTTTTGACGGTTTATAAACAAGAATCAAAAATCCTATTAATCCAAGACCAGCCATACCATGCATAATATGTAATGCTTTAGGGGATAATTCAGCCCATCTTCTATAATGTTGTAAAGACGCTTCAAAATTAGCATCAACCGGTGGTGACCATAATGTTGGTACATCATATGGAGAGTTACTGTACACCACCCCTAAAAGAAATGAAGTGGCTGAAATAACGATCCCACTTCCGATTGGCAATAATTTCTGATAAAGTCCCATTGTAAATAGAAATAATAATAATTAATATAGAAAGGTATTAACAATAATTAATTGATAATTAATTGATTGACTTTAATAATACTTTAGATGGAAATAAAGAAAGAGAAAGCAAAGGACAAAAGAAAGAGTAATCACCTATTTTTCTCTTTTTCATTTTTTTGTATTCCCACTTTCCTGTATTATTATTACGCCAAATATAAATGAAATTTTTTTTCTCCAAAAAGTTGTTGTTAATGTGTGATTATGTGTGATTATGTATGTAATATGCGTGTATCACACGATATTTGGCTTTTATATTAATGAATCAAATAAGTAAATTTGAAGGCTATTGTAGAACTATTAATAGTCAAAGGCATTCGATAATCAAATATCCAAAATCTTATAGTACTGTTATATATATTTAACTAACAAGGATTAACTTAAGCATCATTGAGATAAACACTCAAAATCTGAAAAGTTGTTATATTCTACAGGTTTAATATAATAACACTTACATTAATTAACAAATTTTAAAATAGAATATTCATTAGTTTTCTTATATGTAATTTTTATTGTTTTTTTAATTTTTTGAATGTTTTAGTTTTCAAAATATATTCGATCAATGTTGTTCAATTTTTGTTATGATATTATTTATTATTCACTCATTGAAAGTCTGTATTGATTTAGTCATTATACGTTTAGTAAGTAGCAACGAAATCTTCAGTAGCTTTCTTTAATTTAGCTAATAATTCATCAGATAATTTACCTTCAACTCTAATAGCATCTAAGACATCAGCTTGGGATGATTTTAAGTGAGCTAAGAAATCTTCTTCGAATTTACCAATCTTGTTAACTGGGATGCTATCTAAGTAACCGTTAACACCAGCGAAAATTAATGGAACTTGCTCTTCAGAAGATAATGGAGAGTATTGTTTTTGTTTTAATAATTGGGTTAATCTTTCACCTCTAGCTAAAGTTTGTTTAGTGGAAGCATCTAAATCAGAACCGAATTGGGCAAAAGCAGCGACTTCTCTATATTGGGCTAAGAAAAGTTTTAAGGAACCGGCAACTTGTTTCATAGCTTTAACTTGGGCAGCAGAACCGACACGGGAAACGGATAAACCGACATTAATAGCTGGTCTAATACCTTTGTAGAATAATTCAGATTCCAAGAAAATTTGACCATCAGTAATAGAAATAACATTGGTTGGAATATAAGCAGAGACATCACCACCTTGGGTTTCAATGATTGGTAAAGCGGTTAAAGAACCACCACCTAAAGCATCAGACATCTTAGCAGCTCTTTCTAATAATCTAGAATGTAAGTAGAAAACATCACCTGGGTAAGCTTCTCTTCCTGGTGGACGTCTTAATAATAAGGATAATTGACGGTAAGCAACGGCTTGTTTGGATAAATCATCGTAGATGATTAAAGCATGTTTACCATTATCTCTGAACCATTCACCAATAGCACAAGCAGTGAAAGGAGCTAAGTATTGTAATGGGGCAGCTTCAGAAGCAGTAGCAGCAACAATAATAGAGTATTTAAGAGCATCGTTTTGTTCTAAAGTTTGAACTAATTGAGCAACAGTAGATCTCTTTTGACCAACGGCAACATAAACACAGTATAATTTTTTAGATTCATCTGAACCGTTGTTCCATCTCTTTTGATTTAAAATGGTATCAAAAGCAACAGCGGTTTTACCAGTTTGACGATCACCAATGATCAATTCTCTTTGACCTCTACCAATTGGGACTAAAGCATCAACAGCTTTTAAACCAGTTTGCATTGGTTCGTAAACGGATCTTCTTGGTAAAATACCTGGAGCTTTTAATTGAGCTCTGGAAGTACCAACAGCATCAATTGGTCCTTTACCATCAATTGGGGCACCTAAAGCATCAACAACTCTTCCTAAAATGTTTGGACCAACTGGGACATCAACAATCTTACCAGTTCTTTTAACGGTTTCACCTTCTTTAACTAATCTATCAGAACCGAACAAGACAATACCAACTTGACCTGGTTCCAAGTTAAGGGCCATACCTTTAACACCGGAAGCGAATTCAACTAATTCTTCAGCTTGACAGTTGTTTAAACCGAAAACACGAGCAATACCATCACTAAATATTTTGTTAGTATTAAAATGCTAGAAAAAAATAAAATAAAATAACAGATATTGTTAATTAATTATGTGTTGTAGTTTTATTTCGTTTATTGGAAAAAAATTGTTTCTTTGAATTTTTGTGGTTATGTGCCACGGATAAATATTAGGGTGAAAAAAATCGGCCAATAGCCAAAATTTTTCAACCCTGGCTGACCAAAATAATATGAGAAACCAACGCGGAGAAACTATAACCACAACACGAATTAACTGAATAAAAGAATTGTTGATTTTTTAAAATACATACCCAACGGATAAAACTCTACCGGTTTCGTTTAAGTTAGATTCTTCAGAAACACCTCTGATTTTTTCTTCTAAGATAGAAGAGACTTCAGTTGGTTGAGCTTTGGCGGAAGCATAACGACGACCGGCAACAACTAAAGCTGGACGAGCCTATAGTAAGATAGTTAGTAATTGTAATTAGCTAATGTGTAAATAAGTAGGCATAATTGGAGGGTGCCATTAATTATATCATGATCCAAAGACAAGACAAATTCATTGAAATTTTTCAATTGAGACTATTCTAATTGATTGAATTGAATTGCTTGAATCATTCGATAAATAGACAATGATTAACTATGCCATTAGAAAGAATAGCTAAAGCCAACTTTGTTGAAATAACAAAATAAAAAGAAAAAAATAAAAAGAAAAAAAACATACACATCTGGTTAAAGCGACTCTAGCAGTAGAAGCAGCAGCTAATTTGGTAGCTGATCTTAAGATTTGTCTTGATAACATTGTTTATTATCTAATTATATTTTGAATTGATTATAAAGATTTGGAAGATTAAATCTATATAAAGATGTTGTAATATAAAATAATATATTGAATAATAAAATGAAAAAAGGAATAAAAGAAAAGTTTCAAAAAGAAGAAATTAAAAAATTAAAATATTATAATTCACTAAAATTCAAAGAAATTTGTAAAAAAAAAAAAAAAAAATCGAAAAATCGAAAAATTGTTAAGAAAAAATATTCACACACACACACTGGTTGAATTTTTTCTCATTTTTTTTTCCGCCAGGTGCAAGTAATCATTTCGTTAGTTACCTAGTTAATGCGGTTGTGAGCGAATGGCACCTCAATGCGCGCAATTCCATTGGCTGAAATCTTGTTCTTTTTTTCAAGCGGGAGTTATTTGGGGGTGTAAGTCAGGTGCTCAAAACATAGCTCTTTCTTGTTGTTGGCGAATCAACGCAAAGCATTTTTTTATGTCGCGTAATTAGCAAATATTGTATAACTTATTTAAAACGGGTAATTTAACAAAATTGTATACCATATTCATGGTGACTTTCTACCCCAGTTATTTACGGGCACTTTCTAGTACTATGGCGGTGGACCAGAGATAAATTTTACTCTATTCTAATTAACCAATGGTATATTTAACTGATAGTTGAGTAAAATAAGCAATAAAAATTTTGGATATTAACTATATTAGCCATTTGGTTGTATTTTGATTCTGTTATCACATAGTATAAATAGATTTGTATGGGAAGACGCTTTCTATGGTTTCTTTTTTTATTACTAGTAGAATCAGATCATAATTTCATTCTGTAGTGACGGGAGTCACAGAGAACCAGGCGGATTGCGCATAATTTTTTTTCCTGCAACGCACAACATTTGATTATTAAGAGATTCAAGTACCACAAAGACAATCTCTTGATTTAACAATATATTATAAAGAATATACTGTTTTTAATTAATACCAAACATTTGAACTCATTGTTATTATCTTATAGAATACTTTTTTTTCTTTGTTTTTTTTTTAAATTTTTAATATGTAAGTCACCGTAAAAATTATATTAGTTAAATAAATTACAGAGAATACTTTATAAAAGAACAACAACTTAAAAATAGAAAAAAAAATAATAAAAATAAAAGAAAATATGGACTTTATATCAAATGAACATGATAGTAAAGGTAATAAATTGAATCCCAAGAAAGAGCAAGTATTACTAAAAATTTTAGAAGCAAAAGACATTAGCACTGATTTAAGATTATTGTTTGAAGATGTTGATAAATTAATGAGAGAAGCAGAAACTTTAACATCAACTTTCCTTGAAAGCACTACTCAAGAAATCCAATTAAAAAATTGTCAATTAATTGAAGACCTTGGAGTTCAATCAATTATTAAATGGCCCCACCATTTTGTCACAGCTATGGATATGGACGATGACTATTTAGGTGCCGATTTTAATGTCAATGCACTAAAATTTTGTGAAGTGAACATGTTGGCAAAGGAGGAAATGCTTGAGATCGTTAAGTTTTATCAATTGGAAGATTATTATAAACAAAAATATGGTATCGATGAGTTCACTGAGGATAATTTTAAATCATCAACACTTTCTTGTTTCTTACAATTTATCATTCTTGGTTGTGATGGGTTTAACTTTACCGAAATAAGAAACGCAGCTAAAAAATCTAGAAAAGAATCAATTATCTGATTAATTACTTCACTACAGATAAGAAAAAAAACTGAAAAAAAAAAAAAATTAATATATATATATATAATATAGTATAATATAATACATGATTCAATTAATTAACAAATATTTTCGCTTTGTAAGTTAATCCAATATATCCATGCATAATTCATAAATAGCAAAGCTTAAAGAAGAAGCAGGCCCTGTTTTAAGAATAGCGATTCCAGCACCTCTATAGAGACCCACAACCCCTTCATTTTTCACAATATTGAATGCAATTTTAAAAATATTTTTATGTTGATACATGTCTCTATCTTTAGTTAAATAATGATACAAAGATTGATTCAAAAGCTGATCACTACCTTGAACTTGTAACCTTCTCTTAATAGAATCTAAGGGGAAAACCATAATTTTAGAAAATGCCCCAGCTAAAAATCCACTTAATGGGATAATCATTGAATTCAGTTCAATTTTATGATATTTTTGCAATTCTCTTAATTTAGTATAAGCCCAGAATTGAATCCCCGAGGCTAAGAAAACTTGATAAACTGTTGCCGAAAGGCCTCTATAAAAACCTTTATAACCTTCATCTTTAATAATTTGTTGCACTGTAGAATTGAAACTATTAAATTGAGGTCGCATATCAGCTGCGGACCTGGTTCTCAATACGTCTAATGGATAACTAATGATGGTCGCAGCACATCCGCTTAGCCCACCTGCCAAAGTACTACTAACGTTTTTATTAGTATTAGTATATTGTAGCATCGTATCATTTAAATACGAAAATAACCCAAATTGGACTCCTCCATAGATTAAATACATCCCTTCTGCTGGGAGATTTCCTTTCCAAAATGCTAATAATCCTTCTCTATCTATAATGGTTCCAACAGTTTGTACTATTGTCTCTGATTTATAGTTTGCACCATTTCTTTGCAATTGCTGCCTTATCTTAACCACATCCAAAGGGCATGTAATAAACCTCACCACAAGTCCCGATATGGATCCTGATATTATTGTTTTGTATGTTTTGTTGTCATTAGCCATATTATATCATCAAGGAACAAAAAGGAAAAGAAAAAATAGCAGAGGAATATCTAATGCTATTTAAAAGATTTTAAGATATGGTAAATGAGTAAAAGTTATTTTTTGTTTTTATTTGACTTGTAAATCTTTCAAAAAAAAATTTTTTTTTTCCCTTTCTTTCGTCTCTCCGTTTCGCTTACCGATAATTAGATACCCAATCATACACAAAAATTTTTATAACATTACAAAACATAAATTATAATATACTTAAAATATACTTATTAATATATACATATATATATCAACTAAAGAATTTAGCTAAATTTTTCTTGGTCTTTTCTTTTCTAGCATTGAGTAATACATCAATTCTTTCAAAATCAGCGATAATCATTTTATCTTCAGTAGTATCTTTATCAACCGCTTTTTGTAAAAACTCTTTAGCAGGCTCTAAACGATCCATAAGCATATAACATTTACCAATTCTATAATAACATTTGACAAAATCTGTAGAAGTAACTTTGAATAATTTTTCATGTTTAGGATAAATTTCTAACATTTCAATTAAGAATTGACTATACTTAATTGATTCTGTATAATTAGCCAATTTAAGATTCACAAGTGAAAGATTTGAATATAATGCTTTTTTCAATTCAATAAAATTGATGTATAATTGATAATTCTTAGTATTTTCTTCAGCGGAATTAGTTTTTTGAATTAAAACATCTTTATCTGGCAGTAATTCATTAACATATCTCAAAGCTTTATTGAATTTCAATAACGCATTGGTAAAATCTTTAGCCTTGAATAATAAATTACCAGATTCTTTAATAGTTTTACAAACTTTGAAAGATTTATGGTAATCATCTTTATCGAAATTAGTATCATCATCTGGGTACTCTTCATAAATATCCCCACCGATTTTATCATAGCAAGCATTAAAACATGGCACCGCCATAGTATCATCCCATTCACCACAGTCTTCAATTTTGATAGGTAAAGCTGGGAAAAAAGTCTTTTTGTCAATTATTCTAGTGTTTTCTATTTCTCTAACCACAGATTTCCCATGTATCACTTTCCCGAAAATTGTATGCTTGGAATTTAAATGAGGTGATGGATAAGTATTAATGAAAAATTGTGAAGTGTTTGAATTTTCATCGTTATTGGACATGGCAACATTAAACGTTTCTTCAAATTTACTATATTCTAAATTTTCATCTGGGAATTTATTATATAACTGTAAATCATCAGTGATGTCAGAATCTGTTGAGGATAATACTGTTGAAGCACCACCAGTACCGATGATATTAAGTTCAGTTTCCGATGGTGGATAATTTTTAAATGGTTTAGAACAATGGACTATATCACCTGCTTGTATTATAAAATTTCTAATAACTCTATGGAAATAATTACCTTTTAATGTTAATTTAATACCATGTTCGTTTGTGTCTTCTGAAGTGTTTGTACATAATTTGAAAAAATTATCAGCAGCTATTGGGGTTAAATCACTGAATAGTTGTATCACTATTCTCCCCTTTGGTTTATTGTCAATACTGATGTCTAAATAACAATATTTAGTATCAAGAGAAGTTAATACAGCCATATTTGCGCTACTATTTTAATTACTATTATATTTACTATTTTATTTATATATATATATGGTCTTATTTAAAGAAATGTGAATTTTCATCGATGAGAAAAAAAAATTTTTTTTTCTCTTTCTCAATTTTTCCTTTTTTGAATCGAATACAAAATTTCAAAATCTTATGGATCTATCAATACAATTTAAGTCGATGGAGCCATAATAATGGAATATTGTTATTGAACTAATGACATAGATAATCAGGTGATAAATGTTCAAGCTATTCAAGAAATGTTAAGGAAAAAATATCCTAATACAATATTATCCGATTTGATTGATCTGGCTGTTAGTTCAGTTGTTGAAGGTTCAATGGAGAGAAGAAAATGCAATATTTCTAGAATATACAAGATACAAAAAAAATAGTATTGGCAGATATAGATAATTATTTTGAATATTACCATAAATAACTTTCAGATACAATCGTAACGGCCTTTAGTAAACTTGGATTATTGGAGTGTAATACTTACTCACTAGTTTCTTTTTTTTTTTTAGTTTTCTAGACATATATCGTAGGGAGAATGTGTACAAAGTTCCTTAGATGACTAGTATACAGGGATTCTTTCAAAGGATTACTTTCCCTTTTATTATCGTATACAATTTAAAGAGAAGTTGTCATTCTACTATATACCACTGCGCAGGTTCGAAAAGCCATAAAAACAGGGGAAGTTTCGATATCTAGGTCTGTTTTCATTTTAGTGAAAAGCTGAATATTGAAACTGCAATCAATTGATTGCAATTATTTATTTTTAGTTTAATTTCACTAGCAATTACTACTGTTACCTGTAACCTATTCGGTATTTTCAAGTTAATTGGTACTAATTAGTAATAGCAATAATTATTTTCAGTAAGACCAGAATAATGTTTTCGTCCATCATATTCTTACAAAACATACCAATAAAAAAAAATGTTTATTATACAATATGGAAAATAATAAATAATAAAGAAAAAGACTTCTCTCCTTTTGTTATATAAAACGATATAAGAACAATTGGAAAAAAGAAAGATAGAAGAAAACACAAGAATATGCAAGGCTTATCTCAGACCTTTCTTAACTCATATTTTTTTTAGCTTCGTCAAAATCAGTTCTGGCCATACACTCTTATTGTTTTTTCCTCCTAAACTGCTAAACTACATAATAAAATTCGAAAAATAGTGAAATTTCAGCTAGTATACTAATTAAACTTATCTCACTGATTTTGGAATCAAAGTCCTTTTTGGGTATTCAAGGATAATAAGCACAAAAAAAGAAACAGTTAATTATAAGAATAACTTTTTGTCTTAATTCTTTTCGTCCATATGGTAATAATTTTTTATTTTATTATAGCAGGTTAGGGCTTTTGATCATTTCTTTCTATCTATTAAAATAAAGTTACTTGTGAAATTTAATATAAATATTTAATCATTTCCCTTTTTTTAAGAAAGTTTTTTTTTTCTTTTTTTCTTCTTTTTGATCTGTTTCAATATTTCTTTTCTCTCTCTTAGTATTCTTCATCACTCTCTTTCAATTCCAACTACTTTTTAATCAAAAAGTAAAATTAATAAATCTGTTGATAATTCAAAAATGCAATTCGTTTCCTTCGCTTTACTCGCTGCCTCTTTAGTCTCTTTTGCTAAGGCTGAAGACACTGTTACTGTTGATACCACTGAATACATCACTGCTACTGTCACTGCTTCTGACTGTTCAGCTTCAGCTTCAGCTAACTACTCTACTCCATCAGTTACTGCTGCCACTGAAGGTGCTGCTGCCAGATTTGCTGCCCCAGTTTATGGTGCTGCTTTAGTTGGTGCTATCTTATTTGCCTTATAAGTAATTCAATTTGCTACACCAATTTTAATGCCATCATACCTTTTCGTCACCATTTCTTTTTTCTCATGTATATTTTTTTAATATCATGAATTAATGTATTGGGAAGCTTTTCTTTTTTACTTATGTTGATTACTCACTAATGAGAGGAGAACGATTATAATAGTATCGTTTTTTGGGAAATATTATTTATTGGAGTTTAATTTTTATCAATTTGTTTATCTTTGCTTTTTATTTATAAATAATTCTGGTGCTTGGGAAGTTGTTATTCTATTTTTTGGATGAATAGTGTTTTGAAGTATTGTTGTGCCCTTTATTTTGAAATACAACCAATATTCATTCCAAGGGATTCTATAACGACTACTATTTTTGTCAACCTCTTTTTATCATCAATCCCATGGGAATTATTCAATATTTTATAAAGAAAAGATCAATATTTTTTTAAAATTTAAACATACTTTAATACCACTTTTCTAAATCCGGTTCTTGTTAAGTTTAATATCTTTCTCATTCCAGAGGTTCATTTGATAGGTTTACTAGTTTTTCGATATTAGTGGTTCATTTTATTTGATTTTATACCATACCAAGTTTTTAATGTTCAAATTTTTATAGAGGTTTTCTTTTTTTTAATGTTTCATAGTTGTGCTACTTTTTCATTTTCATTTTCATTTTCAATTTCATTTATTTATATATACTTTTAACATTCTGGATAATTAATACAGTTCACCAATTTCTGCAGTCAAAAAGTCTTATTTTCGTAGTAGTGTCTAACTAGCCCACTACCTATTGTCAAAGCTACTTTCGATAGTTACGTATTTCATAAGGTTATCAATTACGGAAAATATGTCTGAGAGTTGAATAGTGTACAGTGTAGGTCATGGTTGGGCCCTATAATAAATGAAATGTCAATTAATCGATTTTTTTTGTACAGTACACTAGCAATACTATTATTTCCCCTATTATAATAATATTTTTTTTAGTTTAAAACCTTAGTTTTATTTGTAGAAAGTTTAAGAAACACTAAAAAACATATGCAAGAATAAAAAGAAAGAGGAAATAAGAAAGAAGAGAGATATGATAATTAGAATCCGCTGATATTGATAAACACATCAACAATGATGTCACTGGCTGTATAGAGTATCTAATAATGGGAATTAATAATCGGCATTGCGTATTGTGTGGTATATAATTATAGAAATACAAAATAGTTCATGTGATGTGCATTTATTACTAATAACAATATATTGTTCAAAAATTCAACAAAATTCAAAAAAAAAAAAAAAATTTTTTTTCCATTTTCATTTTCATTTTGATTTTTTAGAAACAAAAAAGAGAGAGAAAAAATTTTTTTTAATTAAAATTTATTTATCTTTTTGACTAAGTTTATTAGTTTTTATTTTTATACTATTTTACATTATATTCTTAAAAACATTATATTATTTCTATTATTATTATTATTATATTAATTTTTAATTCTGCTTTAATTGTTTTTTGATTTTTTTTTCCTTTTTCTTTCTCTTTTTTTATTTATTTATTTATTTATTTATTTTTCTTTTTTGGATATTCTTTTTTCTGATCTTTTTTTCCTTTTCTCTCTTTGAAAGGTATTAATACATTTTTATAATCAGAAACACCCGGATTATATATATATATTCATTCAATAACCAACCAAATACTAATAATAACAACACAAAATGAGAAGTATTAAATGTGTCGTTGTCGGTGATGGTGCCGTTGGTAAAACTTGTCTTTTAATCTCTTACACTACAAACACTTTCCCTCATGACTATATTCCAACTGTCTTTGATAACTATTCTGCTAATGTTATGGTCGACGGCCAACCAATTAAATTAGGTCTTTGGGATACTGCTGGTCAAGAAGAATACGATCGTCTCAGACCTTTGTCCTACCCACAAACTGAAGTGTTTTTGATTTGTTTCTCTTTGGTTGAGCCAAGTTCTTTTGCTAATGTTAGAGCTAAATGGATTCCTGAAATTAGACAACATTCTACTAAAGATATTGCCATCTTATTAATTGGTACAAAACTCGATCTCAGAGATGATCCTCATACTTTGGATAGATTAAGAGAATACGGCAATGAGCCAATTAGTACTGCTGACGGTAAGAAAGCTGCTAGAGAATTGGGTTGCATTGATTACTTGGAATGTTCTGCTTCTTCTCAACAGGGTGTTAAAGACGTCTTTGACGCAGCTATAAAAGCGGTTATAGATCCTCCTAAATTTAATGAACCTCCTATCTTAAATACCGTTACTGGTAATGCCACTGCCGGTAGTAAAAAAGTTGTTAATGATTCAAGAAGAAGAAAGAGAAAGAATAGATGTTTAATTTTATAATTTCCATTTCCCTTTTCGATCTCCATCTCCATCCCATCATATTAATAACAAACTACAATCAATCTACTAATAACTCTACTAATAACTCTACTCTAGCCCTTAACTAATACTCATTGATATTTCTATTAACAAAAAACAAAAAAAAAAAAAAAAAGCAACAAAAAAATTACAAAAATAATAGCCAAAGAATGGAAATAAAGAAAGACAAAGTTGAGAAGGAATAATATGCTATATGGATACTATTGCATGATTCTATTTATCATCATAATTATTATTACTCCCTCTCATTTTTTCATTATATTTTAAATTCTTTTCTCTACTCTTTTTTATTATTATTTTATTATTATTTATATATTATTTTATTATTTGATTATTATATATTATGCTCTCTTTCTTTATTTTTTTTTCTTTTCCTATCTCTATTTTTTTGTCAATCAATATCTTTATATTTTTACTAATTAATAATTGATCTTTTTTTACTCTTTTAAAAAATAAAACTACTATAGTATAATAATCCTATGATTATAATTTACAATTTACAATTTAGACTTATTTCATTATGGTATTATTTATCAATAAACACGAAATATTTTTACCATAGAAAATCTTGTAATCAACTAACGCAAAAAATTGCAAAATTGCCAGCTAATGCGAAAAATTTAGAAGGATTCTTGGTTTTTCGCGTTCATAAAGAGAGGAAAAAAAAAAAAAAAAATCCAATAAATTGGATTAATCTAGTGTGACCTTATTATTAGCTTCTCTTTAGATCCATTTCATTTGCCATAATTATGGACCATAACTTATATTTATCCACGATTTTCTCGATGTATTTTTTTTAATGATTGTATTATTATAATCGTCTATGATTGTCTGTAGCTTTTCAAATGATAATTATTATGTATTTCATTATATTTAACTTATTATTATACGTAGTTTTATAAAACTGAAGCAAACTTAATCTATTTAATCAATCAACTCTATGTATTCATATAAAAAACAAAAAAACAAAAAACAACAAGAAATTACATATAAGATCATGTCAAAAAAAAGAAAGAAAGAAAGAAATAAAAGTAAATAATAAGAAATCAAAGATTGCTATTATTATTACTCTTCTAGATTAACAATTTTTTCAATCGTATGATATTAAAGCACCACGCTTTTATTTTATTATAGAATGTAATTTATTGTAAAGTAGAAGAAAAATTTTCCTTTCTGTTTCATTGCGTCGTATTGTTTCTTTTTTACTTTTTGAAAATGTTATCTAAGTTTATGTTTATTTATGGATATAGATTTGATAATAATAGGAATAAGTATATTATTTATTTACAAGGATAGTTTATATAGTATATTTACCTCTCATCCTCAATCTTTTTTTTGTTCTTATAGCTAACCTAATCCATAATATTTCATTATTGATGCAATGTCACTAGATATACCAGAAACTTTTTCCAAATCTCCTTGAATTACAATTGTTGGAGATGGTCTAGTTAACACTCTTTTAGCCACTCTAGTAATTTCTTTTAAATCTACTTGTTCAATTTTATCAATCATTTCAAATAATGGTACTTTCTTCCCATGAACTTGTAACTGTCTTCCCAAGTCTTCTAATTCAACCATTTTAGATTCTAAATTCATTAATAACGACGATTTTAATAAATTCTTAGCTCTAGAAAGATCTTCGGCTGATATTCCTAATTGTCCTTGTCTTTTCCCATTTTTGCTACTATGATTACTGGTACTGTTACCACCATTGGAAGAAGTAGTTTGCGCAATTTCAAAAGTCCCCGAGAGTTGTTGACATATTATTTCAATTAAATATCTAATGGCATTTGGATGGCATGATGAGCTAATCCCAAAAATTCCCGAGTCTGCATATGAATGGTTGAAAGCAGTACAATTTTCAATGAACCCATATTGATTTAATACTTCAGTGTATAATTTAGTGTACATCCCTTTACCTGGACCACCAGCACTGAATGATCCACCACCTCCTAATAACGTTTGCAAAATTGCTAACGCATAGATGTCCGGATCGTTGACTCCTAAACCTTCAAATCCTAAATACAAATATGTCAAATCTGAATCACTAGAGGCAGCAGTGGTACCATCGGCTTGTAGTATTGTATTTGTTGGCGGTAAAGTGATTTCCCCACCGGTGTATTTAGCTGGTGTATATTGGGATGGAATGCCTCCATTAGTACTCTTCCAACTATCAAAATATTTCTCCGTATATTTAACTGCATCATCTAATGAAACTCCAATGAACGCCACTGTAGCATTTTCTGGATTGTAGAAAAGTTTACGATATTTGTTAATTAATTCTTGATTGATTAATGGCAATCTTTCTCTAGGACAAAGTAAAGGCGATCCTAAAGTGTCTCCACCATAGGCCACCATATGAAGAATCTCTGGTAAGATCAAATCTGGTTTCTTCCAAATCTCATCAATTTCATAACTAGCAAAATTTAATTGTTCATTGACTTCTTCTTCAGTGATTAAAGGATTCACAACAGTCTCTGACAATAATTCTAACATTTTCAGTACATCTTTATTGAAAACTGATGCTTGATACATCATAGATTCTCTAGATGATGAACACATGTAATTCCCACCAAGGGACTCTAAATTGGTCATCATTTCTTGACCCGAAAATTTCGCAGTAGAATTAAATGCCAATTTATCAATAATATGACTAACCCCATGTAACTCTGGGCTTTCAAATCTTGATCCTGCATTCATATATACTCCTAATGCTGAGAAATGTCCCGGTAATGGATTGGTTGCAATCTTTACCTTATTGGATAATTCCGCAAATTGATATGGTTCAACTTTGCTTCCAGCATTAGCTGTAGCATATTTTTTTAATGTTGATGCTAATTTTGGTTTAGCTATATTACTGACCTTTCCAAACATGATCCTTTATTTTTTTCTGTTAGCTATTATTGATTGATTGACATTACCAAATCAAATAAGATAATTACTAAAGGGAAAAATTTTTTAATTTTACTTTTTTTCTTAATTATTTATTCTCTTTTGTCTTTGATTTTTTTGATTTTTTTCTCTTTGAGTGAAAAATTTAAATCGGTCATTTATTTTTTTGCTTCACACGCGGGAAATAAAAATTTACAGCCAAACGATTTCACCTAAAGCAACATAAAAAATAATAATTATTACTATAAAATATTCCATCGAAGAATCTACGCTGCGTAAATCACTTGGATTATAAGTATCAAAAGAGACTCACCATCTGTCATTGTTATTTAATGTCAATTATGATTAGATTCCAGTGTCTGAAGTTACTATTACTTCCAATAAGAAGTAGTGGTATTAATAATGGCGTACGCTTGACTAATTCATTATTATCGCAATCGCTGATTAATTATATTATAGTCAATAATCGTCAATTCCTGTCAACGATAATCGCTAATAAAGTCAATTATTTTAAATTATTCTCAAAGACTTTCCCTAATGGTGGTCCTCCTAAAGATTCATTTAATGTTGATTTGAAGAAATTACGTAAAGAATATTTAAAACTTCAAGCAGTGTCACACCCTGACCTTTTAGAATCATCATCATCACCGGAAGGGACCTCTGAAGTTGAGGAAGATGCTAGTGCTGAATTGAATAAAGGGTATGAAACCTTGAAATCACCATTGACAAGATCTCAGCATTATTTATCCCTTAACGGTATTGATTTAACTCAAGATGAAGATAATGGTGATAATAACTTATTCAAGAAATTAGCATCACAAGACCATGAATTATTATGGTCAATTTTAGACATCCATGAACAACTTGAAAATTGTGGTGATTATGAAGAGTTGAAACTCTTGAAAAAAGATAATGATGCTAGAATTAAAGATTCTGAAGAATCTTTAGCTGAAATTTATTCTAAACCGACTCAAGATATTGATTTCAAACATGCTTCTATTGAAACTATCAAATTGAAATATTGGTTTAATATTAAAAACGCTATTAAAGAATGGGAACCTGGCAAAAAGATCAACCTTACTCACTAAATTATCTCATACATACATACATACTAATTAATTATATATAAACAATATATTTTACAAGGGCTACTTACTATATTTTTTTATTTTCCTTTATTTTTTGTCACTTTTTTTAATGTTATATTTTCTGTCAACAAGCAATACATATTTAAATAATTTTATTCTTTTTATTAATATTTTTTTTTTTCTTTTTTTGTTATTAAGTTATATATATATATATATATATTGTTTAAGTAGCCATTACTATATCCGAATCTTTACTTGATACTTTATTTTTATTAGCTTCGTCATTAGCTAGAATAACATCAGCTTCTTCGTCATTAGCCTCTTCACCATTACCATCACCATCACCATCAACTACTTGTTCATCATTATCGTCCTCGCTATCATTAACATTTAATTTCTCAAGTTCTTCAAGAGAAGGCACTTTATATTCACATAAATTATATTCTTTAAAATCCTGTTTAGTAGTAGGGAATTGCCTGAGCCATTTCATTCTAGATCCACATTTACTCATTTTATTAATATTAAATCCAAATATTTTCAATGCAAAACCTGGCTTTTGTTGTCTTATCTTTGATTGTTTCAACACTTCTGGGAAAGTATTTATGAATAATCCTGGGAAAGTAGTTCCGAAATATGCTCCATCAATATTTAAGAATCTTTTAGATGACGGAAAGTAAATATCACTGCAACATGGACAGAAAAGCCTAACAGTTTCAACCCCTGGTTGGTCAAATCTACCTATTGGTAATAACATCATTGAATCACACTTAACTCTTGAACAATATCCAAAATGCCCATTTTCATATTTATGTGCCATGGCGTTTAACCCTTCTTTGGTCAAAATGTACCTTGCATGTATTAATCCATAAAGTTCTTCAGCACTGTGTTCAATTAAGGGGTAATCCGAAGTCAATATCGGTGAATCTGGTTCATAATCTAATATTAAATCCAATGCAGCTCTATAATTCGATACTATTTGTGAAAGCCCGGTTAAATTGAAATCATCATCTATGAAATCTGCTGAGACTTGTACGAAATAATCATGGCCAAACAAATCACAGAAATTAGAAATCCATGATTCGTATTCATCTGATAATCTTTCATCTCCTGAATTATTATTATTATTATTATTGTTACTATTATTATTGTTACTGTTAATTTGCTGCTGCTGTTGTTGATTTGACGTCGTTGATATTGGCCCTATATTATTACCTCTACTAGTCCACCCTGACATCTTCCCGATTTATATCTTGTATTAATATTAATTATTATTCTATTTCTTCTGCAGTCTCTTACTCTGCCTGTTTAGATAAAAAAAAAGAAAGAAAAAGATCTATTTTGTTAGTTAATATATATTTGATAATATTGTAAATTTTGTTGGTAGTGGCTTTTTTTTTTCTCTTCTTCTATTCTCTTAATCTTTTTTAAATTTTGATTAAACCAACATCAAAAAAATTTTCTTTTTTCTCTGATTTTTCTTCTTCCTACGGTAATGTATGTATGTTGAGAGATATGCATAATAAAGCGTGATCAATGCATTCTCAGTATTAAGTATTTATAAGTATATTATTAACAGACAAGTAATTTAATCAAAATTATGATTACAATTACTAATTACTAATTTTTACATATCAATTTGTTTAATTTTTGAAAAAAAAGTGTTTGTAATTCTAGAACCTATAATAATAGTAAAAAAATAAATAAAGAGGGAATGTGAGAAAGAAATTAAAAAAAGAAGTTATCAACATGGGCTCTAAGATAATAGCAATCATATAACATGATATTTATATATTATTGACACTGAAGAGAAAAAAAATATCTATATAATTTTCATGTGCGACACTGTCAGCATGAAAGAGAAATTAAATAAGACCCGATAATTAAGCCCAAGACCATTCAACTTGAATCTCACCAATATTCAAATCGGCAAGAGCAGAGAATGCGGAGGGAGAAAAATCTAAATCATAAGTGGAACATGAAGCACATGCATCAACGACTTTAACTTGGATTTGTTTACCACCATAAGAAACATTAATATATTTACCACAGTATTCACTCTGCCATTCACCATTAGTGCTAGTCGTGTATAATGATTGAGCAATAGCAACGACCAAATCAGTTGAACTTGAGGAAGAACCACATGCATCATTGGATGGCTCATAGTACGTACCTCTCCCTGTGTAGGTTGGATTGGTAGAGGTTGAGGTAGAAGAAGAAGAAGAGTCAGTAGAGGTTGAGGTTGAAGAATAAGAAAACTCAGTAGATGTAACAGAGGAAGTGTTACTGTTAGAGTATCCAAGGGAAGGAGTAACAGAAGTTAAGCCAGAAGCGTCAGAAGATGAGGTACTGACAAAAGTAGTAGTAGAGCCATGGGAAGTAGTAACAGTAGTAGTAAGATGGGAACTTTTTGAAGACAAGGAAGCAGTTGGTAAATGAATGAGAGAAGTACCATCTTTAATAAGTTCACTAAAGATTGAAGAAATTACTGGTATACCGTAACTTTCAATAGCGGTGACAATCAAGCCACCGACTTCTGTTTCACCATCAAGAAGTATGTTCACAACATCAGCTACGGGATCAAAGTTTGCACCATTAGCAACACTAACAAGAGCAACAGCAATAAAAGCAAATAGATCAAATCTCATAATAAAAAGAAGTAAAAAGGCAGATATTGAAGGAAAAAAAAAACGGTAAAAATTAAATGTTAATGAAAGACTTTAAAAAGAAATCTAATGAGTACAGGAATACAGAGAATAAGAAATATCTTTGATGATTAAAAAAAAAGAAAAAAAAATTGAAATGAAAATGTTTTCAGCTTCTTATTTATATTAATTTTTTTGTTGTACTAGTACCACAAATTTCTATGACTTCTTATATCTTAACCGTTACACTCCTTTTTTTACCAAATTTATCTGTTCATGAAGAAAGGTGTATACAGAGCTACATTATCAATTTATAAATAAAAATACCCCGATGCAATATTTATTTTATTACCAAAAAGAACAAAAGTTCCTTTTTCCTTATCTTTTTCGTTTGAAAGTGTTTCTTTTTCTTTTCTTTTTCGATATTGTCTTTGTTTGTACAAATATTAATTCATGCAAGGTGCCCGATATGAATCCAAGTGTATTGTTCAAACCATGCCTGATTTCTTAAAGTAACCAGATTATGTACCTGAATGGAATATTTATTTCTTTAATTTTTGGTTTGCAATTTCTATTATATGGTCATCATCACTATTATTACCAAGATAATTCATCATCCATATAGGAAAGAATATGACCTTCCTATTTCGATGCTAATCTTAAGATCATTGTACATACTCAACCTAATAAAATATCAAATGATACCATCAATCATGAGAAAATAAAACATTTAATTTATATCAGAATATACAGTGAGGTAAAGAAATATCATAATTGAAAAGAAAAACATGGAAAAATGAAACACCTCATCTCTCTTTACTAATCACCTCATACTACATGACTTATTATCTTCGATCCAATTAAGGTGTTCTTCTAAATTATAATTATATATATATATATGATCAATAAAGAATGCTGCTGCTAAGCAAGAAATGTAATTTAAAATAGAGTTTATTTTATTTGATCTATAACCTCAATGTCTATGTTTTCTTTCATCATCAAAGCTTAATCTTTTCCCTTTCATCCATTTCATAAAAGCACAAACATTTAGTACCTTATAAAATAAGGTTGAGATTTTTATATAATGCGGTTAATTATTTATTGATTTCTTTGAATGTAGTAATACTTTTATTGTAGACTATGGGTCTGGCCCTGATGTTTTTTTTCTTTTTTTTCCCCCAATTATCGATCATATATAAGAAATTAGGTATTACTAGGAAATTATTATTCATTTGAATTTGTAAAGCTAATTTTATATCTAATTTTCAGCTTTTCACTCTATTATAAATAAATGTTATTACAGTGTCTAATGATAATTAAGAGGCGATCTCATGTTGATGTTGGTACTGTATATGAAAATTATGAGCACCGCTAGTGTCCACTTTTTGAAATTTTCAAAATGAAAAACAAAAAAAGAAAAAAATCAGAGAAAAAAATCAAAGAAAGAAATAATCGCCACACAAATTAAGCATCCACAATACAGAAATATCTTTTGTATCCAATTCAAAAACCATTCACAACATAAATATAATATCGATACAATGTCAAGTAAGCTCATTCTATAATTTTCATCGGCGCACTCTTTTTTTCTCTTTTTGAATATGTGTTACTAACTAACCGTTTATTTTAGACTCTGCCGGATTCGATAGACATATTACTATTTTCTCACCTGAAGGGAGATTATTTCAAGTAGAATATGCTTTTAAAGCAGTTACTGCAGCAAATATAACCGCAATTGGAATATCAGGTAAAGACACTGTAGTGTTGATTTCTCAGAAGAAAGTTCCAGATAAATTATTAGATGCGAAAACTGTCACATATTTATTTAAAATCAGTAAAACCATTGGTTTATTGGCTACCGGGTCAATCGCTGACGCTAGAGCTATAGCAATCAGAGCTAGAAATGAAGCTTCCGAATTCAAGTATAAATACGGTTATCCAATTCCAGTGGATGTTTTAGCAAAACGTATGGCTAATATTTCTCAAATATACACTCAAAGAGCTTATATGAGACCATCCGGAGTGGTTTGTTCATTTGCAGCTATTGACGATGAAAAGGGACCATTATTATACAAGACTGATCCAGCTGGATATTATGTTGGATCTAAAGCTATAGCTGTGGGGCCAAAACAAGACGAAGCTATAACTGTTTTAGAAAAAAAATTCAAGAATAAGGAATATTTGAAAGGCGATACTACTAAAATAATTGAAACTGCTATTATATCTTTATCTAATATTTTAGGTGCTGAATTTAAGAAGGATGATATTGAAATTGGTGTTGCTACTAAAGATAACTTTAAAATATTAACTAGTGATGAAATTGAAGATAGATTAATATCAATTGCTGAACAAGATTAATTTAGAATCTAAACAAAGAAAGCTTTAATTATCTTTTATATATATATTTATTAAAAAAATAATAATAAAAAAAAAACAAGTTACAATAATTTATGTAATAATATAATCAATTGTAGAAAAAGTATTCATTAACCAATTTACTTATTACAGGTAAATCTGAAGAAGCAAGAAGAGGAAAAAAAAGGGAAATTTTACAGAGAAGAAGAAAAAACGAAAAATTGAAAGTTTTTTTTTGCTTAGAATTACTAATTATTATTCAATCCCACAATATAAATAAGCACCTACTCCCTATATTCAAATAATAAAAAAAATTTATAAATTTATTAGTAAAATATTATTTCAATCAGTATTCTAAATATTAGTATATTTCTTCTTCAATAATGATCAATAATTGCACTTCTAAAACATTGGTATTGAACTTATTGAAAAATGCCAAATTTGCACATTTAGCTACATCCAATCTAACTACTAATCAACCAAATGTATCTTTAGTCAGTTACTTATATTTATCTAAGGACCAATTATTTGGGGAAACAACAACAGCTAGATCCACCGAGGATGCAGCCACTGATAATAATGAAGAAAAAATCCTTGATGAATCATATATTCTATTTGCTCTTAATGAATCGACTACAAATTATCAAAATTTAGTGGCTAATCCTAAAGTCAGTGTATTAATTCATGATTGGATAACGGCCAAATCAGACGCCAGTAGCTCTAGCAAGAGTGGTAGTGCTAGTAATTCAACCGATGGCGAATCTCCATTACTCAGATTTTTACATAATATGAATCAAAATGAATTATCTACTATAAGTATTACGCTAACAGGTCAAGTTATAATGGTTAAAGAAGAACAACAAAAGAAATATTATCAAAAAATTTTAATTGATTCAGATTCAAATGCTCATGTGTTTGTATCGGGTGAAGATAAGCATATCATATTGATTAAAATTGATCATTACACCATTGCAGACAGTAACAACAACGTTAAAAGATATTAATCATTAAAAGAAAAAGCCAATAGCAGAAAAAAAAGGAATAGTAGTACATATTTTATTTATTTAGTTATTTAATTTTTATTATTATCATTATTATTCCGAGACCCGTTCTAAGAGATCTTCGTATATTTTACCAACTTCTAATCCATAATCGTTCGATTTATATTTTATTGTAAGGTTTATTATAGCAAGCCTGGTTCTTTCAGCGATCGAATTCAATCTCACTTTTTCAGTCAGATCAAATCCATCTAATTCATCAATAATTTTAACAAAGATCATATCTAATTTTTTAACATAAATGATCAATTCTTTTAAAGATTGCTTATCAATTGAAAATTTTTGTAAATAATCAATTAAATCACCAGCAATTCTAATTAAATATTGGCCCTGATAGAAATTACTTAACCTCTGATCAATCGGCATTATCTTGATTGTGTGCCAGATATATTCAGTGATTTTCGTTAAATCCGATATAAGTTCATTCAAATTATTATATCCTGGGTCTCTGCCTTTTAATTCTTCGGTTTTCGTATCCAAGAATGCCCTAATGAATTTCCGTTGAATTTTTAATAGTTCACCGTCAATATGATCAATTGTTTTAGATATTTGAGATTCAGTTAAATGTTTCTTACCAATGGCATCAGGATCATCACCGCCTTCAGCTTTCAAAATACTTTGAAAATTTTCATAGTTCGGTATTGGAACTGGAGTAAAACTGAACGGTTCATCCTGTTCCACTAATTCTTGGTCGGTGTCTATGCCTTCATCTTCATCGTCATCGTCAGGCTTTGGCCGTTTTCTGGATGATTTCACCATCAGTGACTGGCATTTATCAAGGTCTTTAGTTTTTATAACAGTTTCAAATAAATCATCTTCGTACTCTTCATCCTCATCCTCATCGTCTTCATCATCGTCATCGTTATTCATGACAACATCATCGTCTTTTTTTGCAACGCTATTAGTTTCATTATCATCTATTAGTAAATCGTCTTCTTCATAATTATCATCATCCGATAATTCAGGGTTTAAATCAAATTGAAGATTTTTCAATTTTGTGTACGATGGAACTGTGGGGTATTCAACATTTGGAGCTGGATGCAAAGGAGTCTTTGGCCTTTCTTTTGAATCATAATCTAATTTATTTCCAGACATTAAAAAAAATATTCTTTAATATTAAACCTAATTAATTTTTTATAGTTGCTTGTAGTGGTCTACTAATTATTTAATTATTTATTTAATCAATTATTAACTATTTATTATAAATTATATCATTATACTTCCATATTTATTTTACGTAGGCGCAAAAATGATATTTAAATTTTTTTTTTTTTTTTTTTTTTCATTTTCATTTTCACTTTTTTTGTTCTTTCTATTTGCTATCTCGGGATTTTTTAGGCTTCTTTCTCTGTGTTTGCCCCAGAAAAAAAGTTCTTTATTTGCATAAGGTCATCGATGAGAAAAATCAAGTGAAACTGCAATTTGCCAATTGCAATACAAAATATGATGTTGACTTACAGTATTTTCTAGGCATATTCAGATATATTTGATATATATTAATGGATATAAGTAGCATCAATTTTAGTTAAGCTAGGATTTAAATATAATTTGATTTTTCTTCTATAACTTGTAAGGTTCTTTAATTGAACTGGATTACCTTCGAAATAAACGGTATCGATTTTTTTACATTGTTTCAAAGAATCACCAATATTGTTAAAATCATCAATAAGATTAGACGAAGCCCAAAGGTCAGTGAGTTCTGTTAAATAATTGAAACTTGGTAATTTAGTAATCTTATTACCAGTTATATCTATAGTGTTTAATTTAGTATTATCCTTGAGGGCATCATCGTCAATTTCTTCAAGTTTATTATGAGAAATGTATAATTCTTCGAGGTTAATACATTTTTCTAAACCTTCAATTTTTGAGATTCTATTAGACTGAATTGATAAAATCTTCAAGTTAGTCAATTTATCCAAGTTTTGAATCTTTGTGATTTTATTTTTACCTAACCAAAGTTTTTCAATCTTAGTCAATTTTAGAAGTTCATCACTAATATTAGCGATTCTATTACCACCAAGCTCTAAATTAGTCAAATTGACTAAAGTACCCAAGTTTTTAATTTCACTGATTTTATTTTGAATGAAATAAACGCTTTCTAATTTGGTTAATTTATCCACATTTTTAATATTTTTAATTTTATTAAATGACAAGTCTAAATTTTTCAAGTTTTTCAAGCCATTTATGTGGGAACTAATATGGTCGATTCTATTATCATAAAGATCTAACTCAACGAGTTTCTCTTTATTAGTTAAATGTTTGAATTCTGAAATTGATGTTATTAAATTCTGTCTTAAACAAATAGATTCAAGGTTTGGGAATTTACCAAAATCAAGATCTTTTAAAGATCTGATTTTTAAATGTGGTAAATCTATATATGTAGTGTCTACCGGAATATCTGCTGTAAGATCTATATCTGCATCAATAACATCTGGGTTTTCATCATCAATGACATGACCTGGATAATGCGCTTTATCAAGCTCTTTACCAATATCTCTATTTTCATTGTCTTCCTCTTCATTGTCGTCATCATCATGATTATCTTCTTCATCAGTTCCCGAAAGAATTTCATCTTTTTCATCTTTTTTGTCATTTTCTTGTTCTTGTTCTTGCTCTTCTTTCTTTACATCTGATGATGATTCTTTGGCATCAATCGGTGGGCTTTCTACCACTTCTTTGGTATTAGAGACCTTGGTATCTTCATTAGACATATTAATTAATTTATTTTTAATAGAATGAAAATATTGTTATTATTATTATTGTTATTATTATAATTGCTTATTTAAAATAAATATTTTATTACTATCAGAAGAAATAATAAAATATGAAAAAGAAAAAGAAAGAGAAACAAACACATAAAGAAATAAAAAAAGAGTAATAAATTAATAATAATCAAAATTTATAACGTTCAGGAAATTTTTTTTTGCTTCTTTCTTCTTCTACGTCCTTTTTTTTTTAAAAAAAAGCAGGCAATTATTTTTTTCATCTTGTAATTCACAAATTTAGTAACAAAGAAAGAGGAAAAAAGCAAAAAATTTCAAAGAGATGCTAATACCGTAGTTCATAACTTACGTGACGACAATAATGGACAACAACAGCATTGAAGAATATCCTTTGATGACCGTATAAACAAGACCACTACCAATAGTACCAGCAGCTCTAATGAAATGATTCGTGTCTAATAACAATGGCAATGAGACTCATGTTTAGATCTCCATTAGTTTCTACAAAAATCATACCTTTGTCTCAAAGACGTGGTTATTATCACTTATCTCTGAATATACAATCATTATTACATTTGGGTCTATGATTGGTCCAATAGGTACTTTGGTTATATTACCAGCATTAAATGATGTTGCCAAAGTGTTACATACCAATTTAACTAATACTGATATCTCTGTGGGTATGTATTTACCTCTTTTGGTGATCTTTAATCTGTGAAAATAATGGTAGTATATTCGTTTATTTATTATTTTTTGTTCTTTTCCTTTGTTTCGCAAGTATAACCAGTTGTTTAACTTATTGTTGCTTGCCGTATTAAATTCAGAAAATTGGGATCCTATACTACCATATTTCTTTTGCACTCAGAATTTGGACATTCAAATCTGGAATATTCATAAGAAACACATACACTGCAATGACCAGAATAGTTTGAATTGTAAGGATTCATATCTTTTTTTAATTGATACAAGACCTGCTATATAAGCTTCTGTGTAGCCTTGAATTTTAGCTTTGCTTAACCAACAAAAAAAAATTCAATCAAATTGTGCAGTAATCTTTGAATGAGACAATTCATGTTACAGGATATAAATAGAAACTAATAGATAATATTAAATCAATACAGTTATATATATGATGGATAATAACTAGAATATATGAAATTTTTATATTAGATAAAAACTAATCGAATAAGTATGACGATCATGATCAAGCCATAAATCAATCAACTAAACAACTTCCATGAACGTAGCTGGAAGGGCTTTCTGTAATTCACAAGAGACTATTATACAACAATACTTTTGAATATTGTTAGACTTTATGCAGTATCTAATTATAATATGAAAACTTGCATCAGTTTGTAATCCATTTCGATAAGCTTGATAAACCTGCCATCGTCAATATTATTTACTATATCTCAGTAGATTATTAACAAATTTTAGTAGCGAATAAGCTTATATTCATGGAGATCACCGCTTTCGTTTCCATTTAATTATTTTTATTTTTGTGAAGTTTTGATCTGTTTGTATAAAATAGAAATTCAATGTCACAGTATATACCAATATACCAGGTTGAAAAACGCGTCAGAAAAATGACATCTCTTTCTTGTTTTATTTTTGAAAAAAAAAAAAATAAATGACGCGAAAAAAAATCTTTCTGATTTATAATATTTTTTTCTTCTTAAAACAGCAAATATATGTTTTTGCATTTAATTTTGTTCTTATTCTTTATTATCAGACTATTTAATCAGTCAATATTTCTTTTTCTCTTTTTAATACTTAATATTTTATAATAAACAAACATAAACAAAAACAATAACTAATATACACAAAAATGAGTAAACGTGATAGACAGTCTATCAAAATAAAATCAGAAAATGATCTTAAAAAACCAAAATTAGAAAGAAAGCAACCAGTTTCAGGAGCTCATTCATTACCAATACAAATATTATCAATAAATGAAGAAGATGCAGTTCAAGAACATCATAATAGCAGTAAAATTGAAATGCCGTCTTTACTTGCTAAAGCTAAACCATCGGTATTTGAACAACAATTGGTCAGCATGACAGAAGAAATCGAAGCTACTAAAGTTAATAATATGGGGAAACCCAATAAAGATCAAGAATGGAGTAGACCTCCAGTGAAACTTGATTTAGGTAATGATGAAATAACATTTCAACAATTAGATGCTGATGAAAGTTTAATGGGCCCTAATTCCATAGTTCGTTTCTTTGGGGTCACTATGGAAGGTAATTCAGTTCTTTGTAATGTTATTGGGTTTTTACATTATTTTTATGTCCCAGCACCTGTTGGTTTTAGAGAAGAACATTTAAAACCTTTTATTAAATATCTTGAACATGCTTATAATTCTATTTACACTGTTGAGTTTGCTAAAAAAGAATCCATTTGGGGTTATAATGGTAATCAACAACTTACCTTTTTAAAGATTGTTGTGTCTAATGCTAAAAATATTGCTAAAGTTAGATCTGGGTTTGAAAGAGGCCATATACAGTTTGGTGGGTTATTCAATGGTGGTGATCAATTAATGACTTATGATAATTTAAATTATGTTCTTAGAATGATGGTTGATTGTAAAATCACTGGGATGTCCTGGATCACAATTCCAAAGAAAACTTATTCAGTGGTCAATGAAAAAAGTAAAGTATCTAATGCTCAAATAGAAATCACGGTACATTTCTCACAAATTATTGCGCATCCTTCTGAAGGTGAATGGTTGAAAACTGCACCACTCCGTATTTTAAGTTTTGATATTGAATGTGCTGGTCGTAAAGGTATTTTCCCCGAACCTGAAAAGGATCCAGTTATTCAAATTGCTAATGTGGTATCAAGAAGTGGTGAAAGTAGACCTTTCATCAGAAATGTGTTCACTGTTAATACTTGTGCAGCAATTGTTGGTTCTGAAGTTTTTGAACATAAAACTGAACGTGAAATGTTAATGCACTGGAAAGAATTTATTGTTCAATCGGATCCTGATGTTATGATTGGTTATAACACTTCAAATTTTGATATCCCATATTTAATCAATCGTGCCAAAGCTTTGAAATTAAATGAGTTCCCTTATTTTAGCAGATTGCCTAAAGTTAAACAAGAGACAAAAGATGCAGTTTTCAGTTCTAAAGCTTATGGTACTAGAGAATCTAAAGTCACTAATATTGAAGGTAGAATGCAAGTTGATATGTTACAATTTATTCAAAGAGAATTCAAATTAAGATCTTATACTCTTAATTCAGTGTCATCACATTTCTTACATGAGGAAAAAGAAGATGTGCACCATTCTATTATTACTGATCTTCAAAATGGAGACAAGGAAACTAGAAGAAGACTTGCGGTTTATTGTTTGAAAGATGCCTATTTACCGATACGTTTATTAGATAAATTAATGTGTTTAATTAATTATACTGAAATGGCAAGAGTAACTGGTGTCCCCTTCAGTTATTTGTTATCAAGAGGTCAACAAATTAAAGTTATTTCTCAATTATTCCGTAAATGTTTGGAACATGATTTGGTCATTCCTAATATGCCAAAACAAGGTGGTAATGATGAACAATATGAAGGTGCTACAGTTATTGAACCAGTTAAAGGTTATTATAGTGTTCCAGTAGCAACATTAGATTTTGCATCCTTGTATCCATCTATTATGATGGCACATAATCTTTGTTACAGTACTTTATTAACTAAGCAAACAATCAGAAATTTGAATTTAGTGAAAGATGTTGATTATGAAGAGACTCCTACTGGTGATTGCTTTGTCACATCTAAAAAATCCAAGGGTATCCTTCCTACTATTTTACAAGAATTGCTATCAGCAAGAAAGCAAGCTAAGAAAGATATGAAGAAAGAAACTGATCCATTCAAGAAAAGTGTGCTTAATGGTAGACAATTAGCACTTAAAATTTCAGCTAATTCTGTTTATGGGTTCACTGGTGCTACTATTGGTAAATTACCTTGTTTACAAGTGTCGTCTTCAGTCACTGCTTATGGTAGAGTGATGATTGAACAAACCAAGGAAAAAGTCATGAGTACTTATAATATCAAGAATGGGTATAAATACGATTCTGTTGTTATTTATGGTGATACCGATTCTGTTATGGTTAAATTTGGTTATGATGATCTTGAAACATGTATGAAAATGGGTGAACAAGCTGCTGATGTTGTCTCTCAAATTTTCCCTAATCCGATTAAATTAGAATTCGAAAAAGTTTATTACCCATATTTACTAATCAATAAGAAAAGATATGCCGGTCTTTATTGGACAAACACTGTGAAATATGATAAATTAGACACAAAGGGTTTAGAAACAGTTAGAAGAGATAACTGTAAATTTGCATCTAATGTTATTTCTAAAATTTTAGATTTAGTATTAATCAATAGAGACGTTGAAGGAGCTGAAAATTTTGTTAAAAAGATGATCAGTGATTTATTGAATAATAAAATTGATTTAAGTGAATTGATTATTACTAAACAATTAGCAGCTGAATATAGTGGTAAACAAGCACATGCAGAATTAGCTAAACGTATGTATGCAAGAGATCCGGGTTCAGCACCATCAGTTGGTGATAGAGTTCCATTTGTTATTGTTAAAAAAGGTGATAAAGTGCCAGCATATTTGAAAGCCGAGGATCCCTTATATGTGTTGAAGAACGGATTACTGATTGATTCAACATATTACTTAGAAAATCAATTATCTAAACCATTGATCAGAATTTTCGAACCAATAATTGGAGAAAGAAAGGCTAATAGTTTATTAACTGGTGGCCATACGCGTAAAGTGACTGTTGCTAAATCATCAGGATTTGGAGGAGGATTAATGAAGTTTGCTAAAAAAATTAAAACTTGCAAAATTTGTAGAACTCCAATCCGTAATAGTAATGCAATTTTATGTGATAATTGTATTGATAGAAGTGATGAGATATTCGCTGAACAATTAGCTGAGCATGATTCATTACAAGAAAAATTTGCTAGATTATGGACTCAATGCCAACGTTGTCAAGGCTCTTTAACTCAAGAAGTTATTTGTTCTAATAAAGATTGTTCTATTTTCTACATGAGAGAAAAATGTGCTATGGATACTGAGAATCTAGCATTGGAACTAGCAAATTGGTGATTTTTTTATAGAAGAATATCTTCATAATATATATGTATATATATTTACATTTTTTTCAAACTGAACATGGAGTCTGCATATTGGATATTATCTTATTATTTATGCCCAGCAAATGGGAATAGTTATTATAAAGTAAGCATTATTTTTGTATCTATATTTTTGATTCATTTTTGATTTTTATTTATGCTTCCTTTTTGTGATGAAGCAGTAGGTTTTTTTTCCCTATTTTAAAATCCATCATTTTGGTTATTTTTCTTTCTTCTATAAAATACAAAAAAAAAAGGAGACAAAAAACAAATGAGAAAGAAAATTTTTTTGTCCATAGAATTAATAATTACCACTACAAGAAAATAAAAACAGAAACAACTAGATTATATATAGATAATATATATATATATATAATAATAATAATAAAAAACAATTCACTAACAGATAAAATAATAAAGAAGAAAATAAAAATGCCTGGCTCACCTTTTAATAACGAAGATATGCCGTTTTACTTATTGGCGCTTTCATTATCACCAGCAACTATATATTTCAAGAATGGCAATAATTTCAGAGACGTTCATTTATGGATTAATTTATTTTTATTCTTCCCAGTGTTTTTCAAAAGTTTTGGACATTTAGTATCAATTTTCCATGCTTGGTGGTTCATTTATAATAAATCTCAAATAACAGGTACTCATTATATTGACCATTTACAAATTCCGGATGACGATGATGACGACGATGATGTTCAATTCAATAACAACACCCTTGGTAATCGTGGCAATGCTGTCGCTGGAGGCCGTTCTGCTACTACTAATGAAAATCCTTTCGCTGGTTCTAGCCAGTTACCTTCATACAGCGATTCTACTAGTGCTGATGCTGCTGATGGCAAACAACCTATCAATGTTAAAGACAATAAAGTTCAAATATAATTGGATTTATATATATTATGTATAATCTTTTTTTTTAATCAAAAAAAGAGCGTATAACGAATCAACAAAAAAACTAAAAACTAAATAAATGAATATTATGAATATTAGTATAATTGTGTAGTCATATATAATAAGAAATGGTAGTCATGAAAAAAGAAAGAAGGAGAAAGATGATCAAATTGAAAGAAAAGGAAAAAAGAGTCTCATATAAAAAGAATCAGACTTTAGTTTCTGATTTCTTGGCTTCTTCTTTTGGAGGTTCAACTTCTTCAACGAATTCAACTGAGATCTTCTTTAAATGTGGATTTTGTGCATATAATCGTTCTCTAATTAATCTAGAGACTCCTTCAAATTCATTAACCGATAAAACATTATCCCATTTTTGAGTTGGAACAATCAAAGTTAAATCATTAATAATATAATTAGGACCAGAACTCAAAATACTCAAATGTTCAATTCTATAAGGTCTTCTAGAATTATTATTACTGACTAGTTTATCTAAAACTTCTAAAATTTCAGTTTCAATTTTCAAATAATCTGGATCATTCATTGGAATTGCCTTGTCGACTAACTCAAGAATTGATGATTTAAACCCTTGATAACCAGCTTTGACAATTAACGCAGACACAATAAGCCCACCAAACGAATCTAGCCAATCAATATGTAAAAAATAACCTCCAGTAATTGTAACTAATGCTGCAATTGAAGTTAACGAATCAACTCTATGATGCCATGCATTGGCTAATAAAACATTAGAATTGGTCTTTATAGCGATTTTTTTAGTAGTTTGGTATAACCATTCTTTAATAACAACAGAACCACCTGCAACCCAAGCAGCATTAATATCGGTGATTTGATGAGTATGAGAATGTGTTGGAACGGCATGAGCAGTCACGGCAGAACTTGCAGCAGAGATAGCTTGATGGTCAACACCAGTACTTGAAAGTGAATGATACATATGGTCTAAAGTTTCATAAAAAGTCAATGGAACCAAAGGTCCAACAATATTGACCAAAGAGGAATAACCAATAGAAGCACCGGCGACTAATAACAAAGAACTAACAGACAAAGAACCAACTGATTCAATTTTCCCATATCCATTGGGGAAAGTATCATTAGCACGCTTTTCTGAGAAAGAGATGGTGAATAATGTTAAAAAGTCTGAGATTAAATCCGAAATTGAATGAACTGCATCAGCTAACAATGCTTGAGAGTGAAACATTATACCTCCTACAAATTTAGCAGCGGCCATACCAACATTAGTGAAAAGACCTACTAAAGTAATTTGAGCACCTGGACTCAGAAGTGCTTTTTTCAAAGTAAGATCTTTGAATAATTCACCACTGTGACTATGACTATGATTATGTGAATGAGAATGAGAAGGCTCAATTAATGGTTCTTCATTATGCTCCTTGTTAATTGATTTTAAAGATTTATTACTTAATGATACCCCAGATTCAGGTATATCTTGATAGTCCTTATTCCCACCACTTTTATACTCAAAATGTTTACCCTTAACACCAAACGTGACTTGATCATTGGTTTCAGTTTCTGATTCTCTTAAATGAATATGATCATTGACATAATCTTTACCAGTTTCCCATTGAGCAGTGAACTGGTCAGATACTCCATGAGAATGATCATGAGAATGTCCATGAGAGTGTCCATGAGTATGAGAATGGCTTGAAATTAAAGAATTGCTAAAAAACCGAACGTATCCACCACCTTGAAGTGCATTATTTTTAAGGAATATCAGGAATGTGGTTGGTTTAAAAATCAATCGATTAACCAACATATTCTGTCTTTTCTTTTTCTTTCGTCTGCGTCTTCTTCTCTCTTTTATGAGCTATTTATTATATTTTTGATATTTCTATAATTATGATACAATATCTATTTATTAAATAATCCAATTATATATCATATGTGAACTTTTTTTTGTTTCTTTATATATAACAAAAATATATATATATCTTGATACCAACTTATCATTCAATATTTTCTGTCTTTTCACTTTTTTTTTTTTTTTGTTTTTATTTTTTACTTTTTTTATTATTTCTTTATTTTCCTGTATATAAAAAAAATTCCATTCAATAGAGACCTCAAAAAATAAACTACAAATAATTCTTCTATTGAGGGGGGGAGGGGTAAAGTCTTCCCATTGGTGAAGAAAAACATAAGAAAAATTTTCTTAAAACGGCAGAGCGTATCTGTATTTCTTTTGTTTTTACATATATATATATTTTTTCCCACCGAACGGTTATTACTATTGAAAGGCGCAAGGGATGTAAAAAGTTAGTGTGGGGGGATACGAGCACACTACATTGAGGGCCATCAAGCATCGATCGTCATCGTCATGGTCGTCGTGATCAAATATTTTTATTGGTGGTGATACTCCTTATGACGCACAACTGCATTGTAACATTAACTTATCTTCATTGAAATCAGAATCTTTCCAAACATTATTGGCCAGATCGATTTCTTCATTGAATGGATCATTGACTAAATTAGTCAATTTTTCAAGCTTATTTAAATCCTCACAATCAGAATCTTTTAATTCATCATAAACATCTTCCATGATCCAATTGGCCGGCACAAATATTGGATTAACTGATTTATTAGCCACACTGTAATCAATTGTCACTTTTGTCTTATTTTTAATAATAAATGGGATGTATTTGTCATTGACAAATTGCTGAATTTCATTAATTATTTCTTCTTTAGTGTACCCTTTAGAATTAACAAAATTCTTTGGAATGAAAACTTCTGCTTGTGATTTTGAGAAAGTTTTATCTCCAGCGGCCATTTCAGAGACTAGACTACGGAAAAATCCATTGTAATTGATTTCTGTTTTTTGTAACATATCCAACATTGGACTTATAACAGCATCATTAAACACTTCAGTTAAAGAATTATCTTTAGGCAATTGAATACCTAATCTTTTACCAAACAATTGTGCGTATTCATTCATATAAGTGCTTTTAAAAATATCACTTGCAATTTTAACGATTTCGTTTAATCTATCAGTGAACGGTTCATAATACTTTTCCGGTAAACTTTTATGATTAATGAAATTTTCGGCATCATCAACAAGTTCTGGACCAGCTCCTAATAATTCACCCATCAGCTCAGCTAATTTTGAAAGGTTCCACCAAATTGCATTCGGCGTTTGATCATAACCATAACGTTTCAGAGGATCTTCACTGTTTGGCGTATAATTTGGATTGAATCTATCCATTATTGCAAATGGTCCGAAATCTATACATAGCCCTAAAATAGAAGTATTATCAGTGTTTAAAACCCCATTTAAAAATCCATAAACTTGAGTCATGGCGACTGTTTTAGCATTTCTATAAACAATCTCCAAAAATAATTTATCAAACCGTGAAAGGGCTGTATTGCTATTTTCAACAATTGGTGAAAATTTCGAATGGAAAACTTGTGAAATACAATATTCTGATAATTCCCTTAATCCTTTACGGTCTTGTCTCCATCTGTATAAATCAAAATTACCTAATCTAACCCACGACGGTGAGAATCTTGCGACTACTGCACATGTGTCAGCACCATGCCTTTGAGCATAAGTCTTTGGTAAAGAAGACACCAGCAAAGCCCTAGTAGTAGGAATCTTAAGAGAGTTTAAAAATTCGGATATTATAAATTCTCGAATACTTGATCTAAGCACCGCTTTACCATCAGCAAATCTTGAATATGGTGTTTTACCAGCACCTTTTAATTGCAATTCATAGCCACCAATTTCAAATAAATTGACGACTCTTCCATCTCCTAACTGTCCAGCAAACTGTCCAAACTGGTATCCAGCATAAGCTTGTGAATAAGGAAAAATTTCATTGTTAACAATCATTTTAGCACCACTGACAATTTCTTTACTTTCATCGTCATTGATTTCAATGTTTAAATCATGTAAAGCATTCTTTGAACTTATCAAGTATTTATATTCTTTACGAACTTCAGGAACTGTGTATGAAAATGAACCACCTAGTAATTGTCTAGGTTTATGTAAATAATTCAAATCAAGATAATCAAATTTTTCCAGATTATTACCAGATTCTTCGTAATTATTAGGGAAATTGAATTCAATTGAGTCAAGTCTTAATTTTTGAGGCACAAGGTGGTATGGTGGTTTAGGGATTCTTAAGTCAGGTGGCAAATATGCCGTAAATTTACAAGATCGTGCTAGCTTAATTAAAGTCGACTTATTAGTTATACTAGTTGTAGAAAAACTTCTTTGAAAACTTTTTGGAAAACTTTTTGGGGATCTCAGGAGGTCGGTAATCAATGAACTCATTTTCTTGCACTTAGCTGATAGCATTGAAACTTATTTTCTTCTTCTTTAATATTTTCTCTATGAATATATTTATTTAATTTTTGTCTTATAAAATATAAAGAAGAGGATTATTTATAGTCTTTGTTAATGTATTATTATATTTTTTTCCGACGTTCTTTTTCCTTGCTTGTTGTTTGGTTTCTCCGTTAATTGGCTTTTCTTAGTAAAGTAAATAAATAATGTGGAGTAAAACCTCCAAGGGTTGGTACTATTATAACACGTGAGCTCAACAAAGCAATTAAATTGACAGATTAATCACACCTCAAAACGTTTTCATTGATCATCAATTTAAATAAATAAATAAGAATAAGAAAAAAAAACTAAATAAATTTATAAAATTGATTGACTCAAATTACAATTGCCGTTATGTTATAAGTTTATATTTTTTTTTGTTTAGTAAATTCATATATTTTGTTTAATCATAAGATATATAATAATGATAGCAATGTACTAGCAGACTCTTTAAAAATCAAATTTTTAGAGATTTGTTGCTTAGTAGTCGTCACCACCTCTACCGGAAGAACCGTAAGAATCATCATTACCACCTCTACCAGAGGAACCGTAAGAATCGCTGTTACCACCTCTACCAGAAGAACCGTAAGAGTCGCTATTACCACCTCTACCAGAGGAACCGTAAGAATCATTGTTAGAAGAACCGTAAGAGTCACTGTTACCACCTCTACCAGAGGAACCGTAAGAGTCATTGTTAGAAGAACCGTAAGAGTCGCTGTTACCACCTCTACCAGAGGAACCGTAAGAGTCGCTGTTACCGCCTCTACCAGAGGAACCGTAGGAATCGCTGTTAGAAGAACCGTAAGAGTCACTGTTACCACCTCTACCAGAAGAACCATAGGAATCACTGTTAGAAGAACCGTAAGAGTCACTGTTACCACCTCTACCAGAGGAACCGTAGGAATCACTGTTAGAAGAACCGTAAGAGTCGCTGTTACCACCTCTACCAGAAGAACCGTAGGAATCACTGTTAGAAGAACCGTAAGAGTCGCTGTTACCACCTCTACCAGAGGAACCGTAAGAGTCGTTGTTGTTATCGTTGTTGTTGTTGTTGTTACCACCGAATAAACCCATTGTGAAAAGTTATGTAAAGATAATTAATTTAAAGTAAAAGTAAAAAATAGATAGACTGAGATGTAATTGAATGACAATTGCTGCTGAAGAAGAAATGAAAGTATTTTTAAAAAGTCAATGGCGAAAAAGAAAAGAAGGGGCGAAATTGAATCAATTTATAGTCAAATTTTCAACAACAAAAAGGAAAAATATTATTTTATTTTATTTATTTTGGAATTGGGAAACCTCGAGGCAGAGAGTGAGAAAAGTTTGATCTCATTTACCGAATTACAAGTTAAGGCTCCTTCAAACGACGAAAATTGTCTGATTTGTCTTAAATTGGCAGGTTACACAGTCTGGACAAAAATAAAATCTGGCCTAAGGAAAAAGTAACATCCATTTAAGCCGCCCTAACTCTTTCAACCACAACAAATAAAATAATAAATAATGAAAAATAGAAAAAAAGCAAGCAAAATAATATAAGACAGGGAAGGAGATAGAGACAGTATTGTTATTGTTATATTATACTTACGTCAGCAAAAAACAAATTGGTTTTTGATAATTTATATTTATTGATAAAATACTGGAATTCAGACGAAGGAAAAGTGTGTAGCAATAAGAAATTATTAAAGCAATTGTACTAATATAATAACTATAGTTAATGGGGGATAGAAAAGAAAAGAAAAGAAAAGAAAAGAAGAAATTACAAGCAAGTCAATTGAATTGTTTCATAACCCCCAAATAAAATAATACAATAAACGTTGTGTAAATAATATTTTAGTATACTAACCACCATGATATTTTATGTTGGGCTGTGTGTGCTAGAAATATGGGGGAAAGTTAACTTGGGTCTCGAGTGATTTAAATCAAACATGTTAAATGTGATTTTTTAACTGCGTTCCAATGAATACTAGAAGAACTAGACAATGGTACATATATTCTTTATTTTTTTAGGTGGACAAATCGTTCTTTGTTATTATTCATATATTATTATTCTTTATGAATAATTATAGTTCTTTCGTATTTTGATCGGCAACAATTGAAGGGAGCTTAATTTAGCACCAAAAAAAAAAGATAAAGCTAACTAATAATCGATATTCGGAGAAAAAAACTCTTTGTGAAAGTTTAAGAACGGTTATTGTATTTCATATTATTATATTATTATGTTATTATAATATTTGTTTATCTTTCAATTGAATATAAATATTACAAACTGATATACTTTCAATGAGGAGAGTGAGTATACCTACAGTGGTATAACTTTTCTCGTTGTTGTTTTATATCGGTATGGGGGAGACAATTTATTCTTTTAGACCTGGTTTTGTTGGTATCACCACATACACTATAAAAATAAAAAAAAGTAAAACAGTAATTAAATAACTAGAAGCACCACATTCTAATACTTGACAAAATAACAGTAATAATAAAAGCGAAAATTGAAAAGTATATGCTAGAATAATCTATCGGATTAAAAGATAATAATAATTATCCTTATTCTTTTAGTTAACTTGGTAATTAATAAACTATAAATTAAAAAAAAGTACAAAAGACTTGCAACATTAACGAACTACCCTATCAATTTGTGTTTCTGATATTATAATTAAATCATATTTATTATGTAAACAGATTTTGATTGCTGACTATTTATTTATGAGAGACTTAAATTGAAATTTTTTTTTGACTCCAATTCGTCCTATTATAATATAACAAAAAGAACGAGGATAAAGCGAGACACTTTTTAGAAGACAATTTACAATAATAAATACTATAATAGATAGCCTATAAGAGCCATCCATGATCATCATTATTTCACAATCATAATATCTAACCAGTCAAAGAAAAAAAAGCAGCAAGAAAGAAGGGGACAATAATTAAATTAAACGCAATAATGATAATCAATTTGAAATCAATGAAGAGAATTCATGTGATATCGTCATATAAAGGTGTGCTTAGCGATTATTGTATCATTTAATTATTATTATTTATTTCCGGTTAATCTCCGAAATAAATAATAGCTCCGTTAGTAATAAATGCACAGATTGCTAATTGTAAATGCAATTGAAATGGTTACGTAGCTCTCGCATGTTCATGTTCAGTAGAAAAAAATTTCTAATTTTTTTATTACGACATATCTATCTATCTTTGTAAAATAATATTATGAGTATTTTATTGCATTATTCAATATAGATATAGTAAATTAAATAGACAAGTAGGCAAGATTATCCACTTTTTAATTAATGTGATTTGTTATCTTCTTTTTTTTTGCAAACTTTTTCGCATACTAATACTATAATATTGTAGATCATAATTGTTAGATATCAGTATTGCGATAATTAATAAATTATCCGCTTTTTTTTTTTCTTTTCTTTTGAAATGTTAGTAACACTGGCTTCTGCCATATATATTTTACTGATTTTTCTTTTGAATGACTAGGTCGGTGAAAGGATGCATACTGAGACTACAAGCACTGATCCTTTTACATGCAGCAGCCACGCTCGTTCAACAACAAAAAAAAGGACAAAAATAAAAAATCCAAAAATCAGAAGAAAAAAAAAATCAAAAAAAAAAAAAAAAGAAAAAAAGAAAAATTCAAAAAGAAAAAAGGACTCAACATCAGCGTATTATTTCTCATGTATGATAATAAAATTTTCATTTCAAAAATTATTTGAATCTTTTTTTTAGAAATTGTTCTTTTTCATATTTGCATTTTGGGTTAAAATAACAAATAGACTAATCTAATAGTCTTCATATTTACTCTATTTATTCTCTTTTTTTTTTGTTCTTTAGTTATTTTATTTTTCATTTTTCATTCAATCACTGTTTTAATTCGTTTCTTTTTCCATTCTTTTTGTATAACTAGTTTTTTTTCTCTTTTTTTTTATTGATATTTTTCTCTCTTTTCTTTTTATTCAGTTATAAAATAGACCAATCAAGATGTCTGACTCTAATAATCCAAAGGATAATCAAAGGATCACTTTACCTCCATTGGAATCAATCACAGCCAATAATGATGTGTATCCTAATAATAGTAACAACAACAATAGTTCAAATCCTCCGCTGCGTCTGTCTGGCATTTTCAAGATTTTGAGTCCTACTACTCCTCTGACACCTTCTTTACTATCTCAACTGACTACAATTGATAGTATTGCTCCTATTCGTGCTCCTGCTACTACTGGTGCTCATACTCCTTTACATGGAATGAATAGACCTCGAATTCCGTCTGCGTCAAATTCCCCTGTTTATCAATATTCTCCTCTTCATGTTGGACACGCTGCACCTCCTAACCCTCAACCAACTACCCCTAATCAATCAGCAAACACTACCGATGTATCAACAACAACTTCAAATAATAATAACAACAATAATAATAATAATAGTAATAGCAATAATAATAATAACAATAATAATAGTACCTCTACTAATAATAATAATATCTCTCGAATTCCTTTAATACCTGTGGCTCAAAGAAAAATATTACCTAAGGTTGAAAATCAAATTCATCCTTCTGTGCTGGGTACTAATCCATTACTTGACGTTCGTTCCCCATTGTATCAACTGCCAGTCATTAATAACACTTCTACAGCAACAACAACTAATATACCAACACCTTCGACTCCAACGGCCGCTACTGCTGTCCCTGTCGTCAATATCGTTCCGCCACAACCACCATCCACAACCACAACAACCAAGAGCAAAAGACTGCATTCTCGTAAAAGTTCTGCTGTTAATAAAAATTCTCGTCCTTCTTTGAGAGTTTACACATCAAATTCAGCTGCAAGTTCTGCTAGTAATTCTCCTTATTCTGCAGGTCCATCTGAAATAAATTCTGCTCGTTCAACTTCTCGTCGTAATAGAAACTCTGATATTGATTCTCGTGGTGGTACCCCTACTACTGGTAATGGGAGACATCATATTGTTGTCACTAATAACATGACGGGGGTTTATGCAAATTCCGCAGCTTCTTCTCCTTTGAGCACCGTTAATAAAGTTTACAATACTAGTTCAAAGACTCGTTCCAAAATGTCTTCAGTTTATTCTGATAGATTATCAACTCACGAATTTGCTGTGTCTACTAATGGGAAAAATGTTAAAGTTAAGGGCCCACCAAAGACTTCTCGTTTTTATAAATCTTTACCTGAGAATAAGTCAGATGCTAATTCTACTACTCATCACTACAATCCTTATTTGTATCTTCAACATAGAACCAGGGTCAATCCCCCATTAGATTTCAATTTTGTTGATATGCGTGAAAATATTAATGAAAATTATCAATATAATGCCCTTGCCGAAACTGAGGTGCTTTTAAATGATGCTATGAATATTGAGAATATTACTAGTGAAGAAGAATTGAAACCTAGAGAACTACCAGTTTTCTATATGTCTGAGGAAGATTTTAAAGATCCACTTGAACTTGTTGAAAAAATTTCTCATATTGGTAAATGTTATGGGGCTATTAAGGTTGTACCACCAAGTAGTTGGTCTTCAACTTTTAGCTTAAACACAGAATTATTCTGGTTTCGTTCAAGAAGACAATTACTCAATAATTTCAAAAGCGAAATGGACTCTAGATTTGAATTTTATTATGAACTTTTTGACTACCATTGCAATATCAATAAAAAGAGAAACGCTGCTAGCATTTTGAATAAATTACCTTCAATTGATAAAAGAGTGCTTGATTTATACAGATTAAGAAAATATGTCAAATTAAGAGGTGGGTTCCATGTTGTTTGCAAAAAAAAACTTTGGGCTCAAATTGGCCGTGAATTGGGTTATTCTGGTAGAATTATGACATCTTTATCTAGTTCTTTGAAAAGTGCTTACCAAAGAGTCATTTTAGATTTTGATGAATATCAACAAAGATCTAATCCTACTAATGACACTGCTAATAATAATGGTAAACGTGAAATGAATACTGATAACGATGTTGCTGCTAATAAGAAACCTAAACTTGATAATGACAAAAGTGATATTAGCACCACCACCAATAAAAGCTCTTCTGATCAAGATAGTGTGTATGATGAAGAGACTAGAAAACAAATGCAAGAATTTCCAACGATTGCTGGTTCTGCTATTGAATATAAAAGACCAAGAGATATTTTGAGATCTAAAGGGTTTCATACTTATTTCAATAGTATCACCGAAGAAAAGAAAAGTATCACTAAAAAGGATAAATTTACTTTAGCTACATATAACTTCTATGATTGGTTTAATCAAAGTTTAGTAAATGTCTTGGATACTTCTTCTTATGATTCTAAACTTGCACCATTATACAATTTAAAACAATTTTTTGAAAAAAATTTAAAATTTGAAGAATTAATTTTAAAAGAATTTGCTCTTGGGTTAGAAGAAAAATTAGAATATGAACATACTCCTAAAAATAAAACTAAGAATAAAGGTACTGATATTACTAATACCAGCAAGAAGGAATCTGGAGGTCGTGGTCCAGCAATTTTCCGTTGGCCTATTAATTCAGCAGTACAAAAGCCTGAAGATGAAGCCTTGGAAAAATTATATTGGAATGTTGTATTTGATAAAGAATCCTCATATGAAGTTGAGAGTGGTATGGATGTTAACTCAACAGTTCATGAATCTGGATTCCCTACTATTTCTTGTCCGCAACCAATTGAAGATGATAAAATTAAGGAATCTTTAGATCCTTGGAATTTGAATAATTTTCCACTTAATGATAAATGTATGTTACGCTATTTAGATGATGATGATTACTCAGAATTATCAAGAACTAAAATCTCTGTGGGGATGATTTTCAGCTCTGAAAGTTGGAACATTGAAGATCATTTTTTGTATAAGGCTGATTATAATCATTTAGGCTCAACTAGAATTTGGTATAGTATTCCACCGGCTTATCAACAAGCTTATGAATCTTTAGTTAAACTTGTGGTTGATGTTAAACGCGAAAATTTTGATGATCAGTTCGATGCCTCCAAGGAAAAAATTTACATTAAGAAAGATCCTAATGCTGACAGTCAAAATAGTTATTCACTTCATGAATTTTTTAATTGTTCAGTGGAAAATAGAGTTCAATCTTTTGTTGATAATGATCGTTATTTACATCGTCAAAATAATATTTATGGGAAATATTTCACCAAGACTAAAGCATTTTCATCTAAATCAAATAAACTTGATGACTCATCTGAGAATACTAGTGGCAGTGGTAAAAAGAAAAATTCTTTAGAAAATCGTATTAAACATTTACCAGTTTTATTCAATCAAGATACTTTTTTTTCTCCAGAATATTTGATTCGTCATGGTATTCCTGTTTATAAAACATATCAAAAACCTGGTCAATTTATCATTAAATTCCCAAGATCTTATACAGCATGTGTTTCACTTGGTTTCACTGTTGGTGAAAGTGTTAATTTTGCGCCACAAAGTTGGATTGATCAAGCCTTTGAAGCTGAAAAATGGTTAACTAAGCAAAATATTATTCCAGCATTTTCCGCGGTACAACTATTAATCAATATAGCTAAAGATAAATCGACTGCTAAAGATGATCGTTTGAAGGATAAAATTAGAAACTTATATCTGAAATTTTATAAAACTGAGATTAATCTTAGAACAAGATTTTTAACTAAATTCCCTGATAAGAAACCAACTTTATTAAAAGAAGGTATGATTGATTATAAAAATACTATCTCTGATCATAATTTAGAAAGTTGCTACCCATCTAAAATCGTACTTAGTAATAACAAGACTAGTTATCAATTATCTTTACATAATTTCTTATCAACTTATGAAAGCAATAAGAAATTCTCTAAATTGATTGATAGTGGGAAACTCGAAGTCGATTTACAAATTTATTACACTGATAAGGAATTGAAAAAAATCAGTTCAATGTTGTTTGCTAATGTTAGTGATTCTCAAGAATGGTTACAAGTGTTCCATAATTTCATGGAAAATAATAAAAAGCCGGAATTATCTAAATTAAAAGAATTATTAACTGAAAGTTCTGTATTATATGATTCTTTAGATGAATATAGAAACTTGAAAAAATTCATTAATGAAGCTCAAACTTGGGTTAAAAGTGCACAAATTATTTTAAGAGGTTACACTAATAATGGCTCTATTAATAATCATCACAGTAATAGCAAGAAAGCATCATCAGTTACCAGTAATGGTTCTTCTGGTACATCTACAGCTGTTACAGCTGCAGGTGCTAATTCTGGTGGTGATGGTCAACCCCCATCAACTTCATCCTCTGGTGGAGGTCATGATGAGGAAAATAATATTGGTAATGGACAATTATTATCTTATGAATTTGTACAGTCAGTCATTGACAAAATTCCAAACTTGAAATTCTCATGCTCAGAGATTAATCAATTAATTAAATTAGCTAATAACATCAATACTTCTAATGAAAAAGTTAGTAATTTCTTAAGTGAGCCAGGCCATTCAATTGAAGAGTTTGAAGAATTAATCAGTGAAAGTGAAAGATTTGGAATTAATTTGAAATCTTTGAAATTCTTGGAAGATATAGTTGAAAGAATGTCTTGGAAACAAAAAGTCAATGATATCCTTGAGAATAAAGTTGAGGCTAAAGATTTATCTGAGATTAAATCTTTAATTGATGATGGTAAGAAATTAGCCAATAAAGAAGATGGTGGCCTTTTAAGTAAATTAGAAGTGAAATTAACTGAAGGTCAAAAATTAGATTTGAAAATTCGTGAAATGTTGAAAGATAGCAGTTTCAAAATGGAAGCAATTAAATTAACTTTGGAGGCTAATCGTAAAGTATTGCTTTATCCAGAGACTAAGAAATTATTACATGAAACTTTTGAAGAGCATGAAAGTTCTGCCGATAAATTAAGAGACATTGCTAACAAGATGGAAAAATGCAAATCTTTAATTGATCGTGAATTAGTAATTAGAACTCAAATCAATAATAAATTACGTGCGCAATGGGAGAAAGTTGAAGAGTTATTAAAGACTGGTGGTAAATCTGAAAATCAAGCTTTGATTAAAGAATTGAAAGATAGTTTAACTAGTAATAGACGCGATAATTTAACTGTTTTCAAAGTTCTAGCAACGTTGGATAACAAGGGTAAAAAAAAACCTTTATCAGAAATCCGGAATTCTATTTTAGAAGAAAAAGAAGAAAGATTTTTGATGGAATTTTCAAGCAAATTCGATGGTACTACAGTTGATGAACGTCCAACTCGTAAACATTGTGAAAACACTTTAGAAGCTGCTAAAAGATTAGATGTTAGATTAAGAATTGTTCAAAACATCAAGAAACAATTATTAGAAACTGATACTTGGACTAGTGAATGTTGTAAATTCTTAATGCAAAACAATCCATCATTCCTTCAAAAAAGTTTGAAAGATATTCTATTAGAAATTAATATTATTAATAAATCATGTTTTGGTTATATCGATATTGATCCATACTTTCCAGCTAATGAAAATAATTTATCAGCTAGTGCCGGTGATACAGCCTCAACGCCTAATGAACAACCTGGTAATGATAAATTAACAAGTATTAAACCAAAAAAAGGCAACGAAACTCCTTTACTGGCTGTTTCTGAGGCTGCAGATGGGGTTATTAGAAAAAGATTACATTGTGTTTGTAGAAAATACGATGATTATGCTAAAATGATTAAATGTTCAGTGTGCCATGAATGGTACCACGATTATTGTTTGAAGAAGATTGATCCAAATATGATTATAGTTGAAGATGGATTTATTTGCAGCATTTGTAAACCAGACTCAATAACCAGACAAGCCATTCGTCCATTATTCGGTGATGTCCTTGACATGTATTTGATTGGAAGAAACTTACAAATATGTCCAGATGAATTATACATTTTAACTGAGATCATTAAAGATTCTATAATGTTTTTAAAAGAATTGACAAATTTCTTAATGTATGATGAAGAGACTGTATTAATCGAACAAGACGTTAATAAGTTGAAATTTTTCTTGAGAAAATTAGAAGGATCACCTTTCTTCTTTGAACCTGAGACTAAGATGCTTAGAAGAAGAGTGATTGAATTAGAGAGAAGTGCAGCACCTACTGCTGGTGGTCTAACTGGTGGTAATTCAAGCGCTGGTAGTGATGTTAAGGGTAATTCACGTAAAAGTATTAGCCATTCATCAATGAGTTTTGGTAAATCATCAATTTTATTAAATTAATTTATATATATTTAACAAAGAAATTACAATTTAAAAAATTATATTAAATAAAAAATAAAAAAAATAATATTGTTCTTTTTGTGTTTTTTATACCATCTACTCGTAGATAATTGCAAAATTATGATATACTTTAGATTACAAGAATATAGATATAAGCAAAAACGCTAACATATTTAAAAACATCATAAATTATATATATATTATATATATATATATATATATATATATATAAAGGGTTATACTATCTATAACAAAAGCAAAAATAAAGGATATATATATGAAGAAAGAAATAAAAAAAAACCAAAATAAAAGCACAAATTCATTATCATTATTATTATTATTATTATTATTATTATAATGTAGAAATCTTGTCGTTTAATTTATTGAGGACAATTAAATGGTTACTCAAAACATTATGATCAACTTTTAAATTAAAATTTAACAAGAACAATAAAGCCACTTCTAATTTCAATAATTCAAATCGTTTAATCCCCGAGACTCTAGCATAAAACTCATGAGAATGGTTTAGATCCTCGATGAGTTTACTGGAGATTCTCAAGCTTGATAAAACTATACGATAAGAATTATATTGGGTTAATTGAAATTTAAAGTCGGACAGATTATGGTATATTATTAATTTGAAAATGTAATAACTAGAAGCTATAAGTACTGCCGGAGAAAATTTCAAGTATTTTTGTAATCTATGAATATAATCTAATATTGAAATATTTGGAACTGATTTTAAATTAAATCTTTTAAATAATAGTTCATCGTTATTAATATCTGATGCCGCATTTGCATCTTTTTGGTTTAACTTATCGCCATCCTCACTTAAATGATGATTAAAATCATAGGTCAGAGTTTTTGCTTTTTTATTGAAATTAATATCACTATAATGATCTTCTAAATTAGCAAAATGTATTGATTTATTGTTTTTATTTTTATTCTCGTCATTCGTACCTTCTTTATTATCTTGTTGATTTTTTAATGATCCCAAAAGAAATTTTTCCGGGAGTGGGGGTATTCTAACAGAAGATTGAACCTCATCACCAATAGAACTATTAGAATTAGAATTAGGGGTTAATAAGCCAATATCTAAGAATTCTGTACTCGAAGTTTGTTCTTGCCCTTTCGTTTGCAATTCCAGGTATTTGATTAAATTGTTAATCGTGTCTGCTAATATTGATATAGATTCATCAACGGTCAAGTCATTAAGTTCAACCATTATTAAAGAAAAAGTATCGTATCTGTAGAAAGAAAGAAAAACACACACATGCAAACAGGAAAAAGAGAAAGAAATACAATTATTTGTCTTTTTTTTTTCTTTTATTCTTTTTTGTCTTTTTTTTTGTTTTTTTTTGTTTAATTCATGAATATTATCAATATTTGTTCTGTATATTTTATTTATGTTTTATATTCTGAAGAAATAGGAGATTGCAATAGTGAAGAAAAAAAAATCTTAAAGTATAAATGATTTTTTCTATTTTTTATTTTTTCTTTTTCTTTTTTTTTACAATTTTATTCTGGGGTGAACAGCCCGGGTTGGATGCCCTGTTTGCAACAATAAATGGCCAGAAAAAAAATTTTTTCTCTGCTTCCTACAGTACTTACAGTGCATGTGATATGTACAGACAAATGATATCACTAATTAAAAAACATTGTATTTACTCTCTTATAAGAGGTAATATTATATATAATATATATTTACTGTTCAAATTGGAGAGAATTGTTTAATTAGTAGAAGTTTTTTAATGGCCGCAACAAGAGCAAGTACCAGCAGCGCAATCAGCACTACTACTACATCCATCACACCCATCAGAGCAGCAGTCTGGGTCATTGTAGTTATTAAAAGTATTAGAAGTAGTCATTTTTTGTTAGTTAAGTTAATGTATGTTAGTTAAGAATAGTTTAGTTGTTGAAGAAAAATATTATACAAATAAAAAAAGAAGAAAAAGCAAAAAAGAAAGAGAAAAAGAGGAATCTATACAGTATTTATATTAACATGAATCAAAAATAAAATAAAGCTAAGAAATAAAATGAAAAAATAATATGATAGTGAGTTACGTAATCACCGAGCTTGTAAGTGAATACAACAAAAAAGAAGTCAATAATAATTAATTGATAAGACAATCTTTTAAAGATAAGCAAATGGTATTTCCATATATATATATATTTTCTTTTCTTGCCTTGCTTGTAGATACGATGGTAAAATGTATAGCTTTTGGTAGTATCCTTAATCGATTATTGTAAATAAATAATCATGATAAAAAATGAGGATTTTTTATAATAGCCACATACCATTATGCTCCTATAGTTAATTATAGATTAATATTTTTTTTCCTTTAAGATAGTTTAGATGTGTTTTAGATTATTTTAGTATGAGGAGCAGGACCTTTCTTTTGGTTGATTGTTTATTACTATCACATGGGGTAAAAGAAAAGAGTCAAAAAAAAAGAAAAAAGGACAAAAACATGATCTGTACAAACAAAAAAAGAATTTTTTTTTTAATTTTACTGAAGTTGGAGTAAAATTTTGAAATCAGATCGAAGAAGGCCGGCCAGAGAAACATAACCATTATTATTAGTTTTTTCTATCCCCAGGAATATTTGCTTTGTTTGTCACAAGAAAAACAAAACACAGATGAGCATAATTGCAAAACGGCAAATAATACAGAAATTTATAAATATATATTGAAATCAGATATTTATATTGAAAAAGAAGTAAATAAATAAATGAATAAATAAATAAATAAACAATAAAAGATATTAGTTAATTAAAAGAATATTGTTATCAGAGAATAATATATTACAGCAACAAAGATAGTTTTATACCTTACAATGAGATTATTGCAAACATTATCGGAAGTGCTATTTAGCACTAATATTATTAATACCCCAACACAGCAAGTATTAAATTTAGTTAATAAAAATAATGTTGAAATATTAAGACCAATCAAAACCACTAATACTATTGGTGGCATTAGATTAAATGAAAATATACGGCCAGCTATAATATGGCATGGATTTGGTGATTCGTATAACTCGGAATCTATGCAGAATGCATTTGAAATACTCAAAAGTGTTCATGAAGATTTATATTTATGTGCTGTATATTTGGATACGGATAGTTCTAAAGATCGTCAAAAGTCATTGATTGCTAATATGAATGAAGAGTTGGATAAAGTATGTGACGAAATCATTAATAATCCGGTGTTGTTCGATAGCAATTTAGGGTTTGATATGATTGGATTCTCACAAGGCGGGTTATTCTTGAGAACTTTGGTTGAACGATGTGACGCAATCTCTGGTAAAGTACACAATTTGATAACCTTTGGTTCACCTCATAATGGTATCAAAGACTTGCCTAAATGTAAAGATGGCGATTGGATATGTACTCAACGTAATAAATTCATCAAAAAGAGAATATGGACTGATGGGGCTCAACATTCAATAGTTTTTGCTCAATATTTTAGAGACAATAATGATTATTCAAATTATTTAAAATACTCAAATTTTTTAGTGCATTATAATAATGATGATGAAAATAATATTAATGCAACATTCAAAGATAATTTAATTAATATCACTGGGAAATTCGTTATGGTTAAATTCGTTAAAGACACAGTTATTGTTCCAATTGATAGTACTTGGTTTTACGATGAAAATAGTATTAATAGTTATGGTCCAACTATAATTCCGTTTAATGAAACTTTAAGTTATAAAAAGGACTTAATTGGATTAAAGACATTGGATGATAATAATAAGATAGAGTTTTTGGAAATTGATGATGAACATATGAGAATATCTGATGAATTTTTAAAGAAAATTTCAAAACAGTTTCTTGGAGGAAATGGGAAATAATTACTAGTAGAAAATATTTTTCCTATACTATATAAATAAAGAAGAATATAAAAGTTTTAAGACAAATGATAATATAATACATGGTATTGTAATTAGTAGAGCAGAATATGTCCCTAAAATTTAATTTGAAAAGCTAATGAAAAATAATCAAAATCAGTTGATATATATATACATATAGAAAGTCCCTTTCATGTTAATATAATTTCCAAATAAATATTAACTTGCAAGGCTTCATCAAAACTTGTTGACGCATGTTTGTATCGCAAAATGCGTACAGCTTTCTCGCCTACTAGTTGATCGGCGAAGTAAAGCATACAAAAAAAGACCAGTTTATATAGGGACTGTGTTTTAATTATGTTAGTTTGTTTTTTTTGTTTTTTCTTGCAAGATATCTGTATTCTCAAATACATAGTGTAAGACCAACTTAGACCTAAAAGGAAAAAATATACAATATAAAACAAAAAAGAAAACAGCAAAGAAAATGATGAGCAATTAAAAAATAAACAGAACAAAACTTAATCCCCTGCTTTTTTTATTGTTTTGTTATTGTTTTTATTTTTGAATTATTACTTTGATAGGTTTGAAATACAGATATCGATGTTGGAATCTATACAGCAGATTGCAAAAGAGAAAGAGAGAAACTTCAAATATATCCCACAATCATTATTAATATTAGTATCATGGGGGTATTCAAATTATATAATAAAGGAACTGCTAATTGCTAATTAATTAAATAATTAATTAATTACTTGACTAAATTAATACTGATGATAATTTGTTATTATCATTTATTTCTTGTTTATTATTATTTATTTCTTGTTCTTAAACACTCAATTAAACTTTGACAGGAAAAAATGATTACTATTAGTATTTATTATTATTATTATTATTATTATTATTATTATTATTACAATATTAAGATAATAATAATACACAGTAATCATAAACTGCTACAAGAACAGATACTAATGAAATATATTATTTCCAATAAAAGAAAAAAAAAATTAAATATAATATAAAAAAGGGCAAAAATCATTTTAGAATTTAATTTTGTTGATTGATATACGTTATCATAATTTGATAATATATACATATATATATATTTTTTCTTAATTAGGGGAACAAGTGCGTTACATATGCATATATGTGCTTCGGATATATTTTAATTTAACAAACTTAAACAATACCAACAGTTTTTTTGTTTTTTCCTTTATTAAATTTGTCTTTTGCTTCTTTCTTTGTTCGGGAATTTTGCATATTTTGCATGCTTTATGTAATTTAACATTAAATTGGAACTTTAAGAGAGACATGCTGCATGAAGAGAGACATGCTGCATGAAGAGAAAAATTTACAAGTAAAAAGAAAAAGTTTTATACTATACTAGTTAGTACATTACTGATTATTATGGTATATACGATATATTTCATACATTTCATATATTTCATATATCGTATTATTAGAATATTCAATTAATTAATAAATAAACATACATTCCAATTAATAAACAAATTTATATGCATACCATAAAACAATATTCGAATATGGAAGCATACTGTTTTTATTAGCTCATACCATTAGTATCAATCACTCAGTCAATATTAAAAGAATATAATTAAAGGAATAAAAAACAAGAGTGATTATATATTAAAAAAGTTATTAGGCACTATATCATGCCATGCCGTTTTAGTACCAACACAAAAGCCTATAGTTAGTAGTATGTGTCAGTTACCAATTTTATGATTATAATAATACATAATTTTTTGTTTGTGTATGTTTATGTTTTTTTGTGTTCCTACAGCAAGAAATAATAATAATAATAGAAAAAAACTACATGGGATGATTTTTATTTTTATTTTTTACTTTAATTTTGTTTATAGCACACTATTCTTTATTTTTCCTGGTTATGGTTTTTATAGTTCAAGACATATTTGTTTTTACTATATTTTAAATATAGATATATAGCTGATACTTATATGTATGTGCTCGCTGTTTAATCATTCTTCATGTTGGGTTATTTGTTAATTATGGTATCTTCTTTTTCTTTTTTTATCTGTTTTTTGTTGTTTACAGTATGAGGGGCACCCCAGTAATCGTCGATTTTTATACAACGTTATCAAATTCCTTATTTGCTTTTTTTTTTAATGGAAAAAATAAAATCATATAGTATAAATATAATATAAGAAGAAGCTACCAGTATTTTCCTTTAGGTTTATTAAATTCAAATAATCCATAATATACTATATTTCGCGGAATGGAACTAATATAAAAAAAAAAAAAAAAAAGCAAGCAAATCCTTACCGATTAGTAATAAAATTGTGAATTGAAAAAGAAACGAAAAAATATACATTACTTCTGATTTAAGTAATTTTAGCTATCCTTGATGGATCATCAAAAAAAAAAAAAAGTTGGGTTATTGTTATTCATGGAAATTCTTTAAGCAAAATTTTTAAAATTTGAAAGGTAAACCCAAAATCTAAAACCTATTATAATAAAATAGAATAATCATACTGTATGACAATTATATTTATAAAAAATTGTTTATGCTTTATTTTTTGTTTTAGGATAAGTCTATGTTTTCATGTTGTCTCTCTTTATGCTACTCATATTTACATACTTGATAGTACTAATGATTGACTGAATTAAACAATAAACTTCATTATTTATTATTTCTTCTCTTTTTATTTTATTTTTTTATTACATTATAATTGTCAACTCTTAATATATATATAAACATCAAGATTTTCCATCTTTTTTTTTTTTATTTTTTTTATTATTGCTTTAATTCTAATTTTCTAATGTTCTTTTATCATAGCCATCTCTTTTTTTCTTTCTTATTATCTTATAAATATCATTCTGTATACGCATAATTAATATCTTCTTATAATAAATAACCTTTCACATTATTTTCCGTCTTTTTTTTTGCTTCTATTCTCTCTTTATCCTTTATACTATACTATACTATACTATACTATACTATACTATACTATACTATATTATACCAAAAAAATATTAATATTTATTAAATGGAAAAACTAAATGAACCTGCCACTCTTCAGCCTTTGATTTCTAATAATCTTACTTCGGCTGAACTTGCTTTGAATAATCATAGTATCAATAATGCCTGTGATGCTGTAGACAATAGTTTTGCTTCTACTTCTCAGCTATCCGCATTAGCTTTATTATTTGACGGTTTAGAGAATTTGATGTACCTTAATAACGATACTAATTCTGGTACTACAGTCACTAGACACCGTTCTAATAACTGTTGTTACACTGTGCTGGCTGCAGATAACAACAATATCAGATCTTCTCTTAAAAGAGAACATAGTGAGGATCCATTACTTGAGATTCCTGATTATAAAAGATCTCGCAATTCTACTTCTGCTTCTTCTTCTTCTCACACTAGTCCTCAGTTAGAATCTACTCATAATAATTTTAATAATATTCTGAGAGCTTCTTCTGTTTATTCAACATCTACTTATTCTTCGGCTTTTTCAATTTCTTCAGCAGTTTCTTCAGCTCCTACCTCTGTTGGTTCTTGTATTAATGGTAGTCATGATGAAAAGAGAAATTCGCCAATTTCTTCTCTTTCTTCTACTTCTATTCCAATTTCTTCTCTTATTACTCATGATTCTACGACTAGGCCTCACTTCCATCCCGCTTATAGCATTCCGGCACCGGGTTTGGCTACAATTGCTAGCGATGATTCAACTACCGCCGTTGCTGGTATGCGCTATAGTTCAGTATATTCAATTAGTGATGATTCGGCTGATAGATACGAACTTTCCAGAAGAATTCCAAGTGGCAGCGTTTTAATGCTGCCAATTTGCAAAGCTGAATTATCAAGATTTGATAACTCTTTTGCTGAATACCTACCAAATACCAATAATAATATTAAAAGAATCAGTAGTTATTCTTGGAAGCCTCCTAGTATTATCACTCCAGCAGCAACTCCGGTGTCAATACCAGCAGTTTCAGAAAATGATACTGGTGCTGAAACTAAAGAACCAAATTATTATGAAAAAATTTTAAATAATTTCAGTTTAAAGAATACTCCAATATTTCAATCAAAAAAATTATCTTTAAAAGATTTTTTAATCAGAATCCATAATAACTTAAACTTCCCAAAAGAAGTTTATTTAGCTACATCTTACTTCATGTATCAAATCTTTTATCATAATAATCAAAAGCAAAACATTAAACTTGACGAGTCTAATATATTCAAATTATTAACTGGATTTTTAAGAATTTCTTCAAAATTATTACAAGACGATTACGCCAGTTCTAAATATTTCCATAAAATTTGTGGTATTAATTTATCAAATGCTACTAATAAATCTTTAGAAATTAACTGCTTATTACTCTTGGATTTCAATTCATCTCTTAACTTAGATCTTCTCAATAATCATTTAACTCTTTTAAAACAAGTTCATAATAATGTTGCATTATTAAAATCTGAACATACTGTCATTACTCCAATGTTCATTTAGAAATTTTTCAAAGTTTTCTTTTGGGCACACAAAAGCCTGCTTTTGTACTACATTCGCATTAAATTTTTTTCTCTCTAATTTTTCGCTATATTCTATTTTTTTAATCTTTTTTTTTTTTTTTTTTGTAAACTGTGGAACTACATCTATCTCTATTTTTTTTATATAGTTATTAAACAATAATTAAAAGCTTCTTTCATGATTATAAAACAATATAATAGTAGTCAAGTAGTTATATAAGAAGGTTGGTTAAGAATATCGGGCTTGGGATTTGATCAGAATAGTTGTCTTACTACCCACCATACTGAAAGTCTCACTCAAAAAAGAAAAAAAGTGTTAAAAAGAGGGTGAAAAAATAACAAAAAAATTAAGAGCAATGATAATGAAATGGACTAGACTAATAATTAATATTACAATAGTTATTGATGGTGTTGTTAGTGGATATTTCTTATTTAATGATAAAATATGTGATCCCAGTACTTTCTCACTGTTCCCATATACAGGGATTCGATTATCCAAAAGTAATAAATTTCATTTAAATTCATTAACTTTCGAAGACTCAATTTCAATTTCCTTTTGCGAAAGGGGTAAAAATTATTTCACTTTAACTGATGCAAATCATCATGATAATAAACCAGCAGCTTCAAATTTAGAAACTATTTGGAATTCGACCATTTGTCTAAAGTTCATTAATAATGGAAGTAGTATTAATAAACATTTTTCTACAACCAAGAATAATAGCAAAAACAGTAATAATAAAAAGAATGGTAACGATTTGAAAAATTTTAATTATTTGTACCAAATTAAAGAACGTTTTCTAGTTAAAAATTTTAAAGCTTACCAAAAAAACCAACAAATTTTGAGACCTACAAAAAATATAATAATAAATAATTATAAGATTAATGAAGAAGAATTGGAAGAAGAATTGGAAGAAGAAGATAATAATAATATTCAATGTTTTAAAATTGTTCGGAATAAAAAATATTCAAAGAGCCGATTATCAATATTTAGGCCTAATAATAAAATTGGAGGAATTTTTCAATGCGAATTGGAAAATCCTTTATTAATTAGTTCACTATTTCCAAAAAATAACAATAATGATAATAATAACAATATTCTCGCAATTAATTTACAAAATAACTTTGATTGTTTAAATAATAATATTCCAATTAGTCCAGTTTATTCGGAAAATATTTATTTTCAAAGTTTGAATATCAAACTATTTCCAGATTTCTTAATTGATTTTTTTTTACCATTTGCATATACACCTAATGGTTATTTTCCAAAAAAGACAATAAAGTATCATGAAAAGGGTGTTAGAGATCCATCATGGACAAGTAATACTAATCCAAATGAAAATTACGGGAATTTTATAAATATTAATGGTGATAATGAATTACAAGAATTATTTAATGACCATAATGAGGGCAATAGTGGTGGTAATTATAATATTACGAATATTCTGTTAAATAATGATGAGAATAAATTATTTGAGTTTTTTTCAATTAATAAGCCAACATTGTTTAAAAAATTTATGAATAAAATTGGCCATCAATCATATAAATTTATGATTGCCAATAATGGAGGAGGCAGTAGCAGTAGTACTACCAATAATAATAATAATTCTTTAAATAATGAGACATTTAATAAATTCCTACAACAACTAGAAGATGAAGATAAGCTAGCATTAATAGGTTCTTTAGTTAATTTGAAAATCTTTTAACCATAATACATAATAATTATGATATACCATAATAAACGGCAAAAAAAATTTTTTTTTTCTTTTTAATATTGATCACATAGATAACACCAATGATTTTCCATAAATTTTTCTCTTTTAATTAACTTTCTTTGTTTTTGAATATCATATATACAAAATTTCATTTACCAAAAAAAAAAACACAATAGAAAAAGAAAAGAAGATAAAAAAAAAAAAACCGTTTTTAGTTGATAGGTGAATGATAATCGACCTATTTTAGTTATATTTACTTTCCCTTTTTAACAGCATGACACCCGTTTAGTAAAGCACAAAAAAAATAAGATTAATAATAAGCTATTTGTGAATAAATAGATAATAACAATAAACAATAACCAACGTTGTAATAATAATTGTATAATAAAGGCTGATGCCAATTATTATATATATATATATATCAATTGTACTTTTTCTTTTGTTACCATTTATGTGGGAAGTTTAAGGCGAAAGTGATGTTTCATTTCATACTGGAACGCTCGATTTCTGAAATACACAATATATATCTTACAGTAAGGCCAAGTCTAGCTCATATCAACCACTGTATACAACCAAAAAAATTTTTATTTTATTTCACTGGTTTGAAGACATACATAAAAATAGCTGAATATATTATTATTTTGAAGCGTGGAATAAACCTACTGAACTCTTCCTTCATCTATACCACACCCGTAAGGTATATATATATATATATTATTATTATTATTGTTATTATTGTTAAAAAATTGATACAGAATACAATTTATAATGATATATTTGTTTTACTATTATGGGTATACATTGGTTGACATATTTATTGATAATAAAAAGCCTTTAATTTATGAAGCTACGTAAACTGATCACAACGAAAACTAGTTTTTTTTTTTTTTTTTTTTTTTTTTTTTTTTTTTTGTAAATGACATGAATTAATGGATTTTTGTGGTAATTCTTTTTTTTTCTACTATTATAAATTATAATTCCAAAACCAAAGGTAAATAGTGTACATCATATTTAGGTAAAAAACAAATGAGAATCATAAATAGAATAATAAAAAAAATTATATCTCTATATACTTTCCCCATTTTTGAGTAATTGTTCTAATCTATTAATTTCATCAATACTCGTAGCATCCATTAATTTCTTCTTCAATTCTTCTTTTTCCTTTTCACTTAATTTATTAACAACAATTTTCATTGATCTAGTATCTTTAACATCTTCTGATGATTTATTATCTTCTGAATTGGTTTTCTTATTAGTATTGCTCTTTTTCTTGCTCTTCTCATCATTATTGGCGTTGAGAAGTTCTTTAACTAATTTATCATTTTTATCAAATTTTTTAGCAGCTTCTTCCCTTTCCTTTTCTTTAATTTTAGTAAAGTTTAATAGTTTCAATTGTGGTAATAACCATATTATGAATAGTCTATAATTTTCATTGAACTCCATTATTGGATTCTTCGTTATCACTAAATTTTCCAATTTATCTAATTTTTGTAATTTCTTTAGTTCTTTAAAACTCTTAATGTCATTAGAACTTAATGCTAATCTCTTTAAATTTGGAAGGTTAGATATACTCTCTTCATCTAAGAATTCAACTCGATTATTTGATATTAATAACGTTTGTACTTTGAAAAGTTTCGGTATATTGTTGATCACTTCTATATTATTATCTGATAAGTCCAAACATTCAAATATATCCTCAATTACGTCAAAGTTTTCTATGGTATTTATATTTAACGATCTAAGTGCTAATGTATATTCTTCTATTGGATTGAGAAACCTGGAACAGTTATTAATCACATCAGGAGTTAATCTCATTTTGAATTATTATTAATTTTTGTTATCAAGAACTTAGCTGTTTCCTGTAATGATTTAATAAAATAACTTATAGATAGCATATCTATCCTTTATTTGTTTTAATTATTCTTTTCTTTTCTCTTCTCTGCTTTTTCTTTTTCAATGATAAATTCTCTTTTAAAAAAATATCTCACATGATCTGCACGTGTTATAGGGCTAATAGTGACCACTTAAAACTTTAGCCCTGGATAAAATATTTTTTCAAGAAAAAATTTTCTTTTTTTACTCTCTCTATTTTTCTTCCTGCTGGAAAAAAAAATTAAAATAAAAATAAAAAAAAATTTTTTTTTCATCATCACCATCATGTCTTAATATTCTTATTATTTTATTTTAAAAATCCGCATCCACAATATTTAATTTTTTGTCGAACAACCTCATAATATCAGGAATTACCAATTTCATTGGAAGACTACAAAACTAAATATATTTCAAGGAACAATGTCTAAAATTACTTCATCTCAAGTTCGTGAGAATGTTAAGCAAATTCTTGCTTACTCCACTGAAACCAAGAAGAGAAACTTCTTAGAAACCATTGAATTACAAGTTGGTTTAAAGAACTACGATCCTCAAAGAGATAAGCGTTTCTCTGGTACTTTAAAATTACCACAAGTCCCAAGACCAAACATGACCATCTGTATTTTTGGTGATGCTTTTGATGTTGATAGAGCTAAATCTTTAGGTATTGATGCTATGTCTGTTGAAGATTTAAAGAAATTAAACAAGAACAAGAAAGTTATTAAGAAATTAGCTAAGAAATATAACGCTTTCGTTGCTTCTGAAGTTTTAATTAAACAAGTTCCAAGATTATTAGGTCCTCAATTATCTAAAGCTGGTAAGTTCCCAACCCCAGTTTCTCACAATGATGACTTAAACGCTAAAGTTAACGATGTTAAATCTACCATTAAATTCCAATTGAAAAAGGTTTTATGTTTAGCTGTTGCTGTTGGTAACGTTGAAATGGAAGAAGATGTTATTGTTAACCAAATCATGATGGCTTCTAACTTCTTGGTTTCTTTATTAAAGAAAAACTGGCAAAATGTCGGTTCTTTACACGTCAAATCCACTATGGGTCCAGCTTTCAGAATTTACTAAGTTAGCTGTATAATATGTATTTATTAATTTATATATATATATAATTTGAATGTAAAGCAAGAATTTTTTTATCTATGATAATAGAAATATTGTAAATAGCGTCGGTGGTAGTATTCACGAGTATGTAGATATCACATGTAGCGTTTCATTAGAGATTTAGGGGCAATTTTTCTATTTTTGATGATCTGTTTTTCTTAGAGGAACAAAAAAGAAGAAAATGGAAACAAAAAAAAAAAATATTGAAATTAACGAGGCAAAAAGGGTAGTTTTTTTTAACTTGTTAATACTTTCTTCTTTCTTTCTTTCTTTTATATATCTTTTAAAAAAGAATTATCGATTATTATTATTAATTTAATATATAATTTCAGAAAAAGAAGAATATCAAATAATACGTTATGTGGATTTTCAATTGGTGTATGTAATTTTATTTTTATTTTTATTTTTGTTTTGAACATCATAAAAAGCAAAGCAAAGTATTGATTTGTATAACCACAACCACCAAAGAAAACAAAATGGATACAGCAATTATTCAGCAACAAATTATTACGATGATAATTTATACTAACTTTTTTCAATATAGTTCAAGATGTTTTAGCCTCTTTAGGTTTATGGAACAAAAATGCTAAATTATTATTCTTAGGTTTAGATAACGCTGGTAAAACTACCTTGTTACATATGTTAAAGAACGATAGATTAGCCACTTTACAACCAACTTTACATCCTACCTCTGAAGAATTATCTATAGGTTCAGTTAAATTTACTACTTTTGATTTAGGTGGTCACGAATTGGCTAGAAGATTATGGAGGGATTATTTCCCTGAAGTTGATGGTATTGTCTACTTGGTCGATGCTGCTGATACTGAAAGATTTGAAGAATCAAAAACCGAATTAGATCATTTATTATCAATTGAAGAATTGAGTCAAGTTCCATTCTTGATACTTGGTAACAAAATTGATTCTCCAAGAGCTGTTTCTGAAAATGAATTAAGACAAGCTTTAGGTTTATACAGTACTACTGGTAAAGGTAAAGTTCCATTAGAAAAAATCAGACCAATCGAAGTTTACATGTGTTCTGTTGTTATGAGACAAGGGTACGGGGAAGGTATCAAATGGTTATCTCAATATATCTAGTCTTAATCGTTGCACACTTATTTTATCTAATTACTTCCTCACCACTGCCTATAATGATTAATTAGCTAGTAAATTTATTATTATTTTTTTTTTGATTTACCTGATTATTATGTCGTTATTACTATATTTAGTTTTCCTGTTATCTGTTTATGATCATTAATATATTATTAATTATTAATCATTAATTATTATTATTATTATTATTATTATTATATATATATATATATATTATTTGTTTTAATTGTAGATCATTGATCAAAAAAATTATATAAAATATATTTTTTGGTATGGTTAAAGTAAAAGTTAGTTTATCGAATTGATAACATCCTACCTATAAAAAAGATAATGAGACAAAAAAAATTCCTCTATATAAAGAAGAAAAAAGACTGAAAAATAAAATAAAAAAATTTTCTTCTTTATTATACTTTAATGTACATATATACTTTATATCCAAATAACTAACTACATACATTCGCACAGTAATGTCTGAAATGAATAAATTAGTTCAATGGGCCATTGATGAAGGTGCTGTAGTTGATCATAGTGTTAGTTTTAAAGTGATTCAAGATAGAGGGATATCAGGAGTCAAAACTATCAATGATAATCCAAGCAAAAATAATGATTTTCAAGTGAAGATCCCCAGGAAATTAATATTATCATTAGATAATGCTAAAGAATATTTTCAAAATAATTTAAAAGATCCCTCATTTATTCATAAAAATTTTAAAAATACTAATTCATTGACTAAATTATGGCTTGCTTCCTTAAAATTTAATAGCAAAAGCTCTTCTCCAAGTTTTTTCCAACCTTATATAGATTGTCTTCCAATTGGCTCCAATATGATTAATTCTCCTTTAATATGGTCCCCTAATAATAAATCAAAATTAAAAGGTACTAATTTAGGTTCTTCAATTAATTATAAATTAATCACAATTATCCAAGAATGGATTGATATAGTAAGGTACTTAGACGAAAGTAGTGATGGTATCGATTTTAAATTAAATGATTATCAAGAATTGAAAAATTTGACCCCATTAGAATTAGAAATAGTTAGTTCAGAATCATTCTATGAAAAATATTTAAAAGTTTTATTTAATGACAATATTACATCCGTTCAGTGGACTAGTCTTCCTGCTTACTTATGGGCTCATTTGATTATAACTTCACGTTCCTTCCCATTTTACATAGTGGACCCAAATAATTCAATCAAAGATCAAGCGATGTTATTACCAGTGGTGGATTTATTCAATCACGATTATAACTCCAAAGTTGAATGGACTTTTTCCAAAGACGGGTTTTTCCAATTTAAAATTGATGAATTTGATGAATTACCTATTGGACAAGAACTTTTGAATAATTATGGGTTGAAAAGCAATGAAGAATTGTTAGTTGGGTATGGATTCCTCATTGATAATAATGAATATGATACAAGTGTTTTCAAATTAAAACTACCAGTAGATCTTATTAATAACATTCGTCAAAAATTTCCGGATTTAAAATTGCCTACTGCTTCAGACTATAGTAATAGTTTAGATGAAAATTCACCTGATAAATTCAACGATGGGTTACTTTATTTTGTGTCATTAAATAATTCAGTCCCTGAAGAGCTACTAACAATATTTCAAATTCTCCTGCTGCTGCTGCTGCTGCATAACACTATTAATAATAAACAAATTACAAATATAATGAATTTGAATGGTATTAAGAATTTATATTATTCTGTCAAGGACAAATATGAAAATTTGAAAAATTCTCAATTAAACTCTTCTGATGATTATATTTCTGAAGTATGTGAAAAATATCGTGATTCACAATTGAAAGTATTAAATAATACTTTAAAATCTTTAAAGAAGAAATTAAAATCTTTAATTAAATTTTTGGAACTGGAGAAGAAGTTATTAACTTTGAATAAAATTTTAAACCTTGATGAGGAATTACAAGAACAAATACCAATATTATTTAATAATGGCAATATCATTAATATTATAACTCTGTCATCACCATTACCTGATGTTAAAAAATTACAAAGAGCTACGATCTTATTTTGGCTAGTTAGTTGTGCTAATGATTCAAGCAAAGAACATTCAAATATTGTATCATCATTATTGAATGCATCTGCTGCTGTAGTTGTTGCTGACGATGATGATTTCAGACCTTTTTTTGATGAATTTTTTAATGATTTGTCCAAAATTGAAATTTGTAAAAATGGTGATTGGTCTTTCAATACCTTTTTCAATGCTAATACATTTCTAGATGACTTATCATTCTCAAGAATTGGTAAAGATGAATTAATATTAGTCCTTGATTAATACTATATGAAACGTGTAAATTACGATATATGCATTATTATAATTGTTTATCTGTAAGAAGATATAATATATGAATTTCTACAAGTGTGATGCTACAAAAGAAATTTTTTTAAAAGTGTTAAAAAAAGTAATACAGTACATTCTATAATAATATATAGATATAATAATATATAAGGGTATAAAAATAAAAAAAAGAGAACAAATCTAATCAGAGATTTCGATTCTTCTTACTTTTTTCTCTGGTTTTAGTGGTTCAGTTTTTGGAATTGTAACACTAATTATACCATTAGTGTATTCTGCTTTAATATTGTCTTGATCAATGTTGACAGCTTCGCCAAAATTAATCTTTCGTTTAAAAGATCCAGTTTTTCTTTCACAATAATAAGTATTTTCATTATCTTTCTTTTCAATGTTAACTTCTGGTATCTCGCCGCTGACGGTCAATTCATTATTTTCTTTATTGAAATCTATTTTGATATTTTCTTTGACAGCACCAGGAATAGAAACATGTAACTCGTAATTTTTTTTATTATTAATTAAATCAATAGGTGGAACTATTAAATTAGAAGATAATACAGTATTTTCAAAGAATGGATTAAATAACTCGTTCAATGGATTTAATCTTTGTTTCTTAGTGGCAACTTCTTCAGGTTCTGATCTTTTCTTATTAGGAGCCACTGTAGTAGTAGTTTCTTTATTGGTTGTTGCTGCTGTTAATTTTTCTTTATTTGCTGAACGTAGTTCTTTTTCTTTACGCTTGTGACCTGAACTTTGGATAGAACAACTTTGACCACATTTACTTGAGCACTCACTATCACAATCGGTAAAAGATTTACCAGCTTCTTTTTTAGCAGTAGCAGCTTTAGCAAGAGCACGAGGATGTGCAAAATGTTTAACACTTCTTGGATAGTTTAATACATTTAGATTTTGTCTGGTGGAACTATCAAAGTCTTCGTCGAAGCTATTAAGAAAATTCCAAAATGGAGCATTGTTAAAGTATAAAGCCATGGTTAATAAATAAATTAGGTATTTGTTTGTAAATATAAGATATATTTGATAATAATATGGTTAAAATAAAAATTAATAGAAATAAAATCAAAAAGTGAAAAGAATTAATTTCAAAATAAGGTAAATTCAGGGTCCTTTTATGTTCATTTTTTTCAATTGATTCTAGAGGGCAAAGTATTGGGTCTAATGAATTATGTATGTTAGGAAATCTTACAGAAACTTCGGTGCATTTCTAGAATATTCCGGGCGGAGAAAAAATTATTTCGTAATTATGTCTTCTTTCTAGCAAGACCATAGTATACTATCAGCCATTTGATTGGGAAGTCGGTGTCAAAAATGTAATAATGATAATCTACAAATATAAGAAACGGCTTAACTAAAATAAATGAATAAATAATAAGAATAAGAATAATAATAAGAATAATAATAAGAATAATGATTTTTCAATAGAAATGAATACTTATGTATACTATATATAGCAACCTCTGAAGGTAAATTGCATTTGTTTGTTGTATGTAGATTATTTACTAGAAATATTTTTGTTTTTTTCCTGGTTATTTGTTTAGTGATTTGCTGTTTAATGAAAATATTATGGTTTTGGAACGTGTAAACTCTTTGAAATGAAACAACAACCATGTAAAAAGAATAATATAGAAAGAGAATGGAATTCAAAGAAAGTACCTTCAAGTAAAATCCCACCAGGTAAACCTAATTTAGCATCATACCAATCTTTATAAACGAAAAATGCCATCAAACCCACAAGGAATAAACTAGTCGGAATTGGTAACCCTTCAAAATATCTAGATTTTCCACCTTTATCTTTAGGTATATTATTAACAGTAACATTAAAACGAGCTAATCTAGTCAATCCGCAAAGTACAAAGAAACTTAATATTAAAACATCGATAGTAGTTTGGAAACCTAAACTAAAGGCAATTGAAGCTGGGGCTACACCAAAACTGACCAAGTCTGCTAAAGAATCTAATTCTTGGCCCATTAATGAAGCACGATTTCTTAATCTAGCAACACGACCATCGAAGAAATCAAAGAATAATCCTAATAAAATAAAAAAATGAGCTCTTTGAACGTAATGGGATTTACCAGTTAAAGTGAATCTTAAACATGAAATAATTGAATAAAATCCAGAAAATCCATTAAGACAAGTTATACAATCAGCTAAATGTAAAGTTCTGATCATATTAAAATGTCTATTATCACTGAAAAATCCTGCAATATCACTTTCATTAGGTGGGTCTAAAGGTGGTGGTTTAGATATTGAAAATAAAGATGAACTTCTTTTTAATAAAGTAGGTTTTTGAAATTCTTCATCTTCAATGCTACCTTCATTGATCTCAATAGCAGAGGATTTAGCTTCTAATTCTGGCATATTTTGTTTCTTTTATAATAATATTGTATATATATCCTTTTTACTGAATATATATCGTATAGTGGTCAACTAATAAAAAAGAATAAATACTATTAGCAACTTAGTTTTAGAGCAGCTTCACTATTTTATATATATTTTATTTTTTTTTTTTGTTGACTTTTTGATGATTTTTTGTTTTTCCTTCGTTTTCCCCTGATGAAAAAACTTGATCAAAAAAAATAATACTAATGTATGTTATTTTTACCCTCTGAGTTAACTATAAGAGCAAATAAGATAAGAAAGATGATGATATATTAGTAAAAGAGAGAAAAAATACCAATTTAACATATAATAAAATAAAATGAATGATTCAATTTAGTATTTATATAAGAACTTCTTTTCTAAAATGAAGAAAATAACCAGAACTATAAGATAAGATCAACAAAAAAAAAGAAAAAAAATTTCAGAGAAAAGTTGAATTTCACATGTGATATTATTCTAAGGCCATCATTAACCAAACTGCTAATAATATGTACTTTAGTAATTATTTTTATATGGATTTAATAAATCCCCTATAAAATAATATAAAAAGTAAATAGAAATAAAAGGAAAATACTGTAATCAAAACATTAAAAATAGAAAAAAAAATGATGAGCAGTGGCGATTCATTTCATTGATCATTTATTTTGAATGATTAGATTAATGAAATTAAAAATGCAAAAAAAAATTCCGATACCGGGAGTCGAACCCGGGTCTGCTCGGTGAAAGCGAACCGTGCTAGCCGTTACACTATATCGGAAAGGCGATATCAGTTAAATTATATTAACGTGTTATCGTTAGTATATAATTTTGTGAGTCACGTTACTGCTTAGTCTATGAGCTCATGGACTACCTTATAAATTAAATAATCAAGGAAATATTATTATAATGTGAGAATCCCGTGAATTCTCATACAAATAAAAAACCATTTACACGTGACTTAAATAAAACCGACTTATCCTACATACAATGAAATTACAACATGAATATAAATCAAATCAAGATAACAGGAAACAATCAATATCAATATCATTATCAATATCGCCGTAT
>JAJMHY010000006.1:393968-431476 GCA_030583325.1 Saccharomycopsis selenospora
TTCTCAGTTTTGCAATTTCACTAGATTATTTGATTCAACTTAAATAATCAATTTTACTATATAAACATGCTAAATCCCTTCTATTATCTTCCAACAAGATATTTATTCATTTATTTAATTTATATAATTTTTTATTTAGCATGGCGAAAATACAGAATATTCTTATTCGAAATAATTGTAATACAATATTGAGTTAAAAAAATCTCACATATAATTAGGATGATTATCACATTTCCTAAAAGTTCTTTAATTTTTTTATTTATTTATTTATTTAGATTATTTTAGAAGCAGGTATAGAAAGAAAAAGAAAAAGGTTAGTCCTACGAGGAAAAGAAGAGAATACGTTAATATAAATTAATTACTTAGTATAGTGATCCATGTTGGATCGGTAGGTAGTAAAGTTAAAAATAGAATAAAGAAAGAGTGTGGAATTATATATAACTAATTGCTCATGCAATACAGTTTTCCAGGTATTTCTAATCTTTCTAAATGATTTCATTATTTTATTATTAATTATGATTGATTATTGATGACTGATTATTAATGACAGTTTGTTATTTACCATGACCTTTAGTTTTAACTGTGGATCTTATAACATTTTAACTGTCGGACTAAAACAATTGTGACAAGAGTGAACTACGACACTAACATAAACTATCAAAGCTAGTAGTTGACTTTTTCAGTCGTAATTCGTAAAATTGTATACATTTAATAAATAGAGATAAAATTATAAAGAAAAAAAATAACAGTAAAAGAATTGTGTATAAATTATTAAAGCTACAACGAGAAAAAGATCACTTATTATACACCAATATATTGCAGCACGAACTTTGGTTTGAAATGAATGTTTACACTCTTACTTTATAATGTTTGTTCTTATAATGAGATTAAATCTCTTATACAAGTTTTTTTTTTCCTAATTAGAATATATATTCTTAAAAGACTTTTAAAATTTTAGTTGTTATTGAAAAGGAATTGGAATATCCTATAAAGAAGTTCAAGACCGTTGGTCTCACCATTCAATACAGTTCTGATAATCTTGATCTTTAACTTTTTTTTTTTATGTTTTTTATTTGTTTAAAATATTAAATAATGAAGAGTAGAGTTGAATATGTATTATACTATTGATTATTATAATAAGATTGAAAAGAAATTGGCGTTATTTTAGCAATTTTGTCGTGCTGCTTTTATAAGGAAAAGAAAAAAGAAAGTGTTGTGTGAAAATATCAGAAAAATAACAAAAAAAATGAAGGGAAAAAAATTCCAATAAACACTTTATGGATGTTGACCAAAACTTTCTAGTTCTTTCATTATCATTCACTTATTAATATTATACACTAGTGCAAGTAATATTTCAATCATATATATAATAAAAATGAGTAATAATCTTGCAGCGATTGATTATGACCCAATAACTCATTTAAATCAATTATTTAGCACAACCAATTCGTTGGCAGATTTGCCAGAACTTTTGAGGTATACAGATCGATATAATCATAAACTCCAGCAGAGGATAATCCAACAACAAGCAGGATATAATGAATACATGAGACAGATAAATGGTGATGGAACAGACAAAAGTATTTCGTTTGAGAAATCAAATGAATTAATTGAAAAATTACTCACTGAAATTGAAGATACAAGACTGATAGCTACTAGCACTGAAACCACAATAACCAATATGACATCAAATATTCAGAGGCTTGATCAATGTAAAAAAAATTTAGTATTATCAATGACTGTTTTGAAAAGATTACAAATGCTTATTGGTGCATATGATCAATTGCAAGAACTCTTGGATAAAAATATTAAGAAAAGAAACTATAATGAAATTTTAAACTTATTCGGAGTAGCGTCTCAATTGATTAATCATTTCAAAAGTTATAAATCAATTGATGAAATTAATATGCTATCAAAAAATATACATATAATGAAAATTCAAGTGAATAATTATATTTTTGAAGATTTCCAAAAATACTTGAATGATGATGATGACGATAATAATAATGCTACTGATGAGCAAGGAAATAATATTTCTTCTAAAAATGTCACTCCAGCAGATTTGTTCAGTGCTATGAAAATATTGGGCATGTTGGGTAATGCTTATAAGGAGAAAATGGTGAATTGGTTTAGTAATGAGCAGCTAAAAGAAATCAAGCAAATTTTTGGGAATGTCAATGATGAAGCAGGTTCAATTGAAAATATATCTAGAAGATTTATAATATTCAAGAGAACTCTTAAAAACTATGAAGAAAACTTCCTTCAAATATTCCCGCCAGAATGGAAAGTAGAAGAAAAATTAGCTGATGAATTTTGTGAATTTAATAAAATTAATATTCAATCACATTTAAATATTATTGATAAATCTTCTGATTTCAATGTTAATATTATATTAGAAAGTTTAACTGAAACTATTCAATTTGAAAAAGATTTAACCGACCATTTTAATAAAAATGTATCTTCTGAGAATTTAATACTGTCCACGTCAGCGTCATATTATTCTAAGATTTCATCAGCGTTTGAACCATTCTTGAAAATCTGGATAAATGAACAAGGTAATCTATTAAATGATAAGATTAATGAATTTATTAGAATGAATAACCTTGATAATTTAAAACAACAAGCAGGGGGTACTTTGACTAATGTTTTCCCATCATCAGCAGATCTTTTCAGAGTTTATAGAAACTTATTAAGTCAATTGATTAAACTTTCTAACGGTTCTATTGTCATTGACTTGGCAAATTTATTTGATAAATATTTGATTGAATATCTTGAGAGAACTTTAAAGCCTCTAATTCCACCTTATGGCGATGAAGGTATTGAATTAATGACGACTCATGGTGATGAATCAATAAAATACTTGTCAGTTATATTAAATACTTGTGATTATATTAATTTAACTATGGATCAACTAGAAAATATGCTATCAAACCTCATTGATCCTAAATTTAAAGATAAGTTACAAGATAAATTTGATAATACTAAGAATAGTTATTTATTAACTATTGGTACTTGTGTAAATAAATTATTAATGAAGATTGAGGTTGACTGTGAAATTTGTTGGAGAGAAATGGTAAATAATAACTGGAGGTATCTAAATGAAGTTTGTGATTTAAGTAGATATGTGATCAACTTGGTCACTACTTTAAATGGAGTATTAAGGAAAATATTAATTGATATTAATAAAAGTGCATATATGAGAAATATTCTTGACAAAACTATAGATTTAATAATTGAAAAATTTTTAATTAATTTGGTTAAAATCAAACCAATTAATGATAACACAATGCCATCACAATTATTACTAGATATTTCTCAATTAAAGAAATTTTTCAAAAAATTACCATTTTTAGCTGGTGAGGTAAACGCCTCAGATTTATTACTTTTATCTCCTCCAAGTTCTCCAAAAATGGACGATGTATCAGTAATGGCGACCAATAGCACCCTCGACGAAACTCTTTTAGCAGATCATAATCAAAATGGTAGGAATGGTAGTGTAGTATCTGCTAATAGTGGCAATAATGTTGATGGTACTTCTAATGGTACCATTAATGGAGTTGGAAATAATAATGGCAATGAAAGTAATGGCAATGCAGAAAATAAGAAAATTGAATTTACAATTGGTAAATCATACGTTAATAATGTGAATAATCAATTCTTAAAGCTTGAACAATTATTAAAAGTGTTAATGGTTAGCGGAAAAGATCATGCGACGTTAGTGAATACCTACTTATGCATAATATTGGACAACAATTTTGAAAACTTTAGTAAGATTTTAATTCTTAAAGGTTTAATTTCCCAACTAAGACCAATTCACTCTGGTGAAAAACGAGAATATTTGAAATATCAAGAAATATTCAATACGATGGCGGCAGAAAATCAAGAAGTTTTCAAGTTAACTGAAGGAAATCCGTTTATGACTAAACTTATCGTTGAATTTAATAAATTGCCATCCGTGATCATTGGTAATGCAAATTATGATAATAACAACTCAGAATTATCAGTATCAGGTAGCGGTGGATTAAGTGGTCTCAGCACCCCTAACTTGAAAGGATTATCGCCAATTGTTTCTAACTCTTTACAATCATTATCACCAGGTATTAATTTATCATCGTTTATCAATAACAAAAGCCCTAATGGCATAAATAAAGAAAATTTTGAGAAAAATTTAAAGGAATTTGCTTTTAATAGTGAAACCAGTGTTAAAACATTGAATGAGAATTTTAAAAATAATTTTGGGAAATTCTTTAATAGAAACTTAGATTGAACAATAATGCATGTTGCTATTCTTTTTTTAGTATATATACAACTTTTTTTTTCTTTTTTTATTTTTTTTTAATATTAAGTTTATTTTTATCAATATTAAAGCAATGTTAACTAAGAGAGTGTAGTAGATTTTCGGTAAAAGATGGGCCCCTTCGAGATTATAAAGACATTCCAGAATTAATAGTTGTTGATAATTTGAATTTCACATATTTAGTTGATTTTGAAATTCAGTCACAGATCCTTCTATAGGTCTCCATTACGAAAAAAAATTTAATTTAATTTTAAATAACTTTTAGTTGCTTTATCATTACAGTTAGTTATATGATTTAGTTTAAATATATTATCTTAATATACTAATCTTTATATTATTACAAGAAAATTTGGGTTTTTATATATTTATATGTATCCATATATGTACATGTATGATTATGATGACTTCTTTTTAAGTTCTCTTAATTTCAATTTAGCCTGTCTTTGTTTTTTAACAATCGACTTTAATAAATGTTTATCATCAGCAATAGTATCAGGTTTTAATTCTAAAATTTTCTCTAAGTTTTCTATTGAATCCATAGGAAGATCCATAGTTTCTTTGAACGAAGACTTGTCAATCTTAGTAGAATCACCACAACTGTCAGAGTCTTTATTATCTGTCAGTAATACTTTAATATCTATTATGACTTTATATTTAATTGAACCAACCTCAGAGACAGATATTTTGCCTGGGAATTCATTGATTATTTCTTTTAATAATGTTAAAGTTTGTTCACGTTTAATTAATTCCAATTCGTGTAATTCTTTCTTTGGTGGTCTTGCAATTAAATTTTCCTCGAGCTCTTCAACAGTTTCCGTATTTGATCTTTTAGAGAAATCGTTTTCAATACTAATGGAAACTGCTGAGTACTTTTTCAAGCCTTCATAAATATCATGTTTTTTAATATTATTCAAATCAGAATTTGAAATATTCCAACGTAATTTAAATTGTTTTGAAGTTTGACTTTTCTTTTTGGCATCATTTTTCAATTTTCTAGCTAATTTTTTACTGAAGCTATTATCCATATTTGATAATTCTTCTTCTTTAGCCTTTGCAAGTTCATCGCCATATTTTTTCAACGCAACTTTTAAATCAACTTTTTTAATTAATGGCACTTTAATTTCATTATTGCCACCACTACCACTTTTTTTATTATGATTTTTCTTGGTTGTCTCTGTTGTGAAACTAGCTATTATTAACCCATCATTTTCTGGTGAAAATTTGGATTCATGTAGTATATTTCTTAAATTAGTTCTTTCAATTTCTTTTCCACCAGGGACTAAATAATCACATATTCCTTGTTGATTAAGATCATAAACTTCTTGGATTAATTTATTTATACAGTCTATTGATTTGAAACTACCTTGTGACACTTTAAAGAAAGGAACTTTAGTATTATGTTTAAAATGTGAATTATTATTATGATGATTATTTTTATGATTGTTGTAATTATTGTTGCCACTGTTCGGAAATTTACCAAGTTTTGTATCTCTTCTTTTATTTCGTATTACACCCTTTATATTTAAATCATTATTATTATTATCTTGTTTTTTATTTAAGTTATTGAATAATTCATCAAAGGATCCTATAGCCTTTTGAGGTATTATACAACTACAGAAAGTTCTAGCATTAACTAGTGTCCCTGAAGTAAATTGTAATGACCGCACTATTAAACGAGACATGATTATTGTATCTAGATAGTAGGTAATATATAGTTGATAAATAACTTTGACCTATTTCTGGTGATAATAATAATAATTGAAATTAAAATTGAAATCTTTCAAATTAACAAAAAATAATAAAGAAAATTTTTTTTTGTCTTCAGTTTACCTATAAGACCCTTGCAATAGGTACATACATATAAATCACCACGATTGGCACGAATAATACTAATAATTATCATATTATTATATAGCTACAAAACTAACTTTTATAAAAGGAAAATAAATTAAAATTATATTAATTAATAAAATTATTTAATGAGAAAAAAATAAAATACAGAAGGAAAAAAAAAATAAATTAAAATCGAACAGTCCAAATGCTATCTATCATTAATCAACTTCCTCGACAGTTGGACCATCAGAACCAGCACCAGGAGCAGCACCAGGAGCAGCACCAGGGAATCCACCAGGAGCAGCACCAGCACCAGGAGCAGCACCAGCACCAGGAGCAGCACCGCCTTGATAGAATTTAGTCATTATAGGATTAGCAATTTCTTCTAATTCCTTTTGTCTGGATTTATATTCATCAGTAGATGCAGATTGTGATTCATCTAACCAGCTAATAACATCAGTGACTTCTTTTTCTAATTTAGTACGATCAGCTTCATCAACTTTATCTTTGAATCCAGTTTCACTTAAAGTGTTCTTTAATGAATAAGCATAAGATTCAAGGCCATTCTTAGAAGCAATACGTTCGGATTCCTTGGCATCTTCTTCTTTGAATTTTTCAGCATCATTGACCATACGTTCAATATCTTCTTTAGATAATCTACCTTTATCGTTGGTAATAGTAATCTTATTAGTCTTACCAGTACCTTTTTCAACAGCTGAAACATTCATAATACCATTAGCATCAATATCAAAGGTAACTTCAATTTGTGGAGTACCTCTTGGAGCTGGAGGAATACCCGATAATTCAAATTTACCTAATAAATTATTATCTTTAGTCTTGGCTCTTTCACCTTCGTATACTTGAATTAAAACACCTGGTTGATTATCAGCATAAGTAGAGAAAGTTTCTGATTTCTTAGTTGGAATAGTAGAGTTTCTTGGGATTAACTTGGTCATAACCCCACCAGCAGTTTCAATACCAAGAGACAATGGAGCAACATCTAATAATAATAAATCTTGAGTCTTTGAAGAAGTATCACCAGTTAAAATAGCAGCTTGAACAGCAGCACCATAAGCAACTGCTTCATCAGGATTTATAGATTTGTTTGGTTCTTTACCATTGAAGAAATCAGAGACTAATTTTTGAATCTTTGGAATTCTAGTAGAACCACCAACAAGAACAATTTCATGAACTTGTGATTTATCTAATTTTGCATCTTTAAGAACAGATTCAACAGGATCTAAAGTGGATCTGAATAAATCACCACATAATTCTTCAAATCTGGCTCTAGTGATGGAAGTATAGAAATCAACACCTTCATAAAGGGAATCAATTTCAATTGAAGTTTGGGTAGAAGAAGATAAAGATCTCTTAGCTCTTTCACAAGCAGTTCTTAATCTTCTTAAAGATCTTTGATTACCAGATAAATCTTTCTTATTCTTTCTCTTGAATTCTTGAATAAAATGATTGACTAATCTATTATCAAAATCTTCACCACCTAAGTGAGTATCACCAGCAGTAGCTTTAACTTCAAAGATACCTTCATCAATAGATAAAAGAGAAACATCAAAAGTACCACCACCTAAATCAAAGATAAGCACATTGTGTTCACCAGCACCAGAATCTTTTTTATCTAAACCATAAGCAATAGCAGCAGCAGTAGGTTCATTGATAATACGCAAAACGTTCAAACCAGCGATTAAACCAGCATCTTTAGTAGCTTGTCTTTGAGAATCATTAAAATAAGCAGGAACGGTAATAACTGCATCTTTGACGGTAGAACCAAGGTAAGATTCAGCGGTTTCTTTCATCTTACCCAAAATCATTGAAGAAATTTCTTCTGGAGTAAAAGTCTTACTCTCACCTTTGTATTCAACCTTAATTTTTGGTTTACCATTATCATCGATAACCTTGAATGGATAATGTTTAATATCACTTTGAACTTCAGGATCATCAAATTTTCTACCAATTAAACGTTTAGCATCGAAAACAGTATTAGCAGGGTTCATAGCAGCTTGATTCTTAGCAGCATCACCGACTAAACGTTCAGTATCAGAAAAGGCAACATAGGAAGGAGTGGTTCTATTACCTTGATCATTAGCAATAATTTCAACTCTGTCATTCGTGAAATGTGCAACACAAGAGTAAGTAGTACCTAAATCAATACCAATAGCTTTAGACATTATTCTATTGTTATATGTAAATATGTTATTTTTAATTGTTTATCTATTATATTGTATAATAATAATAAAAATGTTATTATAATGAGATTATATTTAATTAAAAAATAAAAATATAAAATATAAAAAAAAGAAAGAAAATAAAATAATTTTTGGAAACCACCAGAAGTAGGACCTTTTATATTAAAAAAATATTCAATGAAAATATGATTTGTCAGTTGTATCAATTGATTTGCTAGAATATTCTAGAGATGTTGAGTTAAGTTTGGCTTCACTCGGAGATAAAATTTTATGTCAAGTTTTTTCCGGAATATTCTAGAATATTTATGTGCATTTCTTACTTAGAGCACTTTCTAGCATTAATACTTGCTCCACAATTATCATTTACACTACTCTTTGATATGCCATTGTATTAGACGTATCAAAATAGATTGATTGGTGATTGATAATTCATTAGGTTAAATGGTTTTCAATAATAGTCACTTTTTCTTATTTTTTTTTTCTTTTTTTTTTTATTGTTTTCTTTTACTTTCTTTTTGCTTCAAAGTGTTTTAACGTTATCAACAAAGTTGCATCAAAACAAATTTGATAAAAAAGAAAATTTAAAAAAAACTCTGGCAAATTTAATGACAACAAAACCAAATCTAAAAAACCAAAGACATTATATACATATAGACCATTTTGATATTGAATAATAAAATAGAAGACCACTATTCACTATTTGTTACATTTAGTTACTTCACATGTGGAGAAAAATTTATTAAAATTAGGCTAAATACACGCACACACGCATCCTCTCGAGAAGCTCCTTAGTATCGTGTGTAGCCTAAAAAAAAGAGTTCTTCGTTTAAAATTTAACTGTAAAAATATTTTCAATTCTTCTAAAAGTTAGAGAGCTTTTCTCTTCATTTTTCTTTCTTTTTTTAAATTATTCGTATTTGATCTCCTTCATTTTCAATAATATTTATCTCAATCAATTATATTATATATATATGTTAATAACTTTAAGAAGATGCATGTTCTATTAACTAATGACGACGGTCCTCCAAATGATATTACTTCACCTTATATCAGATTTCTCGTTGATGCGATCACAAAACACACTGACTGGGATTTAAGTATTGTTCTACCTGACACTCAAAGATCCTGGATCGCTAAAGCACATTTAGCTGGAAAAGAATTAACAGCATCATTCATTTATCCTAACAAGGACTCTAATTCTTACAATGGACCATTTGCATTACCTTCAGAAAAATATCAAAAAGAAGGTTTTAAGGAGTGGGCTTTAATTAACGGTACTCCGGCTTCATGTTCTGACATTGGTATTTACCATTTATATCAAGATAAAGGGCCAGTTGATCTTGTGATATCGGGCCCTAATGTTGGTAAAAATACTACTGCTGCATATATTCTTTCTTCTGGTACTATTGGTGCTGCGTTAGAAGGGGTTATTCATAATAAAAAGGCAATTGGTCTTTCTTATGGTTACATTTCTAAAGAAATTGACCCAAAGATCTTAGTTAAAGCATCTCAAGTTTCTGTCAAACTTATTCAACATTTGTATGACAATTGGGATCATGGGGTTGACTTATACTCTGTTAATGTTCCATTGATTGATACTTTACTTGAAAATCAATTTAAAATCCTTTATGCTCCAATATTACATAACCGTTGGGTTTCTATTTTCAAGGCCGAAAAGGTGAAGGCCACTGATGAAACTGATATTATCGATGCTAATATTGTCAACAAAGTTCAATATAGCTGGTCTCCTGATTTTGATTATGTTCATAAAGGGATTAAAGAATCTACACATTTGAATGATGGTAAGGTAATAGATGATGGTAATATCAGTGTCACTCCTTTAAAAGCTTCATTTGCTGAAGAAAATATCACTGGTGAAATCAAACTTGATCTCTAAATAATTTATTAAAAGAAAGGAAAGAAAAGATTATTATTCATCATTGTATTTATTCTCTCTAATTTCTTTTCCATCTTACTAAGGAATAGCACGATAATAAAGATTTTTAGATACAATTTTTTTATTTTGTTTTATTGTAAGTTTTAGTAATAAATATATCTTTTTTCTTTTCTTATATATAATATAATAAACACGCTTAGGTATTCTATTTAAGGTATTTTTCTTCAATAAAGGCTTCAACTGCTCCCAAATCGTTATATTCTGGATGATCTTCTGCTGCACCTAATTTCAGGAAAGTTTCATAATCAGCTGGTTTTGGAAGCTTAGCTAATAATTTTTTGGAAGTGTCTTTAAAGACTCCTAATCTATCGGCAAGGAAATATTGATACCATTGCCATTCTTCATCTGATAACAAACATTTATTGACTTCTTTGACAATTTCATTTTTGTTTAAGTTAAATCCAATGAAAACAATTTCTGTTCCACAATTACCAAAAGTGTGGGTGAATATTGGATTATAAATTTCTTCAGGAATGCCTTGATCTATCACAACTTCTTTTAAGTCTTCTAATTTTAATTCTTCACCTTCATCTGGCAAGCAACCTAATAAGAAAGGAGCAGTGAATTGATTAAACCATACACCTGAAGGTTGGAACTTTATTAATTGACCAGATCCTCCTAATTCAATTTTACCCATGATATGAGATGCAAGCCAGAGGAAGCCTTTAGTTCTAATAACATTACTAAATACAGAGTTTTTCTTATTGGCAATAAGTTGTTGATGAGTTAATACTGGCTTATTTTCAGCTTCATCTTCATGATCAGTTTTAACTTTCTTAATATTCTTTTGTTCAATTTGAGCTGATCTTTTGACTCCATTAGTTTCTGACTTTTTCAATTCTGGTCCTTCTTCATCTTCTTCCTCATCGTCATCATCATCGTCATCAGAATCCCATTCAATTGCATCAACAAGTAAAAATTTATCATCTAATAATTTGTTGAATTTCTTAGGATCAAATGGTCTATCTGCTTTATATATAAAGGAATTAATACCATATTTTTCAATATGGTTATCGCTAGAACATCCTTTACATTCATCACCGCAATGATCATGCCCATGCCCATGCTCGTGATCGTGATCGTGATCGTGATCATGCCCATGCCCATGCCCATGCCCATGCTCGTGATCATGATCGTGGTGGCTTTCTTCTTTTGCTGCATCCTTGCTTTCAAGAAGTTTTGAATCTAAATTATTAATATCATCAACCCAACTTGGCATTTTATAGATTCTATCAAAACTGAAAAGACCAGTGTTTAAAATATTTTTTAAATCAATTTGACAATAATCGGTCTTGAAGATTTTAGCATATGGGTTTAAAGATTTAATAGTCTGTTCAATTTGTTCAATGATTTTAGTATCTTTAACTTCTGATACTTTATTGACCACAACAACGTCAGCAAATTCAATCTGTTGAATTAATAAATCAGTAATTGAAGAATTATTAGTTTCTGCTTCTTCTTCTTCAACAGTTTCATTAATAGCAGCAGCTTCAGATGTGGTAGCTAATTCGAAAGATTCAAAATTAGTAGTGAAGTTAAACGCATCAATAACAGTAACTGCGGTATTTAATTGAGAAATCTTATCAATACCACCAATATTAACAACTCTAGCGATAATTTCATAAGCTTCTTTAGAATCCATATCACCTAATAACTCTTCAGCAGTAATCACACCCTCTTTCAACTCTTCCATTTTATTGATGTAAGTACTTAATAAAGATTTTGAAAATTTTGGGGTAAAAGTTTGAGCAATTGACATAGGTTCTGAAAGACCAGAACCTTCAATGACAATATATTGATATTTACCAGAATATGCTAACCTAAGCAATTCTCCAACCAAATCTGAACGAAGTGTACAACAAGCACAACCATTTTCTAATTGGATAATTTTTTCTTTTTGTTGGTTGATACTAAAGTTTTGATTAGCCACAAGTTTTGCATCAATATTAACAGAAGCTAAATCATTAATAATCACCGCAATCTTAAGGCCATGATTACCATGAAGAATGTTCTTTAGTAACGTTGTTTTCCCCGATCCTAAAAACCCAGAGAGTAAAGTCACTGGTATTGGTTTAAAAGGTTCCGATTGATTAGCCTGCATATTTCAAAAAAAAAAATAATAATAATAATAAAATTAGTTATTTTGAATAGAAAAAAATATAAAATAGATAATAAAAAGGAAAAATAAATATTTCACAAAAAGAAGATATTGATATTTATTTATTTTAAAGATATTCTTGACTTTATTTTATAAAATTTTGTTTTTAGTTGATTTGTAATATTCATTCAAGCATCTACACTTAGTTTTATTTCAAAAATTTTTTTTTTTTATTATTTTAATGCGTGAGGTCTAGATTTGCTAAAAGCACTTGAAACCTTGAGGGTTACTGAAAATCAATGTATCCTAAAGTACTATAATAGTTAAAACATCTCAGTATACTTACTTATTCACTTAAATTCAATTTAAAAGAGTCTGGTGATTTTGAAAACTCTGTACGAGAGAAAATAATAATAAACAGGTTAACTGTGTTTGCTATATAAAGAAATAATACATATGTATCTGCAATTTTATAACTCTTCATCATCACTATCTTCAACTATTTTCAATTCAGGGAATTCACCGCATTCAACATTAACAGGCCTTACAAATGATCCATGATTTGCATTCGCTTTGAAATATGTTTTACCCTTGACAGATCCATCATTTTTACCTAATGGTTCGTCAAATTCAACCCCAATCCAAATGAAATCTTTGTCTTCAGAAACAATTTCAGGAATTTTTCCAACGTATCGTACTGTACCTCTTCTTTCAATATCAGTATTATTAACCTTACAACGAGACCCTACAGTTATTGACTTAGCCTTGATTAAATTTTTTTTCACTAGTTCTTGTTTCTTTGCTTGTAATTTTGGATCAAATCTTCCTAATTTATTTTCTTTTTTCCAATTACGTACCGAATCTGTTCTTGAATTATACTGCTCCTCGTTAAATTGAAAGTGCATCTCAGGATGGTCACTATCATCACCATCATTTTGCTCTTTGGCGCGTGTTTCTTGAACAATCTTATTCAAATCAGAGTTTTTCTCAGTATCTCCGACATGAATTCTGATGAAAGGTTTGATAACTTTAAAAGTATCTAATGTAACTAATTCATCATTGTCACTTGATATTTCTGTATGTTCTTCTGTGTTAACACTGCTGAATGCTAAAAGTTTCTGTCTATTTGGAGGTATCCCAGTTATTTGTTCAACCTTCTTTCTAAAATATGTTAAATTCCATGTTACTGATATTCTTCTTTCAGAAGAAGTCAATGCAGATGTTAAAAATATGTTGATATCTGGCATAGTGTTATTGTGATAGATTTATCAAATATTTTGCTTTGATGCTATAAGTACATTAAATATTTGTAATGGTGCTGATTATTTGGTGGTTGTTTATTTTTTTTTGAAAATTAAGTAAATAAATAAGCAAGAGATCATCGCTAATATATGAATGCTCATAACCGTTATTTTTTTTTATTTTTATTTTCTACAGAATAATTATAATAATAATATACATTCACAGAGAAAGAGTATCAAGTATAATATATCATATATTTTTATTTATTTACAAAAGATATTAACAAAAAATTTAGGAGTGGTTGTGTCCATCATGGTTATGAAGTTTAATAGAACTTCTTTGTTCTATCTTTTTCTTTAAAGATTCTGGCAATTCTTCAAATTGAATATCATCACCGTTTTGATTGACTTGTTCACCTTTTGCGTTCATAATATCTTCAATAGTAATATGATCATCACTGAAGATTTTCAAATGATCAGCAATCAAATGACGGCTTTTACATCCTGGACATTCAATCAACACAGTACCTTTAGTGTATGCTTGTTTTGACATTACATGGCTTGATCTAGTATTGCATTTTTTACAAGTGAATGCTATTAATAATTGTTGTTGTTCAATAGTCCCAATAGGCTGTTTTGAACCATTCACAGTAACATTACTTCCTTTAGTAGCAGAGTTACTTTTGCTGGCGGCACTAGGCTGATTAGCCGTGAATTTTTTTGTATGTTGTTCATTGAATAATTTAGAGGAAACACTTAAAAGTCTATTTTGCGTGATAGTTGATTTTGGTAATATGGTGGATTGTACACCATTTTCAAGCAATTTTATAGATGATCTATAATTTATCTTTCTTGATACTTGTAAACTAAGACGAAACATTTTATCATTGATATTATTATTTTAGTGTGAATAAGATCTCTTTTGAATTGTTTGAAACTTTCAAGAATTTTGCCATTCTAAAAATTTTTTTTTCTTTTTTTAACTTTTAATTTCCCGAATATCCACAAAATTTCATTATACTCCATTTTAATGGGTCATAAATAATACAATATAAATGAAATATCTTTTAAATTAATAAGTTATAATGAGGGCGAGAAAAAAAATTAAATTAATTAGATAACACATCTATTTGTTTATAATGGTTTAATCATGCTCAGTTTTCTATTGAAACAAGTTTGTAATATTTTTTTAAATTAATTTTATCTAAACTTGGTTATAAATCAGTTTTCCAAAAATAAAAAATTCGAATTTTAGTTGTGAAGAAAAATAAGAGAAGAAAAAATTGAGAAAGAAATTTATTTTCTATGAACCATAAAAAGCTTTCATAAATCAATATATGAAACATAAAACTATACCTGAATAAATGTAAATAAATAATGATTACTCATGAATCCCTTCTTAAAAGGTTATCCGAGTTATTACCTTTAGATCAAGATTCTCTCAGGCAAACCCTTGATTACTCATTATCATTAAAGAGTAACGATGAAATTGCGAATCATTTCACAAGTTTATTAGGTGAATCACCATTATTATTTCAATTTATTGAAGAATTACTTCTTTTCAAAGACCAGCAGAATAGCAAATCTAAAAATAAACCAACTGCAAGAATTAGCCCAAGTTCAGCACCAAAGCCAACAATTTCACAGCAACCTAAGGAGAGAAAAGTTTGGAGTAAAGATAACGGCAGTCTCAAGAAACATGAATTACCGCAATATATTCCTGATCAAAGACAAATGCAACAGGCTAGGAAAGATAACAGTAACTTCTGGACCGATGATAAGGAAAAGAATAATGCATCTGGTGCTAGACTTTCAAAGATGAAAAAATCAACAACAACATCTGAGCTATTAGATAAGAAACCTTCAAAAGTAGCAGAACCAGTCAAGAAAACAAAGAAAAGTAAAGCAGAAAAAGTCAGTGATTTAAACGAAATTGACCAAATCTTGAACAGATTAGAATATGGTAACAAAACTGTTGATACTCTGTGTGACTGTATGGCTAGAAGGCATCCATTGAATAAAGTGATACCGAATTGCTTAAATTGTGGTAAAATTATTTGTATGAAAGAAAGTGGTAGAGTAACATGTTCATTCTGTAACGAGCCATTGATTTCATTAAATGAAAAATTAGAAATGATTAAAATTTTACAACAAGAAAAGGCAGAATTGTTACGAAAGGAAGAACAAACGAAGAAAATCGTTGGTAATAATAATGGAGGTAAAAAGAAGAAAGAAAAAATGGTATTGTCTACAACCACTGGAGGTTATTCATTTAATAAAGCACAAGAAAAATTTTTCGCTGACATTCAAAAGATAAATAAAGAAAAAAGAGAACAAGTTGACTTAGAAAAATTAAATGAGGATTTAAATAAGGCACAAAGTAATTTAGATAGACTTATTGGTTTCCAAGAGAATTCCGCACAAAGAACTAAAATCATTGATCAGGTTTCTGATTATGATATATCTAATGAAGCAAGTATATGGTCACAGTCATCTTTAGAAAGAGTGCTACAATTGAAAAAACAACAAAGAAATTTCAGAAAGCAACAACAGTCGGAAAATGATCGTTCTGGAAGAAGTAAGAAATTCATTGAAATTGACATTACTGGAGGTAAACCTGTTCTTCGAGAAAAAAGTAAGAAATCTTATAGTGCTCAATATGATAGTAACCATGATGCATTTGATTCTGAAGATGATGAAGCTTTTGATTCTGAAGATGAAAGAACCAAACTAGAGATCAAAGAACTTAACGCTAAATTGAGCCATGAGAAAAAATTAAAAGACGAAAAATTAAGCAAACAAAATTGGGATTTTGAAACCGATATTGCTAAATGGAATGAGAGAAAGCCTCGATATGATACAACTAATAGATTATCGAAAATGATTCAAAAGCAAGCCATCCCAAAAGATTCTTTAGATAAAACACCAAAGATTAAGAAATTACAAAATTTATTTGCTGCCAATGGTGATGAATCAATCGAGGAAATGGTTATAGATATATAGATTATAGTACACTTAAAGTAACTTCCTTCTCAATTCTTTTTTCTTTCGAATATTCTTTTTATCTTGTAGTCTCTTTTCATTTGTAGCCTTTTTAATCTTTGTCCATTTAGCCTTATTGGCCTCATCATTAGTGAAATCGGGGAAATATACAGTGTCTTTAATCTCTTGGAATAGCTTGTCAAAGCAAATGTTTAAGTTGTTTTTACGTGATCTAGTTAAATCGGAGTGTATCACAATTTTATCTTTAGTCTTATTGAAATATTTGAAATTTTTCTCTAATAATTGTTCACTTATTAATTGAGGTAAAAAATCAAGAAACCCTTTAGAAGTTACTACCAATGTTGCCTTTGATGACACTTTATTAACATTTTGCCCACCAGGTCCACTGGATCTTGAAAATCCAATTTGATATAATTGTTCTGGAATTTTATATTGTATCAATTCTTGATCTAAGAACTTTTTGCATCTTTGAATTTCAGGTTCATCCTTTATTGTTAATTGTTGAATATATCTTTTAAATATGTTATATCTTTGAGAGTATAAACGACATTTCATTTTTATATATTTGGTGTGATCTTCAGATCGATACTGAATGAAGGATCAATCAATAGCTTTACAAATTTCTTGGATGATTCGCAATTTTTTGTTGCCCTTTTCAATTTTTTTTTCCTCAAAAGAATTATTTCAACAGTTGAAAAATAATCTAAATTTTAGAGAATTTTACAAATATATTCAATTAAAAAGATGATTTGCAATAAAGTAAATAAATCGAAAATAGAGAAAAAATAAGAAAAAATTAAGCGAATTGAAACAGGAGCCATATAAAAGTCAAAAGTAAAGAAAAAGTGCATATATAAATAGGATAATCTTTATATAAAATGAAAATAGTAACGAAGGTAGTAGTAAAGACAATAAAAAGACAACGAGGTACATTATTATAGTTTTTTTATTTGTTGATATTGAAACCCAAAGAATTAATCATCGACTTTAGGAGAGGAAAGAGATGAACTTGGATCTTTAAGACTTAATTCTGAATATTTAGCTAATAATTCTTTTTCTCTTAATCTAAGTTCAAGAGCCTTCTTCTCCAAGGCTTGTTCTCTAAGTTTCAACTCTTTGGCTGATTTAGCTTCTAATTCTGCTAATTTTTGTTTTCGTTGTTGTATTTGCTCTTGTTTTAAGGCATATGGAACAGTTTCGGATAACAATCTTAATTGAGATTTGTTGCTAGAATTAATTGATGAAGACAATGAAGCAAACGAATCTTTGTTAGTAACTGTGGCTGGTTTATTAGCAATATCACTTAACATATCAGCAAAATCTTTTTCATTTTGTTCTTCGATTACTGAAGAGTCTTTAATATTAGCTAAAGCACTCAAGTTGGTTAAAGATGGTGGTTCAGGAATGTAAGAATCTCTAACACCCAAGAATTCCTTTTTACCAGTAGCTCCAGGTGTAGTTTGGGAACCAATTTGGACACCATTAACAGTAGCAGCAGTGTTAACATCACCAACACCATTGACTGCTTTCAATTTTTCAGTTCTGTAATTTTCATACAAGTAATCATGAGTTAAATCTTTCAAATCTTGTAAATGAGAATTTAATAATACCTCTTTTAATAATTTAAAATCAGAATATTCTGGGTTTGAAATATCAATGAACCCCCACGGATAAGAACGACCTTTAACTTTTTCACCATTAATTTCAAATTCATCTTCAGATGCTATCACAGCAAATGGCTGAATGGATTGTAAATATTTCATTTCTTGAACATATTCATCATCTTCTTCATCTTCGTCATCTCCTTCCTCATCATCATCTTCGTAATTAAATTGAAAAACGGGAACGTTAAATTTTTCAATATCATATAAAATATTTTCTTTGAATTGCTTTAATTCACTCTTGGTAAATGAATCAGCTCTACCGATGATTGGAATAATATTAACATATTTAGATAATTTCTTAATGATTTCGACATCAAGTTCTCTAAGACCATGACCAGTTGGGGTAATGAAATAAAGACAAACATGGACTCTTGTATCTTTGAATTTAGGATTTCTTTTGAATTTAGTTTCTTCAGCTAAAACTAAATCAAATTGTTGCTTCAAATAATTGATTATCTCTTCAAAACATATTTCATTATTAATATTATCACCAAAACCTGGGGTATCAATAATATTTAATAAAATTTTAGAATCATTCAATATTTCAATTTCTGATTCGGTAATAGCAATGCCAGGCTCTTGATTAGCTAAGCTTGGGTTGAAGTCTCTTTGGAAAGTAGCAGCATTGATAGTTGATGATTCGTTAACAGTATTGTATGATCCGACTTTTGGTTCTTCTAAAGCTGTACCTATTGGTTGATATTTGTGAGGTAATATACGATTATCTAACAATGAATTGATAAAAGTGGTCTTACCTGTTCCTGATGGACCTGCCAACATGATTGTGAATTTCACACCACGTCTTGTGTCCTTCTTACGACGTAATGCAGATGATGATAAGAAGTTCATGTCCTTTTATTTGTAGTTTATAACCTTTTGAGTATAGTTAAGATTAATTCACTATTAGATGTAAGTTATGATTCTATAGTACTGTAGATAAAATATACAGAGGATAGAATAGACAATCAATAACGGAATGAATAGAGTAATACTCTGCATAAAAGAAATCAAATCAAATCAAATTAAATTAAATTAAATTAAATTAAATTAAATTTTTTTTTCTGGATAATTTTTTTTCTTTTATTGCTTATCCCGCATACTTAAGCCTATATAGTACGTGGTAATTACCACGTATATAAATTTCAAAGAAAGAAAAAATTTCAAAGGAAAAAGAAAAAAGAATTGAAAAAAATTGCAAAGGATGGGAATGTGTGATATGTGCGCTGGTATGCGCCATATTGCTTTTTTTTTTTTTTTACAATAGTAATGATATTTATTAAATTCATAGATAAATGATTATTAATAATTTCGGATGTCTTTTCGTTATTATTATATTAAAATAAAATTCTATTGTGTAGTAAGAAAGAAAGAAAAAAACAAAGTATTAATTAGAATTAAAAAATGATGATAATAGTAAAAAAAAAGATTAAATAAGTGGTTTTTTTTGTAGTGGATATAAAAAAAAAGAAAAAAAAACAGATGAGTTAAAAAGTGAGTAGTAGTAAAAGTAATAAAAAAAATGAAAAGTTTCTAAAAAAAATAGTTATAAGTAGATATACAAAGTTGCTTTTATTGACAGCAAGTCATCATCGTCATCATAATATTGGGATTGATCCAACATCAATAGTAGGTCTGTCACCTTCGTTAACAAGATCGCCTTTATCAAAGAAGAAATTAAGATTAATGAGAATTTCACTTAAAATCTTTGAATCAATGTTCAAAGTAGCAGAGAAAACAATAATCACATTTCTAATATTCATCTTATTATAATCACTCTTTGAAATAACTTCCTCTTTCAAATACCTAATGAGAACAAACAAAATATTACTATTAATCTTTGGTAATTGATGAATGCAACTCTTAAATTGGTAAGCATATGTCAAATACGCACTGCTATTATTTTTATCAATGTTAATTCTGTTTAATTGTGGTGATCCATTAACTTTGTCATTATTATATTGGTTTAAAGTATGCATCAATCTTGAATTGATTTCAACGGTTAGAAGATTATCAGGTAATTCACGTAAATATAACTTCAACAACCCAGTGACACTATTAATTTCTGGTCTAACATCCAATTTGCTTAAATCAACATCATATTTGCTATCAAACAATTCTTTCAATTGTTTAATTTGTGACGATGATCCACTCAATCTAAAAATACCTTCTTGATATGCTGCACCAGTTGCCACTAAATAATCCAAACAACGGTAGATGATACTTGGGACTGATAATCCAGATTCTACTTCATAGTTTGATAATTCATAACTCTTAGCCACCGAAGTACCAAATATAGGCTCATTGGCATGACATCCAGTATCACTTTTGGTATCTTGTAATAACCCATCAAGAGTTGAATTGTTCCCATTACCATTGCTGTTACTGATACTATTACCACTATTATTCGTAGTTGTAGAATTAGTAGCTGTGTCAGCATGATAGCCAGATAAATCAGTGACTGCATTCATTTGAAAATCATCAGATACATTAGTAGCATTACCATCAGCAGCGTTGCCATCATTATTGTCATCAAATGATGGCGACGATACTTGCGAATTGTTGTTACTACTAGTACCACCACCGCTGGTCAATTTATTTCTGATACCACCAAAAAATCTCTTTCTAGATTTCTTGCCACCAGTTTCGTTATTATTAATATTATCATGGAATGCTACATTGTTGTCTTGTGGCTTAGGTGGCGATAAAAGGGCACCACCATTGCCTGCATCTGCCATAATGTTAGCAAAATCTGCTGATTTAGTTCTTGAATGGCTACCATTAGCATCACTGCCAGTACTAACATAACTCGAAATTGTAGTGTTACCAGCCAAAGTGTTATTAGAAATGGATGTAGTCATACCACCACTATTACTATTACTGAAAATGGTAGCCACAGCATTTGGTGAAGTTGGAGTGCTAGAAAGATCCTGATCATTCCCAAATGTAGAGGCGGCGGAAGCAGCAGATTCTGGGATATATTCAATTAAAACATCAATCCAAGAATCTCGTTCTTCTTCAGATTCAGAACAGAAAATATGTTTAGTAGAACCTGATCCAATAGAACCTTTCTTTAATTCCTTAAGCAAGAAAGCATGCCTGTAACCCTTGGCATTAGTAGAGGATTCTTCAGAATTATCAGATTGTTGTCTTCCAATCTGAGCCCCGGTTAGTTTAATAGTTTCAATCATATTTCCGCCGATGTCGTCATAAACTAATAATAAAGGGCTTTCACATTTACAGTATCTAACTCTCCAATTAGCACCAAGACCTTTATTTCTTCTAATCAAGTAACCTTCCTTCTTAGTAGACTCGATATTAGGATTATTGAAATTATATTCAAAATCATTTAATGGATTAACAGTATTTGTAGAAATAAATTTACAAATAGTATAAACGGCCTTCTTTGGAAGTTTTGGAATGTTAAATAAAGATGTGAAGTAATCCAAAAGTCCATTTCTTCTAATATCAATTTTGGCTGGGATATTATTAAGAAAGATTGTTCTTTCTGGTAGTGGAGGTAATAAGAAAGATTCAAACAATGTACGAAGTTCAATATCTAATTGTAATAATTGAGAATAAGTCTTCTTAAACCTCCAAATTTCCTTTTGAGAACTTTTATCCATAGTAGCAAAAACAATTGAAGGATCGAATGATGACGAATTGTTCTTATTGATCGATAATGCCGTGACCAATTTAATAGAAATTGTATTAAAATCCTTTGGCTGAATGAATAATGAAATATCGTTATCATAAGCACCGTTACTCAATGATGGAGTAGCAGCCACTGAAATTGAAGCACCTTCACGATTATTTAAAGTATCATTAATACCATTCGAACCTTGTTGTTGGCCACTAAGTTTTGGAGAGCCAAAAGAAAATGACAGTGGAGTAGCAGGCTGGGAACGGCTGACCCTATTTTTATCTGAGGCAATTGATGATTGTAATATTGTTTTAGTAATGTTTCCATTAAACCCATGATTATTGTTACCAACTGCTGATGCTGAAGCTGGGCCACCGATAATTGGTGATTTCAGTTGTGTATTTATAGTATTAGGGCTATTTTTAATATTGTTGGTATTGTTATTATTATCTTGTTGTTGTTGACTAACATAAGAAACATAAGATGGTTTTTTAGCTGACCCTTGAAAAAATCTATTGTTATTCATTCTACTTCCAGCTTGGTTAACAGTGGCAGAGTTAACACCCATTGAAGGTGATGTAATATTATTAGGATTAGGGCTATTAGATGTACTATTTGAGCCATGAGGAGTCGCTGGTGTAGTACTACTGATTGTAGATCCAGAGCCAGCAGAATTACCAGCACTACCGCTTCCATTAGTTACAGAAGAGGAAGACGCTTGTAAGTTGATATTTGAACTCTTGTGGTAGATAGGTACTTTAGCGTCATGAACTTGTGGAGAGCCGTTACTACTAAATTCACGACGAACAATAATTGGTGAGTCAAGCCCCATAATTCCCATCCCGTACATTTTATTTCCATTATTATTGCTGTTACTGTTACTACGTTCATTATCATTATGTGGTGCCGGAGAATGATGATTACTATTATTTTTATTTAATAATGGTGATGATTTGGAACTTTGAGATAATTTAGACTCATTTTGAGTTTGATGATATGGTTGCTGTTTACCTTTATGAACTCTAGGAGCAGGTATAGCCAAATCTTCAGATCCTGAATGAAGATCTTTTCCAAAAGTTTTTTTAAGTCTTTCATTTTCGCCTTCTAACAGAGCAGTATCATCATGGGGAGTATTATTGCTGTTGCTATGATTGATGCTACTCAGAGAGTTATTGAATAATGAATTTGATGATTTTTCTTCATCATAAACACCATTACTACCAAATGGATTAACTATACCTACTTCAGTATCAGGTGAGAATTCGTCATGTCTCATTGAAATAGGAGATAATGTATTGTTGTTTTTATTGTTTCCATAATGATTCATAGTAGTTGTAGTTATAGAGTTAGATGTAGTACTACCAGTTAATCTGGTAGCAATAGTAGCACTTGAAATAGAAGCAGTTTCATCATTAAGAGAGTTTTGTAAAGCAGCGGCGCTAGTTTCAATTCTTGGGGATGGTAATTGAATTCTATTATGAGAATAAGTAGCTGATGGTGAGACGTTAATTGTTTTATGACTTGAAGTAATTGCATCGTAAACTGAAGATTTTGGTGAATAAATAGAAGAATTTCTAGATTCAGGTTCACCTTTATTAGATAAATCAACTTTGGAATTGTTACATGAATTATAGTTAGAGCTGTTTGCAGAATTCACTATTTCATTATTATTATTGTTATTATCATCAGGGATGTTACTATTGCTGTGGATGCTATTATTGGAGACATTATTGTCGGAAACATATTCAGAAGAAGGATCTGATAGTTCATAAAGAGAATTATTGCTATGAATATTATCCACAATAGTAGTGTCAATATCATGTGGGGATTGAATATTTCTCGGAACTTGATCTATTATCGGAGTAGACTCGTGAACATATGCATGCCTGTCATTATCAGAGGATACATTGTTTTTAGACTTTAATCTGCCATTTATAATTTTTGATGTTGAGCTAATATTATTTGAAGGTATTGACAGGGTGGAAGAAGATGCGCCGGGATCCAAAGTATGAAATCCATTATCGATTGAAAAAATAGTGTTGAATTTCGCGTTTAAATCATCATCTAATTCACCCAATAAAGATTTATAATTATCACTTTCATGGTTTGGTTTTGAATTAATTGTTAAAAGTTTTATCAATAAAGTCTTTACAAATGAAAGTCTAACAGATTCCAGCACATTCGGATTAAAATGAATATTATTGATTTCATTTAAAGTTAAAGAATTAATAATGTCGCGATTATTGTTATTATTACCGCTATTACCATGAATATTGGTATTGTTATTAGTGATTCTTGAAGCAGAACTATTAGTTGAAGACATGAAAAGTTGATTCTTGGTCATTGATAACGCTTCAATTTCCTTGGTTAGTTTATCCATGGCGGCCTTAGGATTAGACTCAAAAGAGAATTGTGAACCTATAGATACTCTATTATCAATGTTATTATTTGTAGTGTTATTATTGCTGTTAGGTGAAAGCGTCAGCATATCGTGTTATTATATGATCGTTCTTGTCTTCGACTTATTTTTGGTGTTCTTTTTCTTGTTGTTGTTCTTTTTCTTTTTCTGATTTTTTTGTATTTATTTATTTATTTGTTGTTCTTTTTCCTTTTGTCTGTCTTTTTTTTTTCTTGGTTCAATAAGGAGTGAATAAAAGTTGATATCTTTATCATAGATATATTAATTACTAATATATCATTTACTTATATTTCTATTCTTTTATTTTCTATTGATTGAATAAATTGAATGGGTTTAGATTTAGGTATATGTTAGAATCTGAAAAACAAAGAAAATAAAATTTTTGTTGAGAGAAAGGGGGTCTTTTTCTTTGATTTGAATTTTTATCTTTTTTATTTTTTATTTTTTTTTGAATTTTGAATTTTTTTGTCTCAATTTTTTCTCTTCTTTTTCCGTCCTCTTTTTGTTGTTCGTTCTATGGATCAAATTAATTAGCATGATAAGACTAGTACTAAAAATCAGTCCTAAGTAAAAAGACTAAAGACTACACAAACGAAAGATTTTGTAGCATTAAATTATAAATTGCAATCAATTACTTGTAATAGATACTAGAAATTTGGAAATAGTTGTGATACATTATATATCTAAAATGATTTATTTGCACTAGGACTTATTATTATCTTAAATTTATCTCATACACTTTTTACTGGCGTGAAACCTTAAGCACTGAAAAATCAAAGTAAAGAGAGAGTAAGAGCAAATGCAAACACAATGAAAAGAGCCAATGAATAATAATAGCACTGTACAGTTAATTGTTAAAGGTTACTATGATTGTAATAGTGTCACTGCTATAATGATTTACATTGATTTACGTTGATGTGATCAAAGTCTCTCTTTCTGCAGTAGTTTAGTTAGTGTATTTTGTAATTTATTCCTACTTTTTGCTCATTTAGCCGGGTGATCAATATTGTCCGCCATATTGGTATACTTATTAAACCCTGATTCTATCAGTTTCTAAGACATAGACATTTAATGTTTGTATAAGGTATTAGGTCTCAACTAAATTAAACGAAAGTGGTAAGCATGAATAAATAAAATAAAATAAAGAAAGAAAGAAAAGAGTCACTTCACAGTATAATGTATATGGATCATATATGTTCATTTATCTCTAAAGTTCTTACAGTAGGTGTTTATTTGGTAAATATATAAAGAAAGAAAATAAATCCTGTTCTATACTATTCTTCGAGGTTTAACTGTATATTACAGCATATTAGTGTATTGTTTACCAAATTCTCTCTTATAATGTAATTGCAAAAATGAAGTAATAATGTTACTACATATATTATGGGTGGTGTATATTAACATGCTGGTAGATGTATATATCACATGATATTGCTTTTGTTAATTTTTTTTTTTTTATGTTTTTCTTCCCCATTGGGCAGCTAGATCTTCGTATAGTTTATTTTGAAAATTTTATTAGAAACGACAATCTTCAATTAATTATATATATATATATATATACAGCAAAGTTCACCTGAAAGTAGATATTGATATTGTTGTGCACATAATGACTAAACAAGTTGCCTTAATTACCGGTACTACCTCTAACTTAGGTATTAATATTGCCTATAGATTGTTAGAAAGCATACCAACTGAAGATGACTTAACCATCATTGTAACATCAAGAACGTTACCAAAAGTCAAAGAAGCAGTTAATTCAATTATTGACTATAATGTAAATCATACAAAGAGAAAAGGGATCCTAGATTTTGATTATATACTAATTGATTTCACTGATATGGTATCAATTTTAAGTGGATATTATGAATTGTCTAAAAAATTTGATTATATAAATTATCTTTTCGTTAATGCTGCTCAAGGTGTATACGCAGGAATTGATTGGGTTCAAGCGACAAAAGAAGTTATTGCTAATCCATTACAGAGTGTTACTACCCCAACTTATAAGATTCAAAAAGTTGGTATTAAATCTAAAGATGGGTTAGGCTTAGTGTTCCAAGCTAATGTGTTTGGCCCATATTATTTCATTCATAAGATTTTGCCATTATTAAGTAAAGGACATGCAAGAATTGTTTGGATTTCAAGTATCTTATCTGAATCTAAATATCTTTCTTTAGAAGACATGCAACTTTTACGTACTGATCTTAGTTATGAAGGTTCTAAAAGATTAGTTGACTTGATTCATTTAGCTACTTATCAAGATTTACAAAAAAATCACAACATCACTCAATACGTTGTTCATCCAGGGATTTTCACTAGTTTTTCATTCTTTAAATTTTTAAATGTTTTCACTTACTACGGTATGTTGCTTTTATTTTATTTGGCTAGATTTATTGGCTCTCCATGGCATAATATCTCCGGTTATACTGCTGCTAATGCGGCAATATTCGTAGCCATCAAAGCTGTACCTAGTGATACCGAAACCAATTGTGAAGATGGCAAGATCATCAGCCCGCAAAATATCAAATATGGTAGTGCATCAAATCGTTTAGGTAAAGAGTATATTTTCAAGAGTGAACTTAACGATCAAATTGGTAAAGCTGAAGTATTACATTATTTTGAAAATTTAAGAGATGAATGGGATGAAAAATTAAAAAATCAAATCTTTGATACTAGAAAAATTTAAATTTATCTATTATATTATATATATATATTACATATAATATGTATCCATAGCTGTATTTTAAATAAACAACTAATAATTAAAAGTTTCAGTGTATTTATTTTGTATTTGGAATATATAATTATTTAGTTTTTTCTTTTTTATAAAGTTAATAATTGGCATTAATACTGTATGTTAATGAATATTCTCTAGGTTCAGCAACTTTAGCATTCATGACATCTTCACCATTAGCAATTCTTATCTTTCTCTTACGAACATTTTCAAGTTCTTGATTACAAACATCTAACAAGGATGTATGTTGGAGCGCTTTAGCTCTTAATCTAGCTTCTCTAATAAGACTCTCTCCACTTTCAATATCACCACCCATTAATTTACAAACACCCAATGAATAAGTAGCAAATGCTACGGTTCTAGAGACTTCACTACTACGATTTACATAGGTAGTAGGTAAAACTTTAGCCGCTTTAATCACTAATTCATACCAATCACATGCCATATTTAATAAATGATTCTTTTTTTCTGCCATTTGTTTAGCATATTCTTCATTATTTTGTGATCTTGCCTTGATTTCATCATGCTCGTAGTTACCAGCATCTAAATACAATAACGATCCACAAGTGACATTAGAACTTAGAATTTCTGACCATTCACATCCAGCTCCAAGCATCCAACTAGTAGTTGATAGTTGAAATCTAGTGGCTAAATCGACATCTCCTAAACGAATACACAATGATACAAACATATCTCTAGCATTGAAAAACTCGCCTCTAAATGGGTACCAAGCATATGACATTTCTGGGAAATTATAAAAAATTTTATCCTCGGATATAAATAAAGTACGTGAACTTTCATTGGTTTCATTATTATTATTATTATTGTTGTTGTTGCTATTGTTGTTGTTGTTGTTGTTGTTGTTCTCATTCTTGTTGCTGTCTTCACTGATAGTATAAATTCCTGATTCATTAGTAACTTCTTGAATCTTGTCCTTTGACAAATTTAATTCTTCAACAAATCTGTTTACTTGATCTAACATATTTTGCACAGTGTTATCATCTAAACTCATACCAATACTAAGCATTTGATCTCTTGAATTAGTCTTTCTTAAAACTTCTTCCTCAGCTTTAACTAAATGGAAAAAAATAACATTCTTTAAGAAATTTAAATTAACTAAATTATTGGCAAGTCCTATTACAGAGTACCTCACTAATACTCTTAAATCTTTTTGAATATAATGGGCTCTTTTCTCTGGGGTAGTCGCCTTGACATCATTAATAACTTTGAAATAATTAGTATATAATTCTTCGTAAACATTCATTGCTTCATAGAGTAATCCCAAGGCTTCATACATTTCAGCGATTTTCAATTGAATCCCTGTATATTCATCACTTAAATTATCTAATCCTTGTTCCTGAGCCACTTGCAATGCTTGGATATAAAGCTTTAAAGCCTTCTCATAATTGAAATCTTCTTTTTCAGATTCCGCCCATAATGCTTTACGTAATATTTTTGCAACTTCTTTGGAAAATGTATGATGAGGCCAGTAAAAATACCAAGCTATATATCCAGCAATCCCTAATACTATTGATCCTTTCAATATTATGGATTTCCAATCGGTTTTCTTCGGGTGGAAGTAATTATTATACGCTTCTAATTTAGCATCGTTCACAACAGTTCTTTTCACAATTGTTTTTGGGCGTAAAATTGGAAGTGATGCTGCTGCGGTGGAGAGAGAGGTGACTCTATTAGTTAATAATATTGTTGAATTCTTACAAAGAATTGATGATAAATTCTTTGGTAATTGCCTATTCAACATTTTGATCTGTGCTTAATGTGTGTGTATGTGTATGTGTTTTCTTTGCTCTCGTTGATTTAAAAGGGATGGCGATTTTGTTTTCTTTTTTTTTTTTTTTTTTTTTTTTTTTTTTTTTTTTTTTTTTTTTTTTTTTTTTTTTTTTTTTTTTTTTTTTTTTTTTTTTTTTTTTTTTTTTTTTTTTTTTTTTTTTTTTTTTTTTTTTTTTTTTGATATTTTTTTTTTTTTTGCCATAATTTGTTTTGTAGTTTTATCGCATTACAAATTACAATCGATATTTTAATCACTAAATAAAAAAAAAGTATATATTTAGAAAAAAATTGATTTAAAAAAGGTAGAAAATCTATATTTATATCATCAACACCAGAGATTAACGTAAACTGAAAAATAAAAATAAAAAGTAAAGGATAATAAAATAAGTAGAGTAAAATAACGCCGAAGTAAAAAAAGTAAAACTAGCAGGATAATAAAAAATAAAATAAAAATTAGCAAAGAGATAAGAGATATACAGAAGCAGAAAGAGATATATATGATAATAAAATAAATAAAAAAAGTGAGTTTAATGAAATGATAGGAAATAACTTTTTATTCTGAATTTATTTTTATTTTCTTTAAGTACAATGATTATTTTTTATGAGTTCTTAAATGTTGAGCTAAATTATCAGAACGACTGAATTTCTTTTCACAAAAAGTACATGCAAATGGACGTTCATCACTGTGAACTGATCTGAAATGTCTTTTCAAATGCTCTTGTCTTCTGAAACTTTTCTCACATTCCAAACATTGAAATGGTTTTTCACTATTAGTAGAAAGAATTGATATGTTGTTAATATTTGAAATATCAATCTTTGGAGCAACTTCAGCTTCAATTTTAGTTTTACCATCACCTCCAAGGTTAATTCCAAGACCAATATTCCCCGTAGATGATCCGGGAGTTTTCAATAGTGATGTAGTGGTACGATTTTGATTAATATGTGATTCAGATTTTGTACGCTTACGTCTTTTGGTGATTTTTCTTTTAGTATCAGTTATAGCTCCAGTCGTTGTTGTTGTCGTCGTTGTTGCATTAGTGTTAGATGCAGCAGTAGCACTAGTAGGGGTAGTGAGTGGTGTAATATTAACCTCACCATTTCCAATCATTGGGGATTGATTATTATTATAAGCAAAATCGTACATCATTAATTTGTTTTTAGTATTGTTATTATTGTTACGTTGAGTAATTAATCCTTCATTAATACTTTGGCTGCGAAAATGTCTAGCAGCTAATGAGTTGTTGTTGTTAACATTACTATTATTGTTAACATTATTATTGTTCACGTTATTCGGAGTAGCAGCAGGAACTTGGTTTGGAGAAAATTGATAATTCAGGATAAATTTAGTAGTTGAAATATCAGATGGTGATAATGAATTACTATTATTATTATCAATTTTCTTTGAATTTCTACGATTCTTCTTATTATTAATAGCTTGAGCATTATTAGTGTCATTATTGTTACTTTTTTCTTGTTCATTCAACCATTCAGCAATTGCGACAAATGCTTCACCTTGCATCCTAAAATCAATTTTCTTATCATTATCATCATTACTTTTGTTATTGGTGTTAAAAAATTGACCTTGGGGTGGTAATTGTTGCATCTGTTGCTGTTGTTGTAAATATTGGAAAGCAAAAGCATCAGGACTATCAAAAACTAATGAATTTAAATTACTATTTGGATTATTATTATTGTTGTTGTTGTTATTATTATTGTTATTGTTGTTGCTGTTGTTATTATTATTGTTGTTGTTCATAGGAGTCATAGCAGCAGGCTTATTATTTGAAGGATAACTAGTTTGAGACATATTAGGAGTAGGTTGACTACCATCAAATAAAACAGTAGTATTTGGAGATTCAGTGAAATAACTATTATTTAATTGGAATGCGGTAGGTCCCATAAAGTTACCATTAGTATCAAAACTAGCGCTAGGGTTAATAGTATTATCAAAATTATTGCCAATGGCTCCTGCAGGACTAGCAAGACTACTTAAATTTGGAGTTGAATTAACACTATTTCTCATACCTTCATCACTAAGAGCTCTTGGATTAATAGTGAAATTTGAACTACTGCTATTGAGATTAGTGCTGCCATTTATGGTACTATTAAAAGAAGCACCTGCACTAGCTGGACCTGCACTTGAGAACATGTTGGTATTTTCTTCATCAAGTTTGCCAACTAGGTTATTATTATTGTTGTTGTTGTTAACACCAGAATTTAATTGTAAATTGTTAAAGCGAAGATCAATAGAAGCTAAAGAATGAGAATTTCTAAGATGCATACGAGAGTTGTTAATTGGTGAAGTGGATGTTATTGAAGAACGGTTAGAATTTGGAGGTGAGTAAATGGAAGTAGAAAGATTAGTTGAAGATGAAATACTGTTAGGAATTCCAGTATTAACAAGGTTGATGCTATTGTTGTTATTATCAAATGTTAGTATGTTACCATTACTATCAGTAGTACCAGGAGGGAAATTTTGCACTTGATTTTTAAATATGAAATTATTATTTTTGTTATTGTTTATCGTGGTAGGATTAGAATTCCCAGTAGTATTGTTATTTTGATTATTGATAACATTAGAAAAATCATTTGAATTTATTTCACTATTTTCATGAATAGGTATTAAAGTATCAAAATTATCAGTGTTTGATAAAGTACTATTGGCAGTAGAAACAGGTGCATTATTCGTAGGATTATTATTAGACAGTGGTTTGAAAGTAGAGCTAGGAGTACTAGCAGTAGTATCAACAGAATTAGGATGATTAATTGTTCTTTGGAAATTACTAATAAAGCTCATAAAGTCGTCATTATTGTTGTTATTGTCGGTAGATTCATCAGTAACTAAATTCATATCCATATTGTTGTTATTAGCACTAAGAAAAAGTTCCATAGAATCTTTCATACTAATGTTGTTATTAGTATTATTTTTATTGTTAATATTACTAACAATATTATTATTATTGGTATTGGTGTTGGTATTGTTAGTAGTGTTGAAACTATAGTTACTATTGTTTGTTAATTGAGGAGAAGAGTTAGATTCAATAAAAGTATTCAACATTAAAGAATTATTAAGAGCAGCAATATCGTTTCTACTACTATTACTACTAGTAATACTATTATTGTTGTTGTTGTTATTACCATTGGTATTCACTTTAATATTATCCATTTGATTATTAGGAGTGGATTCACTAGAGGACAAAGTAGAATTTGAGCTCAAAGAAGAAAGATACATTTTATCATCTTTAGAGCCATTTTTCTTACCGCTACTGCCATTAATAATATTGGTATTGTTATTGTTATTATTATTACCTAAAGGTTGATTAATATTGATATTATTGTTGAGAAGTCCACTATTTGATAAAGAATTAGTAATAGAAATTGCTAAACTATTAGGAGTTTGAGATACTAAACTATTAAATTCAGAGTCAAGATCAAATTTAGTAACATCATTAATAAAGTCATCAGTGAAAGAATCTTTCAACTTCATACTTTGATTAAGAGAATTAATATCCATATTACCACCATTATTGTTTATCGTTGTAGTGCTATCACCGTTGTTGTTAGTATTGGCAGTACTAGCAGTATTGTTAGCATTGTTACCGCCATTATTATTACCGTTATTATTGCCATTATTGGCAGACATTGAGGATAGCATTGTTTATATTCTTGTTTTTTATTAAAAAGATAAAAATGATTGATTCCTCAAATATGAAAAATTATAACTTATTTGTTCGATAAGGAAAAAAATGAATTCCGATATTCCAATAGCAAAAATAAAAATATACACCAAAAAAAAGTTGATGCGTAAGAAAGAAGAGAAAAAGAACTATCTTCGACGGAGATGAAATAATATTATAATTATGAGAAACGATACTGATCCACAACTATAAATAATTTAAAGATGATATCAGACATTCAATATTATTTATTTGCTTTATTTTAATCTAGTTTATCTTGATTCTTGCCACTTTTTATGTTTTTTTAAACCACAGTTATTTATTTATAAAGAGAAAAATTGGTACAACACAAGATAATAAAAATTGACCTTGAAGTTATTTCATATATATATATAATAAAATAATTGATTCTTTCTAATTGATAATAAACTAATTGCTAAATAAAATATAATATTCAATAAATAATAATAATTATAATAATGATAATAATAATAATATAATAATGATAATATAATAATATAATAAATAGTGATTAATGATGAATGATTAAAAATTAATATTCATCTAAAAAATAAAATAAAAAATAAAATAAAAAAAAGAGATAAAATTTAATGATTATTTTGTGTTTTTTTTAAAAACAATTAACAAAAATAATTAGAAATAATTAGAAATTTTTAGAAAGAAAAAGAAAAATTGATGCTAAATTAGACGAAATTTAAAAAAAATGTAGTTTTATTAGTAATTAAAAGATATTTTTAGATTGTCTGATTAGGTAAGCACATAGTATAGTTACCCGGTTATTACTGTATAATAGCTAATATTATTACATTAGAATCAAAATTAAATTAATCTTAGGCTGCTGGTATTCATAAGTATTGGCTTTTTTTAATTTATGTATATATGTATATATATTAATTTGATTCGATTTGTGTGGTGATAGGATTAATTTGCTATATAGAATACTAATAATAATAAGCTCGTTTCAGACAAAAATTTACTAGACAAAATTAAGAAAATTTAGGTAGACAGGGTATTATTGTTATACTATTTTTTTATTATTCTAGAGCAATAGCTGCAATTTTGACTTTTTATTATATATTTTTTACTTGGCTGTGGTCGTTTTTACACTGTGATACTCCTATGCTATAGCAATACTGCGACTGTAAATTATTTTATTATTCATTCCTGATGTGAACCAGTTATTTATTCCAGAGAATCATGTTTTATTATTGTTAAGGTGATGTGTCTGTATTTTGTGTTAAAATATAACAATGTTTTTTCTTTATTTTCTTTTATTTGCTTTTCTTTTTCTATCAAATATCATTGTTGGGTTTTTGCTTAATCTCTATACTATTATTTATGCCTTTAAAAAAATGCATAATTATAAAATTACTATTATAATCATAATGGATAACTTATGTTTTACAACACTTATTGTTTTGTTTAAAAACAACTGACGTTCAAAATAAATTCAGCTGCCTGTAAGTAGTATTAGTAGAGCATATCACACACATATATATATCTATCATAAATATTTGTCGAGTAAGACATACACAACTTTAAATTTTTTCGTCCTTTTCTTTTTTTTTCTAATGAAAAAGAAAAGGAAAAGAAAGAAAAAACTCTCTATACACGAAAGTTCTCAACTCTAATTTGCTATATCATGATATATTTATTGTATTTATTCGCTTTTTTGGAATCCCAAGATTTAAAGTACACTGCTCAAGTGCGTATTTGTCGACCATGAAAAAAGTCTCTTTTTTTTTTTTTTTAAAAGAAAAATAATTGAGGGTGAGTAATGTTATTATTTTATAATAATTATCTCATTTTTTTAATTTAAAAATGTCAATCTAAATATCTATTGAATTTCATTTCTTAAAACCTTACTTCAGATCAGTATTTCTTAAATTATTATATAAGAGTTTCTCGGTGATCGTAGTTTTGCGATGCTTGATATTCACCCGACTGGCCGACCGGTCGAAAGAACAAATAGTAAATAAGCATGTATTTCTGGGCTAGAACCAATTTCCAATAGTGGTGTGCTCTACTGTCTGCGCGGATATAGCACTGTTTTGTCTCTTTCGCCTGAAAGCCGCTCTAAACTTCAACATAAAACAAAATCAAAACTATTACTACTGCTATAATAAGTAGATATTTAATACTAGCTATAGTTTTATTAAATCATAGGTCTCATAAGTATGTATATCTTTTTATATCTTTGATTCTATACTGAAACATATATTTATTACAATAATATAGTTATTTTTAATATTTTATTATAGCTATTGTATATCTTCTTCTTTATATCCTTCTTCTTCTTTTTCTTCTTCTTCTTCTTATTTTTGTTTTTAGGTCTGTCAAAATAACAAAAAAAAATAATATATGGCACAAGCGTTTTCATGCTAAGATAAACATAAGAATTTTTTCTTAGTTGATTAATATCCAAGAGCTCAAGACATTATATTATATTATATTATACGTCAGCTTTTTTTGTTGTGATTATCGTTATAATTAAATTATTTTATATTCTATCAATAATAATTACAATATTTTATTGTTAATGCTTCATGTTATATTCATATTCTATTAGGTATCTGTTATTTTTCTTTGATAGCTATATTCGTTCAATACTCTTCTATAAAAATTTGTAATGAATCCGTAAACAAGGCATAAAGTTAAAAAAAAAAAAAAGAAAAAAAAAGCTATATTTTCAGCCTTACCACTTTCATTTTTTCTAATAAAATTTCAAAAATGTCATCACATTAATAATCACATTAATATAATATTTTTTATTTTAGTATATTCTCTAACTTAAGGGTCTAATATTGTGTTTCATTTTCTTTTTTTTTATTATTTTTATTTGTGATTAATTCTGTATCTATTTGTTTTATGTATATTCAAACATGATCGGTTTTTTTGTCTTGATTGTCAACATGCATCATCGTTTTAAGAGATATAGATGTAGTTTTGTTTCCGTTTTTGTTGTTTCTTTTTTCATTATTATTAATATTAGTATTAGTATTGTAAATAAATGTCAGAAAAAATTTGCTAAGAATACAAATATTATAATATATCAATATTGTTGGGTTTTCTAAAAAAGTTTCTCTTATTTCGTTTCCAAATTAAATGCCTTCGTTCATTCCACAAGAAAATAATCTTATAAATTTCTCGTTAATCGAATCCTCGAATAATCAACTTTAAACTATTTTCAAATAATAATGCTAAAATGATTAATCTAACCATAATTAAATCATAGTTTCAATGTATATATACATTCTTTTTTTTCTTACAAGTGGGGAAGTAATAGTAAATAAGGCAACGATTGAAAAAAGAAAATTTTAATTTTCAAGACGCGAGGACCCTCACAATTGAAGCCCTACCAAAAGCTCCATGTCTTCAATATCACTGTAGGTACAAAAAAAATTTTATTTTACTTTATATTTTTTTTGTTATAAGCATCATTGGATTCTGCCTTATCAGTAATAGTGGCTTCTATTTAGATATAAATATTTTCAATTCCTCCTGTTACTTCCACTTTTATTCACTTTTTTCTTTGTTTGTATCATGATTGATTTTTTATATCCTTATTCTTTCATCATCAACCATATATATATATATCATTCAAAAAATGCAAGAAATAATATCACCTATTTTCAGAATACAAGCTAATAATACTATAAATGATATATTGGACTATAATAAAGACTTTGTCAGTTTATCCAATCCAGAAATATTCAAAACTAATAGTAAAGGACAATCTCCTCATGCGCTTTGGGTTGGTTGCTCAGATTCACGAGTCAGTGAATTTTCCATTGACGGGATTGTACCTGGTGAAATATTCACTTATAGAAATATTGCAAACATTTTAAATAATGATGCTGATGTCACTAGTGATACTGTTGTTCATTATGCTGTTAATGAATTAAAAGTTAAGAAGATTCTTGTTGTTGGACATACTGACTGTGGTGGTGTTAAAGGTGCTATCGCTGCTGCTGATGGTCATGATCATACTCATGCTAAAAGAAGTAATAGTGGTGACACTGAAACTGAAGAACTTTTAGAAAAATATCTATCTCCTTTGATTGATTTGAAAAATGAGTATCATGATGAATTAGACTCAATAACCGATCATGCAGAAAAAGTCGCTCAATTATCTAAATTAAATGTCAACCAACAAATTAATTACTTGAAAAATCAAACTTATATTCAAAATGCTATTAAAGCTTATGATTTAGAAATTCATGGATTATTGTACAATGTTAGTTCTGGTTATCTTTCACTTCTTTAATATCATTCTCTTCACTTCTTCCTTTTTCAGTTCTCTCTCTCTTTTTTTTTTTTTTTTCTTTTTGTTTATTCCTGGGCCATTTTCAATAAAATTGTTGAATTTATTTTTATATTTAACTGTAGGTCCTATTTATAATATTTTGTCCTTAATATTAATAACAATGTGTTAAATTCATGTACTCTTAATATTGACTTAAGTTTTTTGCATCAGATAATTGTAGAATAATGCAACTCAATTTCGGAATTATATAATATTAGCTACATTTTATTTTTGCAACTAGCTTAGCTTGCCATTGTACTTTCTTTCTTTTTCTGTTTATATCAATGTATTCTTTGAAATAAATATAATAAATATCTTCTAAGCGGAAGTATTGTGATAGGGTGTTTGTTTAACAAACAAATATTGTTATAATGTTGTTTTGTTTAACAAACAGGTTAAGTTCATTATTAGCTAAAGTTGTTGTTGGAAATGAATTAAAATATGTTCGAAATCAATCATATTTATATTCGACTTATGTTGTAGGCTCTATTTTATTTTATCTTCAATCAATGTATGTTTCCATGTTTATGTTCTTTTTAGTAGATTCTTATGAGTCATTATCATTATATTGATTATTCATATTGTGACCAGCAGGTTACAACATTTATTCATACTGATTACTCATATTG
>JAJMHY010000006.1:431576-449479 GCA_030583325.1 Saccharomycopsis selenospora
TCATAACAACGACTCATAAGAATCTACTAGAAAGATCATAAACGTGGAAACCTACATTGATTGAAGATAAAGTAAAATAGAACCTACAACATAAAGTCGAATATAAATATGATTGATTTCAAACATATTTTAATTCATTTTATTCAATCCTACTTTACTTATTTATATAGAAGATATACATAGAAAAATAGTTATAGAAAAAGACTAATAACTATCTACATAATCTCTAATACATTTTATTTCATTTCTAACAACTTTATCTAAATATAAACTTTACCTGTTTGTTAAACAAACACCCTATTTCGACAATTACTAATGTTGATACCAGCAGGTTACGACAATTATTAATATTGATTACTCATATTGTGACCAGCAGGTTACGACAGGAAGCCATTTTCCTTTTACAACAATTTCTAGTTTCTTTTTATAAGCAACCATTGGATCTTAACCATCTTTTCTATAGGAGCTTTGGTATATTTCACCCATAATTTTCAAAACTAAAGAATTAGGATGTGTGGCCGAGCGGTCTAAGGCGCCTGACTCAAGATAAGTTACTATCTTGCAACCTAAAAAGGTTGAGTAATCAGGTCTCGAAAGAGGCGTGAGTTCGAACCTCACCGCATTCATTATTTTTTTTCCAATTTTTTTGTCCTATTCTTGATTTTTTATTGGAAAAATTTCAAAAATTAATCATTCTTTTTTTTTTTATTAAAATTTTCAAGATATTGTCAAAACTTTGATAATCAGACAAAGATAAATAAATAATCAATTATACTGAAAAAAAAAAAAAATAAAAATAATGCCAGAAGTAGGAGAAGTGGCTCATGCTGTAGCTAATCTAAGAAGAAACATTATAGGAGCTACTCTCAAAGAATGTAATTTTTTATTGGATGACAAAATATTTAGCGGATTGAAACAAGAAGATACAGTCAAATCTAAAAAACCAAAGAAAGTATATCAACCTGAGATTAAATTCAAAAGTCCCGAAGATATTCAAAAAAGTCTAATTAACAAAAAAATATCCAATGTTGGGAGACATGGAAAATATTTTTGGATCAGAACCCTTGCTGGTCCCAAAGATAATTTATACAAAGATGGGTTAATAATACTACTTCATTTTGGTATGACTGGTTGGATTAAATTCAAAAACATTTATTCACACTTCATACAAATGGAAAGTGGTGGTTATAAGAAAGTATTTCAAATACTTGAGGATGAAAAAAAAGGTACGATCGTCAATAATAAAGATGTTATCACAGAAGATCAAGAATGGCCACCAAAATTTCATAAATTCACAATGGATTTCATTAGTCAAGACAATTTACCTATAAGTTTGGGCTTCGTGGATCCAAGGAGATTATCCAAGGTGAGTATTTTTGAAATTACTCCAGAATTGAAAACTGATGAATTATTATTACAAAATATTGAAAAATTATCTTTATTAGGTCCTGATTATTCCAAAGATATAGCAGCCACTTTCAAATTGGATGATTTTAAATTTGGAGACCCAGATCCTAATGACCATGGAAAGCATATATTACCATTAGAAAAATTCATTCAATTGTTTGAATCGAAACCTAATTTAACTATTAAGCCATTTTTATTAAAACAAGAATATTTCTCTGGTATTGGTAATTGGATGGCTGATGAAATACTTTATCAATCTAGAATTTATCCTGAAGAAAAACTTGGTCAATTAGAAGTAAAAGATATCACCGAATTATACAATAACATCATCGATATATCAAAACTTTCTGTGGAATTAGAAGCTGAAGTGTCAAAGTTCCCTAAAAAATGGTTAATGCTTTATAGATGGGGTAAAAAAGTTAAGAAAAACTATGATGGTTATAATGTTAAATTTTTAACCGTTGGTGGTAGAACCAGTTGTTATGTTCCTGAATTACAACAGAAAAAGACAAAGGGAAAGCCTAAGAAAGATGACGATGAGGATGAAGGTGATGGTGATGATGATAAAGAAGCGAATGCAACGAAACGAATTGCTTCCAAAAAGAAATCGTCAAATGTGAAAGAAGAGGTTAAAGAAGAAATTGCTAAACCAGTTAGAAGGTCTACAAGAAAAAGACAAAAAACTGATTCATAAAAATATAAATAGAATATGATTGAGAACAGTATATCATTATTATAAATTGATTGGATATAGCAAAAACAAAAAAAAATTTGGGAGAATAGGATATTTAATTAAATCTTGCGGCATTCGAAGTAAGTTTTATCAATGTCGCTAGTCAATGAACAGAAATATTCAAAATTTTGCATCTGTTTAAATAAAGTCACCATTTCATATTGAAGCTCCACACATCTATAAGTAATATTGTTAGTATTGATATATTATCAAAGTGGCATAACATAATATATGTATATATATTACTTACGTTTTTTGATTATTTGGACCATTTCGACATATAACACTTTTCTGTTTGCCCTTTTGACTAAAAAATAATTAATGTTAGTATTCTATAATTGGAAATGTTCTTTTTTGCGGTTATGGAAATTCATCTTACCCATCAATAATATATAATGCTGAAGGATCTTGCTTAATGAACTCTTGAATCGTTTTTGCATCGCCTTTAAGATTATTGCTATCCAATTTATCAGCTTTTAACGACTTCTGGATATGGCTATTGATCTCATCTTCTGTTGTTGTTAATCTATTAAATGGGTTCCACATTTTGTTATCTTAATATATCATTCGTGATCTAATTGTTATTGATTGATCAAACAACATTTTGTGACAGATTCAACTCAAGCTCAATATAGCAATTTTAAACTTTTCTATTTTCGATTTCATCGCTACAGTTTTCCCGAAAATAACCGGAACTATCTGTTGCAATGGTTTATACCATAACTATGGATTTTAATCTTTGTTTTTTTTGTAATAATAAATTTTTCGCGTATTCTTTTTTTTTTCTAATCTTTTTACAAATAAAAATATTTCAATATTGTGTTTTTGTAAACACTTTCAATGATATATATATATCGTCAAATATGGACAAGTAAACATACCAAATATTTTGGCTAAAAAGTATGGACTACTATCTAAATATAAAACACAAAATATAATAAAGAATAGATAATAATGTTTGGAAATAACCATCATGATTTAAGATTTCATGAAAGATCAAGAACAAAACTAAATCTACCTTCAAGAATCAACAAAAATAGAAGCACGACGACGAATGTGGGAAATAGTTACTCTTCGCGTTCAAGTATAACCAATAGGCTTAGTACTAGGCCCTCCTCTTCTTCGTATATTAAGCGTGATTCAATAGTGTCGTCAATACGTAATGATAAATTTAATAATAATAATAATAATAATAATAATAATAGCAGGATACTGTCAAGATTGTATCCATCATTTAGAACTTCTTTAGCTTCTTCTTCAAGACCAATAACTACAACTTCTCCTTCTTATTCAAGAGAATTTAATACTATACCTGATCTTCCTGGTGGATTTGGGAAATCTTCATACCACTCACATTCTAATCAATATAGTGGGTTTAATAACGAAAATGATAGACAAAATATACGTGAAAGATTATTAAAGAAACTAGAATTAACTAAAACAACTTTGAATTTACCTTTATCAAGAACTTCAAGAGCTTCAAGAGCTTCAAGAAGTTCTTCTACTTCTTCTTACATACGGCCAGAATTTCATAGCTCACGACTATCAGAAAATATTGAAACTAATAAAAGAAACAATGAAAGTAATAATCAACAACAGCAGATATCATCAAAGAGAAGTGGCTGGTTTAATAAATATTTGAATCCGAAAATTGAGACATCTATTTATTCAGATTTGTTTATTACAGGTAATCGGCCTACTGATTTTAGTGTTAATCACACCCATAATAATGTCAATAATAATGATAATGATCTGGGTACAAATAGATATAGCTTCCCTAAACTAAAAACTATTGTTCCATATCCAAAATACTTTAACGATAATAACAATATAGTAGAAACCACCGAAGAATTCAAACCTTCAAGTGATGAAGAAGAATATAATCAAAGCAATGCTTATGTGAATGATAATCATAATGATAACCGTAATATCAATAACAATAAACATGGTTTTCTTTCGTCTTTAACATCAAAAGTATCAAATTTTTTCAATACTTCAAATTTAAATCTAGAAAATGATATTCCAGATAATTATAATAGCAATAATAAAACATTACAAAATACTCAATCAAATAATAAAAAAATTCAAGAAACTTTGGCAAATCATGGTATTAAGGATGTGACAAATATTCCTAAAGAAAGAGCTCTACAGTCGAATTCTTATAAAGTTGATAGTAAAGAAACAATGAATAAAAATTCTTTTAAGGAATCGAGAAAGACAGAAAATAATGAAGATTATAATACTGCTAAAGAATTAGAAGAGGAAAGTGACATTGAACGTAAGGAACGTGCAAAATATTTGAGTAAACTTAATAAAAAATTGATGAAGAAAAATAAAAAACTTAAGCTGAAAGAAAGAAAAAAGAGCCGTCATGAAAAGCAGAATTATAATGCAGAAAATAATAGCAATAAACGTAAAAGAGAAAGTAATGCAGATAGTATTCAATCAAAAAAAGAATACGTTAAATTGGATGATCACCATGATATTAAAAGAAGAAAGATTATTTCAAATTATCTCTCAAATAATAACAATAACGATTCTATAATATCGTCAAGATCTTCTATTATAAGTACTAGAGATAATTCAGATTCTTCAGAAACTTCAATTGAAGCATCCAATGCTGATAAAGAAATTACAATGCTTTATAAGAAAAGATTACACAATAAAATTAAGGAATTAGAAAGCAAAGATAAAGTGATCAATAGTTTAAATAATAAGGTATCTTTATTAGAGAATAATTTAATGGAAATAAGAAAATCTTTGATTGAAATTAAAAATAATCAAGCTGAAGAATCATTAAAAAATAATAAACAAAAGTCAATCAATCATCAAAATAATTCATTACATCAACATTCAGGAATCTCTGATAATGGTAGTCCTATTAGAAATAATAATAACAATGATAACAGCAGACATTTAAACTCATCTTCGTTGACAGGTGCGACTAAGATTGTGACAATCTCCGATGCTATTGATAATAAAGATATTGATATTAATATAGTGGGGCATAATAGTTCCATGTCTTTACGTGATTCAATGGATATATCGCCAACTTTAATGAAAATGAAGGCTAATCAAAATCCTGAGAAACCTGTTCATAATAGTGATAGCGGTTTCAAAAGAAATGATATCTTATTACGTGATTTCAAATATACTCGTATTATCAATAAAAATAATTTCACTGATGGGAACAATTTGAATAAGCTTTCAGTTAGACAAAAGCTAAATCAAGAGATGGACTCAGTGATTATAAATCCTGAACAAATGAATCATAATAATAACGGCATGTTTTCTTCAACACCTTATCAAGGCAGTAGTTTACCAAATAATAAAAAGAATATCAAAACTCCTAAATTAATGATTAAGAGTGATTCACATGAAAAAGAAGATGATAATGACAAAGAAAGTAAGAAGAGCTCATCGTTATCAAAAACTGTTATATCTCTGAATAGTTTATCACCTGAACTAGAAGACGAATTCGATGATACAACTATTGATGAAACCTTGGCTAGAATTGAAGAATCTGTATCAGGTTTATCCCCAATAAAAGTGTCATTTCATGACTAAATAAATCCACATATATACATATAATATAATATAATGATTCATGTTTTTCATTTAAACAGATTTTTTGTAATACTTGCAGCCATTTAATTGAGAAATATTATCAGCAAGTCCTTGAATCCATTGATTAACCACAACTGAAGTAATTGAAGTAAATAATGGAATGATCATGAATAAATTAGTATGTAAAGATTTATAAAACCCTAAATAATGATTTTTCCAATAGAAGTAAGTCAATATTGAAGTTGAAAATATAATCGCAGAATTAAACACCATTAATAAATATTCATCATTAGCTAAAATTCTCTGAAGCTTTCTAATAGGTGATATCTCGTTATTTCTTTGAACATCTTCTGTTTGTAATTCTTGCTGTAAGCTGTAAAAATTCATGTATCGCAAATTAATACAACCAATTATTATAATCAATAGACTGAATAGGCCATAGACTGGATTTTCTCTGAAAAACTTAGATATGATAAATATTGGAGTTAATATAATAAATATTATCACAAATCTGTTAGTATATGCTTGAGATTTTACAAATGATACATTATGTAATAATTCGATTAATTCTTCTTGCTCCAAAGGTTCTAAATAATCATTTGAGATTAAACTATCAATACGTTGGATAGTTTCAACAATATTTTTTTTATCTGGATATTCTGACATTATTTCTTTGTAGATTAATTAATTATTAATTATTATATTCATTATTTAAAGTATACTACTATATTTAAAAAGAATGATCATAGAGATTAAAAAGTTTGCCATTTAATTCTTCAATTTTTTTTTTTTTTTTTTCACGCACAAATACTTTTTTTTAGTTTGTTGTAAAAATGTTATTTAAGTCCTTACAATATGAGCTTATTATTAATGCAATAATAATTTATTTCTTTCAAAAAAAAGAAAATAGAATAGAATAGGAAGAAAATAAAAGAACTCAATGAGATCTTAGGCAGTTATTGAGGAATTGCTAAACTTAATTTACCAGTAGTAGCACGAGATTCTAAAAGAGTAGCAGCATCTTTATAATCCTTTAATTCAAAAGTTTTAAATATATTAAATTCAATTTTACCTTCTTGAACCGCCTTGATTAATTCATTAGAATAGTGATTCCATTTTTCTGGAGTAGAAAGATAATTGAAAACTACTGGTCTACCAATGAAAATATTTTTTGCTGAAAGGTCGGTGATTTTAACTGGATCAAGCGGGCCACTAGCATTACCATAACTGACAAATCTACCACCATAACCTAAAGAATCAATGGTAGTTCTGTAGGTATCTTTACCAACAGAATCATAAGCAACATGGGCACCTTTACCTTTAGTGAATTCTTGAACTTTAACAGCAATATCATCGGTCTTACTATTAATTAAAAATTCGGCACCTAATTTTTTAGCAAGTGCTAATTTTTCATCAGTAGAAGCAACTGCAATTGCATGAGCACCAGCAGCTTTAGTCAATTGAATTAAAATTTGGCCAACCCCACCAGCAGCAGCATAAATAAGAACAAAGTCATCTTGCTTAATTTCATAAGCTTCACGAACAAAAGTGAGAGCAGTTAATCCTTGAACTAAAACACTGCCCAATCTTTGAAAATTTTCTTCAGAAATATTATTTGGGATCTTAAAAATTTTGCTGGTTGGATCATATTTAGTATATTGGGCAAAAGTGGCTGCTGACAAATAGCCAACTTTGTCTCCGACTTTGAAATCAGTGACGTTTTTACCAACTTTGACAATTACACCAGATGCTTCTCTCCCCAAAACATAAGGTTTCTTAGATGGATAAAGACCAATTCTAAAGTATGATTCAATGTAATTGATACCAGCATATTTATTCTTGATTAAAACTTCATCATCAGAAATTTGTGGAACTGGGAAATCTTTATATTGAAGGACATCTAATCCACCGTTTTCCTCGAATAAGACAACTTTTTGGGTTTCTGGAATGCTCATTGTTTTATTTAATTACGATCAAGTTTATAATTAATTATTTATTTAGAAAAATAATATATTAATTGATAAAGATAAAAGAATGAAATAAAATATAATATAATATAAGAGGAAGCAAACAAAATATAAGAGGGAATATTTTACTTTTTCTATTTTTTTTTTGTCCTATTTTTTTGTTGACTCTTTAAAAAATTCACACAATATCAAGTGACTTTATCAATGAATAGAGTGAAACAAAGAAAAGACTATTTCACTAATAAAAATTATCATTATTTCTGATTATTGATAAATTTTGTTAATCAGTTGCAATATATTTCCTATCAAACAATTGTTGATGTAAAATATGTGTTTATCTGATAATATTTCATTAACGGTACAACACTTTTGTCATTAGTAAGCTTTACATAATTGGAATATTTTCGGATAATATTGCTTGTTGAAAATTAAGAATTTTCAATAGATAAATCTAATATATGAAAGGTTCTTCAATTGAATTCCAATACAACGAAGCCCTATCCACTTTGATTATTATATTTATCACTATTCTCATTTAATTAAACCTGATTAAAATGCCATGTTTGTAGAGTTTCTGGATTCTATAATTTTCTCCTATAGAAAGCATTAAGTGTTTTTATACTTTGTTAGGCATGCCCATTATATTAGTCATTGTAGATTTATGAGCAACAAAACAAAATTATAATTAATGTAGAACACCATCATCGGTAATAATTATGAAAATATAAATGATGATAAATCTGTTATATTGATAAAAAGAAAAAGCAATATAATTAATTTTTTTTTTCTTTTAAGATAATATGCAGATATTTCTTCTTTCAAGTTACTTGTCGGAACTTTGATTTCCCCAGATTATAGTTTTTGTTGAAATTGCTCAACGGACGTTAAGTTATGTAGTAATTTAATATTACTTACCATTCCAATAAATTTTAAGTATGTTAATTCAGGCCATGTTTTCATGATAATAACTGTATTTATGAAAATATGGCTGACTGAAAATTAATATAAATAGACGGTAGTTTTCCATATCTTTTATTTCTAAATAAAATATTCGTTCAATTGTCATATAAAATTTTGTTGAGAAGGCACTTTAACAATAAGTCTGCGAATATAAATAATTAGTATAATGATCATACTTTTAACTAAAAATCAAGAATAAAATATAAGGTAAAGTTAAACACAAGAAAGAACAGGTGTGATAATATAGATATAAAAATACTACGGTAGTCGTTGGATTATTCTTAGCTATTTTAATGTTTAGAGAGAGAAAAAAATTTAAATAAGAATCCATCTTCGAAAGAGAAAAATGCTTAGAGGCAAATAGAGTATTTAACTCCACCCAGAGTAACACTGGAAACTAAGAGCAATAAAAATTCTCTATAATGAGAAAGATTTTGAAAAGAAAATAACAAATTACTTAAGCAATACCATATTATCTTTGAATATTGTTCATATAATAAATAATTCCTATAAATAAATAAAAAAATGCTATTATTATTCAAAGACAATGTGGTCATCGTTTAATAGTTTGTTATTTTCTTTTCTTTTTCTTACTCTTCCTCTTTAGAGTTTCGGACTTTTGTTAGTTTAGATCAAATTAAGAAAAAAAACTTCAAAAGTAGAAATTATCATTGTGGGGGAAACAGGGAAATAGAAAAATTTCAAAAAAAAAATGAGACCAAAATTATTATAAATATCGCCTGTTATTTCCCCAGATTTCTCAAAAAAAAGAAAAATTCTTTTCTTTTTCCCTTCAATATTTTATTTTTAAATAAAACAAAATACATAATAATAATAATAGAATACTGAAAATTTTTTTTATTTTCTCTTTTTTTTATTAACTCAATTTAATATCCCCAAAAAAAAAATAATGTCCACCGAAAATATTTTTTTAGGGTTTGATTTATCTACTCAACAACTTAAGGTACTTGCAATTAATGAATCATTAAAAGTATTGAAGGTTTATGCTGTTGATTTTGATAAAGACTTGCCTTCATATAAAGTCACTAATGGTGTTTACAGATATGATGATGGTAAAATCGTTGCCCCAGTTGAAATGTGGCTTGAAGCTATAGACTTGGCATTTACTAGAATGACTAACGATAATTTTCCATTCGGTAAAGTTGTTGGTATGTCTGGTTCATGTCAACAACATGGTTCTGTTTACTGGTCCTATGAAGCTGAAAAATTGTTAGAAAACTTGGAAAATGCTGAAGACTTAAAGACAGGTCTTTCTCCAAAAAGTTTCAGTTACGAATTTTCTCCAAACTGGCAAGATCATTCTACAGTTTTAGAATGTAAACAGTTCACTGAAAGAATCGGTTCTAAAGAAAAACTAGCAGCCTTAACTGGTTCTAAAGCTTATCACAGATTTACTGCTCCACAAATTAAAAAATTCATTAGAGTTCATCCAGAAAAATATGAAAATACTGCTAAAATTGCCCTTGTGTCTAACTTTTTATCTACGGTTTTAGCTGGTAAATTCACCAAAATTGATCAAGCTGATGGTTGTGGTATGAATCTTTATGACATTGATAAAAAACAATGGAATCCAGAATTATTAAAACTTACTGTTGAAGATGATAAAAGTGATTCACCAGATAAAGTTGAAAAATTATTGAAAAAAATTGGTCATGATGTTGAAAAAGTTGGTCATGAAAACATTGGTACTATTTCTCCTTATTTTATTAAAAAGTATGGCTTTGATAGTAAATGCAAACTTTATACTTTCACTGGTGATAATTTAGCTACTATTCTTTCGTTACCTTTGCTTAAAAATGATTTGTTAGTTAGTTTAGGTACTTCGACTACTTTATTATTAATCACTGATCATTTTACTCCAAATGAAAACTATCATGTTATGATCCATCCTACTAATAATAAACTTTATATGAATATGATTTGTTACTCAAATGGTGCTTTACCAAGAAACTCCGTTCGTGAATTAATCAACAAGAAATATAACTTAGATAAAGAATCTTGGGAGAAATTTAACCAAATTTTATCTTCTAATGAAAGTGAAGCTAGTAAGGCCGGTAATATTGGTATTTACTTCCCACAGGGTGAAATTATTCCAAATGTTGATCACCCAATAATAACTAAGAATAAATTCGATTTAACTACTGGTAAAATCACTAAACATTTGGATGGTGATTATGAAAATGAAGATATCAATGTTAAAGGGATCATTGAATCTCAAGCCCTCAGTTGTAGAATCAGAGTCCATGAACTTTTGAAAGAAGAAGGTAAGCCAGAAGACGAGTTAATTCCTCATAAATTATTCTATGTTGGTGGTACTTCTAGGAACCAAGCAATCATTGATAAATTCAGTGAAATTTTAGGTAATGAAACTCAAAAGCTTGAAAAGGGTAAAGGTAACTTCCGTAGTTTAGAGCCAAATGGATGTGCTTTAGGTGGTGCTTTCAAAGCAAGTTGGTCTCATTATATTGAATCGTCTAATGGTAAAGGTGATGAATTTAACACATACTTAGAAAAGAAATTTGACTGGAATAACTTAGAAGAATTTACTGTTCCATACAAATGGCATGATTATGTCATTCCAGAAAAAGCATTAAGAAACTTAGAAAAAACCCTAGAGTAATTAAATAATAATAAAATAGATACATATTTATAATAAATAATTAAATTTATATTTTAAGTCATTACGTTTTAACTCTTTATCCTACTAACCCAGGACAGAAAAAAAGTAAGCACTATTTATTCATTTTTTTTTTATGTAAATAGTATGATTATGTAAGCATGCGATGAGATTGATTACCCTTCAAGAGAAAATTTTTTTTTCTTAAAAAAATTTTTCCTTAGATTAATTATATTTGAAAAAAAAATTTTTTTTTTATTTTGTTTTTGAAGACCTCTTCTCTATACTTATTAATATAACATCTAATTTCATTGAATTGATAATTATTATTAAATAACTATATCAAGACAAAAATGCAACTTACTTGGAAGGATATAACTGCTGTTCCAAATCAAAATGATTTGTTGGATACAGTTCTTAATAGAACTCAACGTAAAACTCCTACAGTGATTAGACCTGGTTTCAAGATCACTCGTATAAGAGCTTTCTATATGAGAAAAGTTAAGTTCACTGCTGAAGGGTTTATTGAAAAGTTTGATGACGTTTTAGCTGGTTTCCCAAAGATTGATGATATTCATCCTTTCCATCGTGATTTAATGGACACTTTATATGAAAAGAATCATTATAAAGTTTCCTTAGCTGCGATTTCTAGAGCAAAATCGTTAATTGAACAAGTTTCTAGAGATTATGTTAGATTGTTAAAATTTGGTCAATCTTTATTTCAATGCAAACAATTGAAAAGAGCTGCTTTAGGTAGAATGGCTACTATTACTAAAAAATTGAAGGATCCTTTAGTTTATTTAGAACAAGTTAGACAACATTTAGGCCGTTTACCTTCTATTGATCCTAATACTAGAACCATTGTTATTTGTGGTTACCCAAATGTTGGTAAATCATCTTTTTTAAGAAGTGTCACTAAGGCTGACGTTGAAGTTCAACCATATGCCTTCACAACTAAGTCTTTATATGTTGGTCATTTTGATTATAAATATCTTAGATTCCAAGCCATTGATACCCCAGGTATTTTGGACAGACCAGTTGAAGAGATGAACAATATTGAAATGCAATCTATTTATGCTATTGCTCATTTAAGATCGACTGTTATGTATTTCATGGATCTTTCAGAACAATGTGGTTTCTCAGTTGAAGATCAAGTTAAACTTTTCAACTCTATTAAACCATTATTTGCTAATAAATCCGTTATGATTGTTTTCAACAAATGTGATATAATAAGACCAGAAGATTTAAGCGAAGCTCGTCAAGAGCTTCTTAAAACCATCACTAGTCAATCTGGTGTTGATGTTATGGAAATTTCTTGTCAAGATACTGACAATGTCATTGCTACTAGAAACAAAGCGTGTGAAAAATTATTAAACGCAAGAATTGAACAAAAATTGAAAGGTGTTGCTAAAGCCAACAATGTTCTTAACAAAATTCATGTTGCTAAACCACAATTACGTGATGATATTGAACGTAAGCCACATATTCCAGAAGCTGTCCGTAACTTGAAGAAATACTCTTTAGATGATCCAAATAGAAAGAAATTAGCTAGAGATATTGAAGCTGAAAATGGAGGTGCTGGTGTTTTTAATATTAATTTGAAAGATAATTACTTATTAGACGATGATGAATGGAAAACTGATGTTATGCCAGAAATATTAAATGGTCGTAATGTTTATGACTTCTTGGATCCAGATATTATGGAAAAATTGAAGGCTTTAGAAGATGAAGAAGAAAAATTGGAACAAGATGGGTTTTATGAATCAGATTCTGAAATTGAAGATGAAGAAGAACAAGAAATTAGAGAAAAAGCTGAATGGATCCGTAATAAGCAAAAGGAAATGATTAATACTGCAAGAAATAGAAAAGCTCTTAAGAACCGTGGTATCATGCCTCGTAGTAAACAAACTAAGAACTATTCTGATTTAGAAAAACACTTAATTTCTTTAGGCCATGATACTACTAAAATTGTTAATAATAAGAGAAAATTTGATAATGAGTTTGTTGATGCTGAAAAAGGTTCAGATGTTGTTTTGAATCAAACTAAAGGATCTTCCAAGAAACGTAAAACTCCTCTTAGACAACCGAACAAACGTAATGATGGTATCACTGATGAAGTCCTTGTCTCTAAAGCTGATAAATTATCTAAAATACAACGTCGTGAACGTAACAGAGCTGCTAGAAAGGGTGAAGGTGATCGTCATACTACTGTTTCCTTATCCAAACATTTGGTTGCCGGTAAAAGAGGTATTGGTAAAACTGATTATAGATGAGTTCTTTCATGATTTACATTCATATTTATTTTTTTATTTATAAATTTTGTTAAATATTTTTACTTATTTACATTTTATTTCATTTCATTTTAAAGGTCATTTATTTTTTTTTTTTTTATTTTCTCTTTTTTGGTTTTTATACTATTTATATTAATTCATCAATAATTATATCTATCTTTATATTGTAGAGTATATATGTATCCATTCATTTGGCTCCTTGATTTTTTTCTTAGAAAAAATTTTTTCACAAGAAAATTTTTCCTTTTTCTACTTCTCTTTTTTTTACTATAAAAATAGAAAAAAATTTTTTCATCGTTCACTTTCTTCCTTCGCTTCTAATTAAATTGATTAAAATTAATTCATTAAATCAATTATTCGTTCAATATATAACTCTTTGAATAAGTATGTGGCATTTATAAACTTTTTATTTTATTTTATTTTATTGTAGAATATAGATATTATCAACTATAATGATGAGAAGTTTTTTTATACAGTTATCCCTGTCTTAATAAATTATGTCGAGGATTTTTTACTTTATCTGATACAAATTAAAATAATAACTGATATTTATCTATATTCTTTTATTCAATTCTATAAAAATAAGCATTTTTTGTTTTAAAAGGAAATAAGAAAAATACTAACCTAATTATAATAGTTTACATGAACCAATCTGTTACCGATTTATCATCATAATTAATATTAGAGTTAGTTTCAGTAACCTTGAATAGATCAGTCAATTTCTGTTTATCGGCCTCGCTGTCTTCAGGCCCATATTTGACGATAGAACTACCACCTGCGTCGACTTTACATAAACTTGAGTCAGTGGAAGCACCTTTTGTAGCCATCAGTATTTGTAATTTCTCATAAAGCTTTTTTAAATAATCTTGATTAGTTCTAGTAAATGTTTGATAATTTTCTGGTAATATTAAATAGCAACTGTCTTTTAACCATTTCACAGAAGGATTTTTAATCATTGATTTAGCAATTGAAAAATCGCCATTGTAAACTGAATTCCAAATTTCTTCGATATCAGTTAATTTAGTACCAAGGCGACAACTTTTAATTACAATTGCATTATATTCAGCGATCCCTTGAGATAACAATTTTTGTTGATACTCTTTTTTAGCTTTAAGTTTTTCAGTTAAATTGAGAGCTTCGGAAAGTTTCACAGCAGGAAGTTGTGTTCTTTCAGTTATTGTTACTTGCACTGATCTTTTAGGTTCAGCATCTTGAGATTGAGATAAAAGACCATACACTTCGCTTAATTGATGAACAAATATTCTCTGGGGTTTCTTCATTGGTGGAAAATTAAGTACTTTAGATCCAGTAGTTTTATACTTGTTCACCAAATCACGTAAAGATTTTTCAATATCAGTACACCATTTCTTTTGAGCGACATATTTTTCAAGGATTTCGTCACCATAAGGATTAGTAAATAAAATATCAATATCCAAATCTGAGGTAGTCCCAGCATCAGGCACTATGCTTGAATTTTTTGATGTGGAATCACCATATGCTAAATTGAATGCCTCGTATAATTGACGATTTCTTTCAATTCTTGCACATTCAGAATCACATTGTAATAATTCAGAGCTTCTAGATTTAATTGTTAAAGTAGCACCACATTCAATTACTTTCTTTCTTCTCTTGCAAGGACAATATATTGACACCAACTCGTTGCATGGAACTGTTTCATTACACTTTGATGGCCAATGGCATCTTCTTTTATCAGGATGTTGGCATTTGGATCTGATCTTCCCGCAAATTGATGTACATGTAACATCTTCAGTATGATCAACAGATGGACCACAACAAATATTAGGGCATTGATGGCCACATGGTAATTTCTTATCACATCTCGTACCACACGATACCACTGTTTGATAACAATAAACAAACTTTATCTCTTTTTTACCACAAGCGCACTTCTTCGTCACTAATTTTGTACATTTAGGGCATTCACTATCTTCAAGGAAGTGACAAAAATGAGGCATAACATGACCACAACTAGTTGGCCTTGTACATTGATAAGTACATTTTTTAGTTGGTTTTAATCCACATCTAACTGGTGCTTCTAATAAAACTGTTCTACCGCATGCGCACATTAAATCATCAGAAGAACTTTGTAAGCATGGAGGGCATCTCCCAGGATGATCCTGCCATGTACATCTATGAATAGCGCAACTTAATAATTTATTGCATGGTTCAAGACATATGTGAACTGCTTCGATAGCTTCATCATTGTCTCTATGGCCATTTTTCTTTCTATCGCGATCTCTTTTAATAGAAATTTTTTCATATGGACAGCAAATATTATTGCATCTATGTCTTCGACAATTTTTCAACGCAGAGCATTTACGCTTACATTTAGGTTTCAATCCTTGCTGTACAAATGCACAAGGAACTAAAAATTTTGAAAATCCACATTGGCAATTAATATCTAAAGTTTCATAACATTTTGAATGTTCATCACCAGTATGGCATTTCCAATAACATTTATGGCCACAGGGAAGTAATTTACCACATATCTTATCGCATAATGGCACTGGGTCCATGCAAGACTTTCTAACTTCACCGTTTAATAACTGTTGGATAGGTGTTTTACCACATGGGCAATGAGTTAATATTTTTGGGTTCAATAGACACTTGTGATAATATTTGGAGTTATAATTATCAGTTTGAGGATGGCAAAATGGAATCAGACATCTATGCTCTGGATGATTGCAGTCTAGCTGCATATCACAGACATTTCCTCCTAAGTTGCACTGATATGATCCTGTCCAGCTTTGATTTTCAGTATTAATAGATGATACTTTTATTCTTTCAGAGCAAGTTATTTCTTTATTATTACGGCCACAATAGCACTTAGCATCAACCAATTCTTTACATGGTCCACAATCACCTTTATGGCATATATCTTTATGTTTATGTTCAAGACATGGCATTAATTCTTGACATTCATTAGCACATTTCCAGTTATTCTGATATGGTGCAATAACACACGGAAATTGTTTAGATTCTTTACCACAATCACATAAAAGTTTCAGTAATGCATTACATTCAGTATTGTGCGGGCCAGGATGACAAGGTAAAGAGCATGAATGTGGGCATGAGCTTAATGGAGAATCGCATGTTTGACCACATGAATGAGGAGCAAAGACATTTGCTTGAGGGTTCAATACTTTACCACACCAGCAAGTATAATATTTAGGTATTTCTTTTGATTTACAATTGCATGATGGACATCTCCATTGTGACTCTTTGTCTCTTTGGGAATCTTTTGAGGCCCAATCTCTAATACAATCTAAATCATAAACTCTATAACAATTTTTACATGACCATACTTCACTATTTTCATCCATTTCTTCAGTACATACTAAACAAACATAAGTCCCATTTTTAATTTCATTTTGAATTAAAGTGCTTAATAATTCTTCTTCTTCTATTTCTTCATCGTCAGAGCTATTACTGGTATCAGCTTCAGATTGATCTGAAAGATCAGGCAAATCATTTAATGCAACGGAATTAAGATTGGAAGTTATATCATCTATTACTTCGTTTGACATTATGTTATTAATTATATATAAAGTATCCCTAATATATTAATAAATGTCTCTTCCAAAAAAGAAAAGAAAAAAAAATTTATTCTTTGATATGCTGCAGATTCCTGAACTCATATACTAAAAGTATTTCATTTTGGATATAGTGATCCTTTTATTAATATGCAATTATATAAAGAAAAAATAAATGAGAAAAAAAATTTTCAGCTCGCAGTGCTCATAATTGAGTTTTATTATGTTGTATTTCATTTTTATCTATACAGATATGAATGATTTAATTAGTTTATATATATTTATAGAACCACTGAATCAATATGATATACCTTATATTCTAATTTAATAATAAGCATTTAAAAGAGAATAAAAAAAAATTATCCATAAATCAATTATTTTTAGTACCTAAAACTCACATTTCCATTAACAGTTTAATCTAGAATTGGAAAAAAAATAATTGCCTTCACTCAGATTCGAACTGAGGATCGCCACATTACTAGTGTGGTGCCTTACCAACTTGGCCATAAAGGCATATGTTTCATTTTGTTTAAACTTTTATTTAGTCTAAAGTTTGCGTGTATGTAGCCATATAATTCTATAATATAATGTCGTAACCTGCTGGTCACAATATAAGAAGATTAATATTAGAAACTGCTGGAACATTCTAGAAGATATATATTTAGAAGTTGTTTAGAACATCCGAGTCACGATATTAGAATATATCTACATTAAAGAACAATCGGATAATATTAAAGATATATCAATAATAATACCTCATAAGAATCTTCTAGAAAGAGCAGAATC
>JAJMHY010000007.1:0-46764 GCA_030583325.1 Saccharomycopsis selenospora
TAGGATTGAATAAAATGAATTAAAATATGTTTGAAATCAATCATATTTATATTCGACTTTATGTTGTAGGTTCTATTTTACTTTATCTTCAATCAATGTAGGTTTCCACGTTTATGATCTTTCTAGTAGATTCTTATGAGTCGTTGTTATGAGTCATTATTGTTATATTGATTATTACTGTTGATTATTAATATTGATTGTTAATATTGATTACTCATATTGATTATTAATATTGATTACTCATATTGATTATTAATATTGATTACTCATATTGTGACCAGCAGGTTACGACAATTACTCATATTGATTATTAATATTGATTACTCATATTGTGACCAGCAGGTTACGACACTCATATTGTGACCAGCAGGTTACGACAATTTTATTATAAAGTAATTTTGGGTATAAACACAGATGACAAAATTAACTAACTAACAACCTAACTAATAACAAATGGGTGCTCAACTGACAGAGCTCGTCCTTATTAGCTCAGTTGGTAGAGCGTTCGGCTTTTATTAAAGCAAGGAACCGAAATGTCCAGGGTTCGAGCCCCTGATGAGGAGCTCTTTTTTTTTCCCAATCTTAATATAGTTTTACATCTGTTATTTCTTCCTGTATCGAAGCGCGACAATAATATATTAACAATAAAAAGGAAAGAAAGAAAAAAATATTTTTTTGTTACTGGTTTTTTAACTACCGCAGCAGCAGCAATATATGTAAAAAAAAAGTTAATTAATAGACTAATGGAGAGACGTTAGGCAAAGTATGAAAAGAGGCAAGATAATCAAATTATTTTGAGTTTTGACCTTTCGCAATTCTTACTTTGATTGTCTATAAGGTTGTATGCGTAAAGAGCTGCTAAAAGCATTTACTTTCAATTGTCTATTGTTTATAAGCAATTAATATTGTAAAATAAAAATATGAAAAAAGAAAGCAGATTATATACATAAGCAGTGCGCACAGAATATCTTCAATGTCAAAAAATATCTATAAGGTAAGTTGGCATTATTATTATATATTATTCGTTCTGATGTTGATCATTATGATAATGATAATGATAATAAAGGATGGAATACATATATATCCCTCTACTCTAATAAAGAAAGGTACTTTAATATTTTAGAGTTTCACTTTAAATTTAAAGTTTTTGGAACTATTTTATTATTTTTTTGTTAAGGAAGTTGCAATCTCCGCAATATCAAAGTTTAAAAAAGGTTTACCTTTTTTGTTCGTCTCCTATGACGACAGGAGGCGATATATCAATAATATCAATCAATCACTACATTGATATATATATATACTAAGAAAAAAATTATTTTATTATTTTACTGAAGTATGTTACTGCTAATATATCTTTTTGAGTAAATATAGTATTATTATTATTATTATTATTATTATTATTAAAAGGAATCAAGTATATATATAATAATTTATATAGATATAGATATTTATTCAGTGTTTAACAACAGTATTTAGTTAATACACTGGTTAATGCCTTTTCTAAAAGCTTCCATGGATAAATTTTAATATCTTTTTCAATGTGCCTAGGTTTTGGAGATTTGTAACCCATAATTAAGTCAAAAATTTTCTCCATTTCATAAGGATCAATTTTATTTTTAATAAAATTTCTCTTTGGTTCAGGACGCGGTTCAAGGGATTTTGGATCTGTTGGTAATTGGGTTTTACCAATTGTAAAACTACTCAAATTTTGTAAATTTCTTCGTATTCTATTCTTTTCCTTTAAGTCAAAACTCTCATAGCCAGTTATTTGTTCTAACGCAAACATAACATCAACAGACGTTACATAATATTCATTTTGATATTCCCAGTGAATACATGATATTATTGGCTCTCCACTAATATAAGAGTAATTTCTTTCCACAGGACTTAAAAATACATTTAATGTGAACATATTTAACTGCCAGTCAAATCTTATTAATCTTCTTCTTGCCTTGATTTCTTGCGGTGACCAATTTGTTAATATATCATCAATATTTTGATTAATCTTCACTGAAATTAAATTATACATCCTTTCATGTGTATCACCATTATTATTATTATTATTATTATTATTATTATTATTATTATTATTATTATTATTATTATTATTATTATTATTATTATTATTATTATTATTATTATTATTATTATTATTATTTATACTATTATTATTCATTCCATAGTTGCGTTTACTACTGCTACCACTGTTATTATTATTATTTATTATAACATTTTTCGGTAAAGTAGCCGCTCTGATTAGTCTAACTCTTACAATTTGTTGTAATTGATGCTGTTGAGGTGGCAATAGTGAATGTTGTGGTTGCTGTTGAGGGTGAAGCATAGCTAATTGTGGGTCTGTGTTAAGACTCTGAAGCTGCATCTGTGAATATGAGTGATGATGATGATGATCAGAGTTAATAACTTTACTGGTAATCAAAGAACTAGTTTGATTATTTATACTAAAATTTGGATTATTATTGATATTGCTGTTGTTGTTGCTGTTGCTGTTGTTGCTGTTGCTGCTACTAGTACCATAACTGAAATATTGAAAGTCTCTACTGTACATTGTATTTGGTATAAAATAGCCAGCCGGATTAATATTAGTGGTAGTTGCCTTTGTAGCCATGGCAGTACCATTATTATTCGATTGTAAAGTATGTGAAAGGGGTTGAAGTGTTGGAGGACTAATACTATTAGGATTTGGGCTTGGATTTGGATTACTATTATTATTAATATTATTGTTTATATTATTAATGGTAGTGGTAATATTTACATTATCAACTAAAACTTGTTGTTGATTAGGGGTGGTTCCAGTAGCTGGCCCGACAGGAAAATAACTAATCAGTGAAGCATTCATTACATTATTATCGGAAATATTATTAGTTAAAGCAGGCGAAACATGTTGTTGTTGAATTGGTATAACTTGCTGCATTTGTGGATGATAAATCTGATTGATTGGCTGCTGAAATGGCATAGTCATGGCATATTGTTGTTGTTGCTGTGAATGAGTATCGCGTTGATAGTTTTGATAAACTTCTATATTATTATTATTATTTGTTGAAATCGTGGGATTTTGAACTGAACTTAAAGAGTCACTAGGATTACGACTATTAGAGATTAGATTTGGTTGTTGTTGATATTTAGTGCTATCAGAAGTAGGGACAAATTGGTTCAGAGTATTAATTCGTTGTTTATTGTTATTACTTGAAGGTTTATTATTAATAAATTTTGATTTTGTCCAATATTCAGAATCGTAAGCATTCTGATTCATTGTATTGGGAGATATATTTTTTATATTCATTAATAAGTTAAAAAAATGTATAAGGTCTTGATAAGATAGATAGTTTTGTTAAATTCACAGAGGAAAACACGCGCACACACAACACACACAGGCACACATACACAGACAGCTCTCTCTAATTTTTCCCTCTTTTTTTGGTTAATTAAACTGTTGTAGTCGTTGTCTCGTTTGGTGAAGCACAGTAAATGTATATGGGTTTAACGAAATGATGTTATTGAATAATATAATGATAATAATAATAATAATAACAATAGCTCTTAATTAATAGCATGTAAAAAAAAAAAGATATTAAAAGGCTCTATTTAGTTTTCTAATATTTTTTTTTATCATTTGATAAAATAAATAAAAAAAAACGAGTATAAAAAGAAAATTTTAAAATTGAAATAATAAGAGGGATTAATTGACTATTTAAATAGTCTAAATTAAAACAAAATTAAAATAAAATAAAATAATTAAACAAAAAAAAGGTAAAAAAAGAAAAAAGAAAAAAGAAAAAAGAAAAAATAAAATATAATTTAAAATTATAAATTTAATTAATAGCTAATAATAGTGATAATAATCAAATGAAAAAAATGAAAAAAAAAAAAAAAAAAAGAGCCCAAAGGTATAAATAATTACAAATTAATACTATATAAAAATTATAAATATTTTCAATCTGTTATCATTAATTACCAATTTTTCTGTATAATTCTATTACATAATTTTAGCTTTTGGATGAAGCATTTTAGTGAATAATGAAATTTAATTGTAGAAAATAATTTATTAGAAAAATATATCTAATTAAGCGTAAAGAGTAAAAAGATAAGATAAAATAGTAAAATAACAAAATAGAAAAATAGAAAAGAAAGATAAAAACCAGAAATATTTATTAAAGAATTTGTAACTCAAGAGTATCAATTATCATTATTTTAGAGCCTTCAAGATATATATATATATATATCCCTTTGATGGAAATTTCTCAAAGTTCTTGCATATGAATAATCACGTGATTGAAGTTTAGTATTTGCTGAATACTCTTTTTCTAAATGATCACAAATGATACTGAGGTAAAAGATAGAATATAATAAATTAAAAAATACTAAAAAAGATACGGTAAGATAAAAGATACGGTAAGATAAAATATACTAGTAAATATTTGCTTATATTTAATTAAATAGAATAAATAAAATGATGAGTGACTATAAATTTAGGGAGAATGTCATGAATTTATACTTGCAATTACTAATTAGTAAACTAAATAAGTCGATATAAATGTGTCAAATCAAGATGGTAATACCGAGATAGGCGATTAAATAAGAAAATAATAAGTGTTTAGCCAGTGAATAGTTTGATGTAATTAGAATAGATAAAGTAGCAGAAAAAGGTTAATATAATTAGATTTTTATTACATAGACATTTTTTTGTATGTAACTTATTTGAATAATAGTATTCTAATTATTATTTGTAGACTAGAACTGGTTGTAAGGCCTTTCATCTACATATCATCATGATGAATTCGATACAGATAACATGTCAATGATTATTCTGAAATTCTATAATATTTTAATGTTAATTTCTTTTTTAAATTATTACAATTTCAGTTAATTAGCCCTCTGTATATCTCTAACGTTTTTAAATTTTATTTTTTAGTTTTCGTTCTATATATATGTTGACTGCTCATTTTCATTACAACCATTCCTTTCGTTACTTTCCTATTCTTTATCAATGCTTATTTTTTCTTGCTTAATTTATTTGTATTCTAATTACGAGAACATTTCTATGATTAATTCAATTTAATTTGAAAATAAAAAATAAAAGGAAATGATAAAAATGGATATAAGAAAAGTATAAACAATAATATAAACAACAGTATAAACAACAGTATAAAGAGTGAAAAAAAATTTTTTTAATTTTATTTTTCTTTTACTAAAGAGAAATAATGTCTATAATGAAGAAAAGTTAACAAAAAGAAAAGTAATAATAATAGAGATGGAGATGGAGATGGAGATGGAGATAGTAACTTAGTGTTATCATAGCCTTCTTTCTTTTTAATGCTATAATAGAATATAACAATTTTAATTATTTAAAAACAAATAAGACAGTAAGTAACTAACACTATTCTCTCTATCTATCTTTTTGTTTTAATATTTATAAATAACTTTGAATATTTATTGCTGAAATAAGACTACATTAAACTTTTTTTTCAGTGATGAATAGAAGACAGCGCTATATTAAATTCTATCTATTCCTTTGAAGATGTATTCATGTATAAACATTTACATTTATATGATTATATCTACTTTCCTGATCATAAAGGTATTAATCTCCTATAGTAGTTTACCTTTTGATTTTTAATATGAATGATCAATGATGTATAATGATAGATTGTACTGATTGACAAAATATATATATATACATATTTAATATTCCCAAACACATCCGTAATATGGGGCGGGACGGCTTATGGTATAAATCAGTTACAAATAAATATAAAAGTTTGACAAATAGCACGCTAACATATTTTATTAATTTACTTTTTTTTTGTTCATTTGTTTCTTTTCCCTTTTTCTTTTTCCTGCTTCTAATTTTAATAAAAAGTAAATCTGATTGCTATTTTTTTAATTCTTGATATACAAACAATACATGAAGTTATTACATTAATTGATTCAAGATAATAAAACTGTTCCAACGGTTATAGATGATAGATATATTATATGAATTATAATATATAATATATATTCAAAAAAAAATGTGTTTAAGTTCTGATTTTTTAATTTTATTGTCTTTAATCACTAGTTTTTATTTGATAACTAGATTTGGGTTTAGGACTTATAATGAAGCGGTTTTTGAATAAATTTTCCACCCATTAAATAAAATAAACCAAAATTGAATTTAATAGTACTAGCTTGTTTTTAATTTAGTATCTGTTTTATTTTAGTTTACTTCATTTTCATTTAACAGAGATACGAAGAAGGTAAGAAGAAGATAAAAAAATTAACCTTTTCAGCTTATGCCCTTTGTAAGAGTAGTATTATTTATTTCTGTTATTGTATTGAGAGAATAAAAATAACTATTTATTATTATTCTATTTTATAATGATATATTATTATGTACTTTTAATATAGCAGTATTGTTTTGGATTATTATTTACCATCGTTCTCGACAGAGAAAGAAAAAAGGTTAAAGACAAAAAAAGTAATAAATAATAAAACAGTTAGTAAAACCCTTGATTCACTATTGGTAATATAAAATTAATATATCAACAAAACAAAAGTATACCACTTTTTTTTCTCTTCCATTTATATTAGATATTTTTATTATTGACTTGATAATAATAAATTTAATAAACTGAATGTGCAATAAAGTATAAAAAGTTAATGAAATTCTTTATTCAGCCGGAAATTAATAGAATAGAAATACAAACTTCAATTTATTTTAAAATTCTTTCTATTCTTCCACCTCCAACAAGTTAAATAAAAGTTTTTTTTTTTTTATTATTATTATTATTTGCTGCTTAATTTGTTTCGTGTTGTGTGTACATATTGTACATGATGTACATTACAGTAAGTACAGTTTATTATTATATGCACGATTGTATTTATGTACATGCATGTATACTGCAAATGAAAGAACTTTTTTTTCTTTATAAAGTTCTTTCTATTTTTTTTTTTTTTTCTATTTTCTTTTTCTATATTAATAATTTTTCTCTTGTATCTAACGACCCATTTACGGTAATTAAATACTATTTAGGCAAAATTTATTTTTATCTATTTCAATTTATTAAAAGTAAATAAAACAAAACAAAAAAGATTAACTTTGAGCCCAATTAACAATAAAAGTCCTTATTAATTATATTAAATAGATAAGTAAATTTTTCATTTATTTACAAAGAGAAAGAAAAAACATGTTCAATCATCAGCGAAAAAAAAACATGTTCATGTTTATGCTTTTTTTTTGTGCTGCTGGTCAGCTGCTGATCAGTAATTATTGTAAATAGTGAATACTATGTATTTTTATCATTTTCATTTTCATTTTCATTTTCATTTCATTTCTGTATTAATTTCAAAGCTAAAGTAATAATTTAATTACTTTAAATTTGGATGATCAAAACCGTTTTATTTTTTTTTTTTTTTTTGGGTAATGATTTTTCATGTCAAATAAAACATATATCCTAGTCTCTTTTTTTTTTTTTTTTTGATTACTATATAAAAAGCAAAAAAAAAAAATCTCCAAGGGCTTGGTATATCGGAAATTAAAATCTCCGATATGTTTTCTCTAGTGAGAAGATACTAAAAACTTCAAAAAAAGAAAAAAAAAATTAAATTAAAGCCGCTGCTATGATATGGTATGTATATAGTATGCCATTCATGTTTCTATATAAATATATAAAGACGGAGCTGAATTTTTAATTAGATCATGGGTGGTTCTAACAGAAAAGAAGATGCTTATAATAGCAATCCAATATCTGGGTTTGTCGCAGGTAAGATTGTGTTTTCTTTTTGAGCGCGTTATTCAACTATGTGTTAATAAAAGATTTCAAACCCAGAACATAAATACTGACAAATATCTTATAGGATCTATTGCAGCATGTGGGGCTGTTACTATAACCAACCCAATTGAAATAATCAAAACTAGAATGCAATTGCAAGGTGAAATGAGTAAAAAAGGTGAAGCAGCGATTCCATATAAAAATCCTTTACAAGCATTTTATTCAATTTCTAAGCATGAAGGAATAAGAGGTTTACAAAGAGGTTTAATATGTGCATATTTTTATCAGATTGCTCTTAATGGTGCTAGATTAGGATTTTATGAACCTTATAGAGTCTGCATTAATAAATTAGTATTAACTTTTTTCCCTAATAAAGCTCCTAAAAACGCTACTGATTTTAATGTTGCTGCTAAACTATATGACTCTATGACGGTTAATTTAACTGCAGGTACAGTTAGTGGTGCCACGGGGGCAATAATATCTTCACCTTTATATTTAGTGAAAACTAGAATGCAATCATATTCAGCTCATTCTACTATTAAAGTGGGTCATCAATCTAATTATGATAATTTTTGGAAAGGGTTAATCACCATATATAAAACTGAAAATGGTATTCGCGGGTTATTCCATGGTTGTGATGCAGCTATTCTTAGAACTGGTGTTGGCTCAAGTATTCAATTACCAATTTATAATTCTTGTAAACAGAAATTAGTTAAATTTGATTCTATTAGTCAAACCCAATTACATTTAATCTCTTCTAGTATATGTGGACTATGTGTGGCTATATTCATGAATCCATTTGATGTTGTTTTGACTAGAGTTTATAATCAGAAAAAGGGTAATTTATATTCTGGCCCAATAGATTGTTTTATTAAAACTTTTAAAGTTGAAGGCCCTTTGGCATTTTTCAATGGATTATCTCCTGCTATGCTTAGAATGATTCCTCACACTGTATTGATGCTCACATTTATGGAAACTACTCTTAAATGGATTAATAACTTTAACGAGAAGTATATAGAGTAAATATATACATTCATTTGATATTCCTTTGATATTCCTTTAATAGTCATTTAGTAGTCATTTAGTATTCTTTATTAGACATCTTGTAGGTTAGATATAGTAAATATAGCCAACACCCTCATTATTATGATTTTTTTCTCTTACAATAATATTACAAACTGTAGTACTTTTTGATGGTTTTACATCTAAGGGTGCCGCAAAAAAAAAAAAAAAAAAAAAAAAGAAAACCACACGCGCAAATTTCTAAGGGGAAAAAATTAATCTTTATTGCTGATAAGAACAGATATATTATACTCGTCACCTAAATCACCCATATTTAACAAAAGCTAAAGAACAACAGAAATCTTCAGTTAAAGTAAAAAAGGAATTATGAGATGTCATCTCTTCAATGATTTACCTAATGAAATACTTTTAATTATATTAAACCAGTTATCAATTCAAGAATTAGAAAACTTAAAGTCAGCCCACTATAACACTACTAATAATATCACACATTTAATAAACACATTATTCTACTCAAATTTATTAATATATACTAAACTAAATGGATCACCTTTGAAATATGATGAAGTCACTAAAAAATGTGTGGTGACCTTCGATGGATATAATCATTCAATATACAATAAAATGATACCATATATTCGGAAAGTGGAGATAAACTGTTCACACAATCAATCATGTTCAGAATTTGCCAATAGTGTTCATTTTGATTCCATGTGTTTAGAAAACATAAAACAACAAAATAAGTTGCAAGAATTATCTAATTTTATCGATTCGTTGCCTAATTTAACTAATTTATCAATATATTGTCCATGCTTAAAATTATCACTAACCAAATATGTTGAAAATTTACAAACTCTTAAACTATTCTCAGATGAAAATGAAATGATCTACAATCAGTCTCGTTTAACTAATTTAAAAATAAGATACAATAATCCTGGTGATTTTTTCTTTGTTAATCGTGATCATAAATTTGATAATCTTGAACAATTAACTTTAGAATACCAAATTTTCAATACTTTAAAAGGTCAATATTTCCAAAAATTCCCTAAATTAAATATATTAATTTGTAATAGTTGTGGTATATCCAAATATTTAAATTTAAATAATTTTTTTTTACCGAATTTGACTTATTTGAATTTAAACAATAATCGAATCACTTGCCTTGATGAAGAACCAATAAATTTGAAGAATTTAAAAGTGCTAACCATTAAAGAAAATCGTATCAAATGCCTAAACAATGACTATTCATTAACCATGCCAAATTTGTCGATTTTTGATTTATCTGGTAATCAAGTATCCACAACTTCTGAAAATTTTTCCAATTTAAGAAATTTGAATAAATTGTTTATGAACAATAACCGAATTTCTCTAATCAATCCAATAATCACTTATTCAGAATGGCCTACAAGTATACAAATACTAGAATTAAGTGGCAATTCGATTAAAGAAATTGATGGGGATAAACATAATTTTGATTTGAAATTCCCAAAATTGATTAAATTAACATTATCAAAAAATAATTTGTCTAGATTTGGTATATACCACAAGCATTTGAGATGCTTGAACTTATCTCATAATAATATACATACAATTACTAACATTACTACTCCTGATTTAATTTATTTGGACTTGTCATATAATAAATTATCCAATTCTCAACGACAACAACTATTTTTGGATACACATTTATCCAGTTTGCAAAAGTTAAACCTTGACTATAATATAGTTTAGTTCACATTATTGCCATACTAACATACACTCACTCTCTTTTATTTTATGACATAATTTCTATCTAGTAACAATAATAGCACAATAAAAAAAATGTGGCCAGCTTTTCTTGACGAACTGAGGTTTCTGTTGTATCTATAAATACTTTTTTCCTTTCCTCGAGGACTTATTTCTTTTTATTGACGGGGCTGGCAGAGAAGAGGGAAGGAAAAAAAAAAAAGAAAAAAGCGGTTGAAGTTGTCTTAGATTTGACAGGTTTAATTATTAGAGATTATTATATTATAACTCATAATCAAGGTCATCTCTTAATATATTAATTATTTTAATAATTATTAAATGCTGTCTACCCATACTACATCATCAATAATAATTATGTTTAATAATTATGGTTTATGTATAAAATAAAGAAAATATAGAAACTATAGAAACAAAGAAAAAATATGGAAAAAAAGACGGCCTTTTTTACACGATTGTAAATATATATACATATCCTCTAGATGATCCCAGTTTTAATATTCCAGCTCCTTGTATACAAACGAGTAAATCATTTTTGGATATTTAAAGTTAAATGCCCTCATTTTTTGCGCTTTTGCATAACTAAATAAACGAAGATGATGAGCAATTGCATCTAACGCCCAACCTCAATATTAAAAAATAATGATGAAATAAAAAGATTTTAATTTTCTGATGCTATTTTTATTAATCTAAAAGTTATATAAGTGATAAATATTTCACTTCAAAAAAAAAAAAAAAAAAAAAAAAATTAATTTTGAAAATTATCTTTTATATTTTATATTCACACACATATATATTATTTTTTTATATTACTTACTTTATAATCTATAATCTTTTTAAAAAATGTTTATTCAAATTTTTTTTACTATCGCTTTATCTAACATTGCTGCTGCTTATAACATTACTACTGCTACCGGTGATAACAACACTATTACATTCTCTCCAGATTACAATACCTGTGATAATAGTTCTAATTCTACCACTACTGGACCATTTTACACTCAAACTGATAATGGTGCTGGTTCTAACTACGCAAATGCTTTCGGTGCTGCTGCTGCTGCTGCTGGTATGGCTGGTATGTTCTTATTGTAAGATCTTATATTATTATTTTATTTTTTCTTGTTCCTTACATTAGTTCTATCTTGATAGCAGATTATTTATGTTAGTATATTGTACATTAGTATTATTCATTTTCAATCCATTTATATATTAAAAAATACAAAAATTTTAGTTTCATGTTATCTATATTAGTTCTTTGTAGCAAATTTTTCAATATTAGAATGAATTTTTTTAGACAGCTCCTCTAAATCTTTTTTCAAGGAGTAAAATTCAGTGAATAGTCCATTGATATTATTGCCCTTCAAAGGACTTTTATTACCACTACCACTATTAATGCTAGTACCACCACTTTTAGATTCAAAATTTTCTTTAGTGTTTTCAATTAATAAATTCAATTCATGATTAGTTTGTTTTAATTTAGATATTTCACTAATAAGAATTTTATTTTTAGTTTGTTCTTCAATTAATTGTTCTTCATAAAATCTCAAATACTTTTGATAGTTATTACTTATCTTGGTTTGTATTTGATGAATCAACAAATCATTATTGTGATCACTTTTAGAAGTCATATTATTACTCTCTTTAGCATATTTCTCTGATAATTCTTCTTCTAAAAATTTAATTTTATTCTGCAATTGTATATTTTCTTCTAAATGCTTCTCTTTCAATTCTTGATTGATTTTAGCTTCAGTCTTAATCTTTTTAACATTATTTGCATATGCCAATGTTGACACATCTTCATCATAATCGCTCGGTGATATACATGCAATCATTGCTGTTTTAGAATTGCCTCCCAATGATTCTTTCAATATCCATGTCAATGTCGAATCTCTGTATGGCACCATAATGTTGTTGTTGTTAGCTTCAGTGGTAATACTTTGTTTGGCTAATGCATTTATCACTCTGCCTAAGCATGTTAACGACATGTTAATATTAGAACCTTCTTTCATTCTTTGACTATTACAATTAGAACTACTTGATCTTTCAGACCCAGCTAAATCTACTAATCTTATAGCTGAATGCTTAATATTAGAAACTTCATCTGTCAAAATATCATTATATTCAATTTGTTTAATAGAGATTGTGAAAATCGCATGAGATCTTGACGACACTATATTCATTTTAGTAGCAGCCGTTTTACGGTTGTTAGACCCTAATTTGAAATATTTTAAAATTTCTTCATGATTTTTTACTGGAAATTCCATTAAATTCTCCACATATGGTCCAGTCTTTGGTGATTCTCTAACTTTTAAAAAACTTGAATTACTTAGATTATTAGCACTATTATATGATTTAGTGCCCATATTCCCAATTTGACTGAAACTTGTCCCCAATAATTTTGATTTATTGATCTCTGCTAATATTTCTTTAGTGTTTAGCAAATCATAAACATTTTCATTATATATTTCCATATATGATATTTTAATGGTTACTGATATTCTTCCATCAATCATTAATTTTTCAGTGCTGTCAAATAAATCTTTACAAATTCTTGGAATAATACCAGGCTCTGATTTATCACCCAGTATCGTGTATGATTTCCCTGAGCCAGTATGTCCATATGCAAATATACAAGAATTATACCCATTCAAAGTGTGATTTAAATATTTTTTCGCAATTTTCTCGTAACTGCTCTCTTGAGATGCATAGTTTTCAGCCATTTTATTAAAAGACCATAAACAATGATCAAATCGGAATGACTTGATCTTATTACTGCCACTCAGTACCAGTAGCAGCAGCAGTTGTTGTTGTTGTTGTTGTTGTTGTTGTTGTTGTTTTGGTTTAAGGAACACATAACCTTTCTCAGTATTCATTGACACATAATTGAAAGAATTTAATTCATTCTTATTGAATGGTCTTAATCGTACACATACTTCTATATTAGAGTTTGGGTTGTTGAGTTTCTTTCTAGTAGGACTAGTGGTAGCTGAGACTGGGTATTCCCTTTTACTTTTCACGGGGCTAATTAATATTTTTCTCTTTGATAAATTAGCCATCTCTTTTTTACTTTAAATACTTATTGTTTTATCTCGTTGGTTAATCATTTGGCTCAACTGCTTTTTTGTTTACATTTTTTTTTTGATTTATTTAATTGATTTGTTGTTGCTGCATCTTGCATCTTTTTTTTTCATCCGTTCCTCAAATGAAAGCAAATTAGTAGCCCTGATATAATTGTGTGAAATTTTTCAAATACTTTCAGCATTTTGGACATTTTTTTGCCAGCTTTATTTTTTTGAAATATTTTTCGAAAAAATTTTCTTTTTAAAAATAACAAAACTAAAATACCTTCCTTTTTTTAGTTTTTAATTTTACAAAAATATAAATATATAAACTATTAGTTTACTAATATATTTAACATATAAATATTATTAATAATAACGAATAAATATTAAATAAATAAATGTCAGAACTTAAAACTGTTGTTTTTGCTAAAAACTTACATCCTGAATTAACTACTAAGGCCGAAATAGAAGATCTCTTTGGCCCTGTCGGTCTTCTAGAAGCTGTGGATGTTTTCAAGACTATAGCAAGAATTCAATATCAAAGACCAGAAGATGCTTTAAAAGCTTTTGAAACTTTAAATGGTAGACTTTTACATGATATCGCTATAGAAACTGAACTTCGAGAAGTTACCGATGAAGTTCCAGAATCTGAAAGAGAAGTTACTCAAAACAATGGTGGTGAAAGTGATTCTCAACCATTAGCTCCAAAAGGTACTTACAGAGTTAAATTATTAAATTTACCAGAAGGTACTAGGTGGCAAGAATTAAAGGATTTAGCTAGAGATGTGGTGAAAATTGTTCCAAACTATACTAATGTTTTTTTTGAAGATTATAGTGGTGTTATAGAAGTTAATACTCAAGAAGATTTAGATAGAACTATTGAAGCTTTAAATGGATACGAATACCGTGGTTCTAAACTTGAAGCTCTACAGGATACTTCTCCATTTGTTCCACCACAAAGAAGGCCAAGATTCAGAGGTGGCTTCAGAGGTGGTAGAGGTGGCTTCAGAGATTTCAGAGGTGGTTTTAGAGGTGGATACAGAGGTGGTTTCAGAGGTGGCTACAGAGATGACTATAGAGATGGTGGTTTCAGAGGTGGATACAGAGGTGGTAGAGGCGGTTACAGAGGCGGTTTCAGGGGTGGCTACAGGGATGACTACAGAGACGGTGGATATAGAGATAACTACAGAGATGATAGTTACAGAGATGGTGGTTACAGAGGTGGTTACAGAGGTGGAAGAAGAGGTGGCTATGATGACTACAGATCTAACCGTGGTGACAACAATGAACCAATTCAAGAAAGAGGTCAATCTCCAAGACGTGAAGAACAAAACTGGTAAGTAAATAAAATTAAATAACAAAAACAAACGAAAAAAACGAAAACGAAAAGACAAAAAAAAACCATATTATAAGCATATTAGTAAGCGGGAATTCAATTCAATTATTAGTTTTTATCCTCTAATTTTTTTTTCTTTTTTTTTACTATTTTAAAAGTTTTATCATCATCATAATCATCATAATCATCATCATTATTATTATTATCATCATCATTATCATCATCATCATCATCATAAGTTGTATTTTTTTTATGAGTGAATGAGTGAGTGAGTGTATTTTATAAGCGGATTTGTGTGGATATCATTGTCAGTCCTATTTCTTTTAAAAAAAGTTTTGCATCTTGTTATGCGTATTGATTGGCCATCATATCTAATAGAAATCATATCTCGTAATTATAAGGGCTACTAAGGAATATAGTATATCTGGGTAAATATAGGATTTTTTGCATTTTATTAAATTTAACTAAAGTATTTTTTATTTTATTTTTCTTAGTTTTGTATTATATTATGATCATGCCATCTACGTTAATAGAGATTATATTACAAAGGGAAAAAAAGTGCATTTTATTATTATGTTTTTTAGTTTTTGTTTTACTTTTCTTTTTTTTTTTTTTTTTTTTTTTTTTTTTTTTTTTTTTTTTTTTTTTTTTTTTTTTTTTTTTTTTTTTTTTTTTTTTTTTTTTTTTTTTTTTTTTTTTTTTTTTTTTTTTTTTTTTTTTTTTTTTTTTTTTTTTTTTTTTTTTTTTTTTTTTTTTTTTTTTTTTTTTTTTACTTTTCTTTTTCTTATCTATTTCCATTCTTGAGTGTTTGTTATACATTTCAAGAATTGATAATTTCTTGTAATTTGATCCATAACTTTTCAAGGACTTCTTGAGTATCATCTTCAAAGGTGATTTCCAATTCTGAAAAGATTTCTTGTTTAGGTTTACCTTCGGAGATAGAATTGACAAGGAATTTAACTAAATCTTCTTCTTCAACACCTAAGTATTCTTCAATTATTTTAGAAGCATAGGGTTCAATTTCTTTACCAACTTTAAGCAATTCATCTTTTACTAAATCTTCATAATTCTTTTCTTTGACTTCTTGTACTTTATTACCTGATTTCAAGCTTAATTTGAATGGTTTCTTTACAGTGCTGGCATCTTTAGAAGCAGGAGGACAAATAATTGACGATAAGAAATCTGTACCTTGTTTTTGATTATCTTTTTCTTTAATCTCTAGTTGTCTATCCTTTTCATCTTCTTCAATTTCTCTTTGTAATATTGGCTTTCTAGACAACAAGTATTGTGATCTCTTACTATTATAGAAATTAACCAAATCTAAAAGACTCCTATCATGGATTTTGTCCGGATTGAATGGTACGCTCTTGTCAAATAAGATATCATAATCTGATAATGTTTGCTTCATGATTGTATCTTGTAATCTTGACTCGTATGATTTTAATTCATTATATTCGGTTAAGATATTTTGCTTTCTATGTTTTTCAATTGAAGTAATATGTGCTTCTTCAGACATAAACTGTTGTTCAAGAGCTTGTTTTAACTTTTCTTGTTTAATTTTTTCAAATTCTAGATCCGTTATTTTATCTTCATCTTCTTCATCCTCTTCGTCTTCTTCGTCCTCTTCATCTTCTTCACCCTCATCATCCTCTTCGTCATTGTTATTATCCGAATTTCCACCAGTATTTAAACGTTGTTTCTTACGTTTGTTAGTTACTTTAATGGATTGATACATTTGCTTGATTTGTAACTTGGCTCTTTTTCTTTCTTCAATTAATTTTTTCGCATGTTTCTTTTTTTCTAATTTCACAATATTCAATCTGAAATCTTGGATATCTTGAACAATAAAAGGAATCAATTTCTTTGGTAAATCAGTTAATTCCCTCATGTTAACTTTATAAACAGTATCAGAAGTTTGTTGTTCTATTCCATTAGATTCTAAATTTTCAGAAAATAATTCTTTCATGTATAATCTAATATCACCACGAGTCTTTTCAAGTTTTTCAAGATCTTTTTGTCTTTTCGTAATTGTTGGTTCTTTCTTAGCAATTGGGTTCCCATTATCATCTATTTCACCCTCTATGAATTTTATTAATTTTTCAGTGTTACCTTCATAAGATACATCAAGTAATGAATTTTTTATAATTTTAAATTTAGTCAATTCTTCATAAGAAAATTCAAGAGAATATAATTGGAAATTTTTCATAATATTGATAAATCTAACGACAATTTCACGTATGAATGATTCTTTGAATTTATAGTCTTGAGATAATTTAATGAAATCTTTATTAACTTCAGTTGAGCCATTGACTATTGCTTGGAATTGAATGAATATTGGTTTGCTCTCAGTGTTTTCTAAAATAAGTGATGTTGTCCATTTATAATTAATTTTAAATCTTGATTTCTTCTCAGAGAATTGTAATATTAAATTTTGATATATTATATATTTCAATATTTTTTCAATTATATCATTAGAAATATTTGGGAATCTTTGAACAGCAATTATTAATATTTGTTGGTTTATATCTTTACTTTCAATGGTCAATTTATTAAATTTATCTAATTCTATGAAATGCATTTCTCTGTTGTCTTCTTCTGATAATTCATTCTTGGTAGTATCAGTATCATGATCTTCCGGATCTTCAAATTCAGATTTTTTCTTTTTATTTTGTAATTCTTTCTTTGACGTTAAGGTATTTTTAGTTGCCTGTAAAGAATTATTGTTTTTATTATTGGTTATAATTTTCTTGTTTAAAATCCTCTTACGATAGAATTTTTCTCTTTCTTTATTTAATTGTTGAAGTAAATTATCATACTTAAGATCATTGATCGCTGGAATTGTAGCTGGAGTATAATTTAAAGTAACTTTATTTTCATCAAGTTGTTGTTTCTTTGGTTCCTTTTTCCTATTACCAGTTTTCTTTGAGAAGTCTTCGATTGATTTTTCATCTATTATATGTTTAACTCTCGGTAGTATCGTATCAAGACCTTCATTGATAATAAATGTTGTTGAAGGTATATTAAAAATATCTTGATCAATATCTTCGTAATAATTATTTAATGATGAAGCCATCTTGGCTATTTATTATATGTTAATAGTACTGACAAGAAATGAAGAATATTATAATATAAAGTATCAGTTGAATTAAAATTTTTTTCGTTTTATTTTTAATTTTTTTTTTTCAGAAAAAAAATTGGCAGAATTCGAAATAAAGTATATATTAAGCGTCGTTTTTTGAATGATTAAAATATAAAGCAAAACAGAAAATTAGTAAAAATGAGAAAAAATAGTTTATATGAAATACAATAAAGAAAAAATAATAATATAAATACAGTTACAACAAAAAGAGAAAAAATAAATTAACCAATACTTAATAATTTAAGGCTGATTAGATCAATAGAACACCACAAATGACACCAAAGGCAGCAGCAAACCCTGATCCTAATTTAGCACCACCACCAATAGCAGCTTCAATAGTATGAGAAGAACTAGCATTAGTAGCTAAATTAGAGGAGACACTAGAGTAAGTACTAGAAGCATCTAATGGGCAATAAGTGGTATATTCAGTTTCAACACCTTCAGAAGTAACAGTAACAACATTAATTCCAGTAGTAGCAACGACTTCTGAGCAAGATTTAGTGCCACAACTAGTAACAGTGATAAGAGCAGTAGAGTTAGAGTCATCAGTAGCAGTACTATTGAAGTAAGTATTAGCGGCAGCTAAGGAGAGTAAGCCAGCAAAGACAATAGATTGAGAAAACATTTTGATTTTATTTATATGTATGAAATATGAAAAATTATTAAGTATGATAATGTAATATTTTTGTTTTTTTTGTTTAATTATTAAAAAGAGAAATGGTAAATAAAATGAAAATAGTATAATAAGGAAAATCATTTCCTTTATATACACGAATAAGCTATAAATGGCATAAGTTTATTAATAGACTTCGCTATTGCTTAATTATTATTTTTGAGGATGACTTTTCCGAAAAAAAAATATTCGATCTAAATCAACTACGGTAACTTATATTCTCCTATATAAAAAACTAACAAAAAAAACAAATCAATTATAAGTTTAAGGCATTTTCATAAATTACTTATGAAAGTAAAATAATTAATGTATTATTTAGTTATTATTATATTTTTAGTATTACATTTTTAGAAAGGAATCGAAGGAAAAAAAATTTTTTTTCCTCACTCCCCGTTATAGAAATTAGTTGGTCTTAAATAATAAGAATGCTAAATCACCAACGTAGAAATAAAGAAATTTCCCAGCTTCATGGGTCATGGAGCTTCCAAAATCCTCGCCAACAATTACGTGCCATACACGACCTTGGTTTTGATCTAAATCCTTTTTCAATATAGCAGCAATTTCCTTTTCAGATTTGTCTTTACCTTCAAGAACTTCCTGGACTTTTTGAAAGATATATTCTTGGAGGTCATCGGCCTATAAAATATATATGTATATATTATTAGTTAGAATAATTTCCCTTGAAAGCATAATATGCAATAACAATCATGTACAGTTCTTACTTACCATATCGGCACTCTTTATAACTCCTATATAACTGTGTTAGTATTTAAAATAATTGGTTCTCGAACATTACAAGAACTCTAGTGTCAGGGTATGCCTAACAGAGTATGAAAAATAAAATTCCTCCCATTAGACTACTAGTATGACTAGTATGTTATTATTGAGATTTTTATAAAAGAAACTTAAAATTCTCCACTTACTTTTCTGTTCTGACATTATTAACTCAATATTCTATATTTAATTTTTGTGATTCTAGTTAGATGATTAATTATTTACTGATCGTCCTTGTAACAGTACTAAAAACTAAAACAATTTTCTCTCAAAAAAAAAAAAATTTGAAATGAAATGAAAACAAAAAAAAAAGAAAAAGAAAAAAAAAGAAAAAGAAAAAAGAAACATTGGCTTGATTTTATCGTGTTATAAGTACTAACACCACCACAACATGTAAATTTATCGGCCACTCTACTTTAGTACATTCTTTAATTTTTATCATTTAAGAGTACTGTAAAGAAGCATATATTATAATAATGAAACTATTGTATTTATCTTATATATTTTTTTCTATTTATTTATATTTTCTTTTTATATTTTCTTTTTATATTTTCTTTATATATTTTCTTTATATATTTTCTTTATATATTTTCTTTATATATTTTTTCTTACATGTTTAATTATACCTTGTTTTTATCACTGAAAGGGTTTTTCTTAGAGGTATCATCGTCTTCGTCTTCTTCATCACTTAATTTAAATGGATTAGTATTAGATGATGATCCTACAGCAGTAGTACTACTAGCAATAGTAGTGTTCTCTATTTTAGACTCCTCATCTAAGGGATTGCTTGAATCATTTTTAACAGCAACAGATTTCTTTTTAGTATCAGGTTCTTCATCATCATCACTAACGAAATGGCCAACAAAAGAATCATTATCATCGTCAGCATCTCGTATGTTGAATTCATTACCAAGATTATTCAATTCAAATTCGTTATGTGGTTGGCCAGTTTCATCCCCTTCAGCACTTTCTTCAGTTCCAACTTGAGTAGAAACAATTAATAAGTAAGAATTATAAGTTGGTCTCCAAATGAATAAAATTGCAGTGTAAACCCCAAAATATACTAATGATGGCCAGAAATCTAAGACTAAGAATCTAGATTTCCAATGTTGTTCTATTAATTCAGTTGTTGATAAGCCAATGTAAACAGTTGATGAAACAACAAGACCCAAGAATAAAATGACCAAAGATGCAAAAATTGTCATGAATAATTTTCTGTAAATGTTTAATTTAATGGTTTGCTTTTGAGCCTTCAAATAGTTAGTGGTCTTAGTTAATGCAGTTAAAATCATATAATAGAAAATGGTTAAAGTTATTGATAATGGAATTAATGAGATTAAAACCCAGAAACTTGGGTTTTCTGGATTAGAATTATAATTAGTAATAATATAAGCAATTGAAATGACAAATTGAACAAGAGCAAAGATTTTACATTTAATAAGAGTTTTCTTTGGTAAATTAGGATACACAACTCCCATACCTAAAGAAATTAATAATAACAAGTAAAATGAAAAAGTAATTTTAGCAGAATTCAAAATTGAAATGAAAACCAAATAAAATCTAACAAAAGTTTGAGAATTTAATTTCCAATATTTAACTCCTTCGTAAGTGACAGTATGATATGGACTATGATTATTCTTTAATTCATAATAAAACCAAATTAAAATACTTTCGGCAATTAAAAAAATTGTGAAAAAATTCAAATTTTTTTGCAAATTGGTAACATTGTTTCTATACTTGAAATAATTATAGAAATAATAAAAGAATACCACCAAGTATAATATAGTTAAGCCACCATAAAGTGGCAATTTAGGAATCTCAGCAGCATTTAAATTACCAAAAGAGTTTCTAAAATTGACAATGACTTTATAGTTTTTCTTATTAAGACTATAAGTGGAAACACAATAATATCCAGTATTTTGAACACTATAGGTAGTATTAGAACGGCCAAATTTATTAAGATTGAAGGTTAAAATTTCAGAATTCGAACGATTGGTTGCATCATTAGATACAATGAATTTCCCTAATTGAGAATCAGAACATAATTTATTACTAACAGCAGAGTCATCACAAATATATTTCTTACCAGAAGTGATGGCACTAGTTAAATCATCATCAAATTTATACTTTGCACCTAAATAGTCGATATCTTTATATTCAAAGATCACTAATGCCAAATCAATATCATCAGGTTGTTCACTTAATTTTTTATAATTCAATTTTTGATTATCATAAGAATACACATTAACTGATATATAGGGAATTACACTTCCAAACCAATCTTTCCGGTTATACATTCCTGAACATATCTGGTTGGAAGAATCTGTTATAGTTTCCAATTGTGCCATCACAAATGATGATGACATCAAAAGCGAAAGCACAGCTATGAAAATATTGAAATTATTTTTAAACATAATAATTGCCTTGGTTTTTTGCTATCAATTAAACGCTCTTGTTTGTAAAACTATAAGGCGCAGTAAATCAACAAATCAATTGATATAGTAAGAATAGTTATAACAAAAATAAATTTTATTAACTAAATATTATACTAGTGATATTTATCAAATGTATCAGTCTCACTTAAAATTATGATTAATGTTTTTTTCTTTTCTTTCTAACTATTAAGTATTATCCTTTTTCAATTATTTTATAGATTTACATCATTAAAACGTACGTCATTTTTTTTCAAAACTATTTTAAAAATTTATTCCAATTTGAATTTTTAAAGCAGAGCATCTATTGCTAAATAAAGGGTCATATCCGGGTATCTATCAGGTGATTGTAATTTTGACGCCTGCAATTTTTTTTCTGATTGGGAAAGAGAAGAGGAAAAAAGACAAAACGTAGCCATTTTATTTTTTTCAAAAAAAAAATAAGAGAAAAAAAATAGAAAGAGTAGAAAGAAAATAAGGCTAGATAAATATCATCACCATTATTATTATTATAAACTTGGTTACATAAACAAGAATAATAGGGAACCAAAAATAGAAGAAACAATGTCTAAATCAGTAAGGACTGCCAGTGATGAAATTTGGAAAAACCGTGTACAGAAGGTGAACTCGGAATTTTTCACCATGACCTATGGTTCAGTGGTATCGCAATTATGTAAAGATTATAATAATAACTACATTCAAGTCAATCAACAACTAGATAAAATGGGATACAATATTGGATTAAGATTAATAGAAGATTTCTTAGCAAGAACTGGGGCAGGGCGTTGTGCGTCATTAAAAGAAACTGCAGATATGATTGCTAAAGTAGGATTCAAAATATTTTTAAACATAACACCAACAGTAGGAAATTGGTCTAGTGATGGTAGACAATTCACTTTAGTTTTTAATGAGAATCCTCTAGCTGAGTTTGTAGAGTTGCCAGATGATGGGAAAGCAATTAAAGAATTATGGTACTCAAATATATTATGTGGTGTGTTAAGAGGTGCATTACAAATGGTTCAATTAGATGTTGACTGTCATTTTGTTGCTGATCAATTAAGAGGTAACGAAACTACAGAGATAAGAATTAAATTACTTAAATATCTTAAAGATGAAGTCCCAGCTGGGGAAGATTAAACTTTTTTGTTTTATTTTGGTCGTTTATTTATTTATTTTTTTCATTTCTATTAACTAATATACACAACATCTTTTTCATTATATATACATATATATAACTCTACCAGTCTATTTATTTCTTAATATATAAAATTTATTTTATTATATTCTCTTGATGTATAGTTTTGAATTGAAATCCCAAGAATTTGAATTCTCAAAATTTAAATATTTGTTATTTTTATAAGAATCATCAGCTGTCGCTACCGCTAATAATGTATGGGATGGATCAGATTTCAATTTGATAACACTTTGATTAAATTTTTTAAATTTTTTAAGTTTCTTCTTCTTATTCAAATCCCAAAGATTAATTATTCCATCCGAACCTCCAGTATATAATAAAGTCTTCGAATTAATGGTATCTCTAATCAAATCAATTGAATTTATTGGATATATTAATTCAATATTGTCATTAGTTAACAATTTATGACACTTAAATGCAAACTTCTCGTCTTTAATATTATCAACCACAATTCTTCCCTCAAACGATGCATTCACAAATATTTCATCGTTATTATTGTTATTATCGTCTTGTTGAGTGATAGTTTGTGATAACTTAAGATCGGTAGTTTGAAACCTTAATCCAGACTCTTTTATTTGTAATGGCTTCGTTAAATATCTAAAATCATAGACATATATCTTGCTCTGTTCTATTGCCACCACTATATGATTATCATTAACGTCCATAGCAAATGGTTTTGACGGTAATTCTATTATTTTTGGTAATGCATTAGAATCCTTTAAATCATAAATCTTAATAGTTTTGTCCCAAGAACTTGTCACTAATAAGTCTAGTTTATTAGAAATTTTAATATTTTGAATTCCCAACTTATGATGAGAATCAGAAAACTTATGAGTTGTTGAAGATAATGACTGTGGATCAGCTTCGTATATTATTCCATTTATATTTCCAGTATATACCTTATTATTCTGTTGATTCCAGCAAGAATCTAGTATTGTTGATTTCAAATCTACTGATGATATAGGATCAATCTTGTTATTTAATTGTTGTAAATCATAAAGTCGCAAATTACCGTCCCAACTAGTTGTAGCTAAATGAGACTTGGTGGTAGGATTAAAATTCAAAGATGAAATTAAATCATTAGTCACAGTATCTAACTCAATTAAATTTGAATTCATGGTTATTAATATTAGTAGCGGTAGTAGCAGTTTATTATAGATTTATTTTGATTTATTATAGGCTTATTATTTTTGATCAATAGATGGATGATCTATTTTCTTTTTTATTTTTCAGGAAATTAATTTTTGATTTAAAAAAATATAATATGGGGCACATAACCTCAGTAATTAACTTGAATTCATAAAATCAAATAAGTTTAATGATTTCTTTGGTGGTTCAGATTTAGCAATGATATATTTCTTTTTGGAGTTCTTTTTCTTTAGATTTTTAAATTCTTTGGTGATTTTTAATTGATTTTTTTCTTTCTTGCCTTTATTATTATTGTTATTAGTCTCTTTAATTTTTTGTTCAACATCAGGTATCATCTCTGGAACTATTTTTCTTTGGCTTCTAGTTGTATTCTTTTTGTATTCTTTGTGTGAATTATTTCCTGCTTGATACACTCCAGTAAATTTATTTTTATTATTACAAAGTAAACATTGATATACTAATATTCTTTTTCTAGTAAGTTTTTCGGGGGTATCAATATTTTTATTTTCTTTTCTATTCTTGCTCTTCTTTTTTTTGATATATTTCATTCTAATAGAAACATTTACTCCAGGAATAAAAACTAAATGGCAATTAGAGCAATATTTCGAATCATTCATAACTGCCTTGAATTGTTTAATATCTGCATTTTTTTTTATATTACCATCGTTTTCTGATTCTTCTAATTTTATTTTTGCTTTCGTATATTTGGACATGTCATTAACATACATTCTAGATAATTCTTTATTGAACGCAAGTAAATGGGATATTTTATATCCATAATCTATATAACTATGATCCATTTTTCTCTGTTAATTTTATTGCTTATCTTATTTATGTTCTTTTAGCGGTATGGCACAATACAAAAAAGGTTTTGATCTATCGTTATATATTAAACGTAGTATTTATAGCATCTCAAAAAAAAATTTTTTTCGTCTTTAATTTAGAATTAAGAAAGAAAAAATAAAATCTAATGCCACGAAATATTTAAGCGCACGACAAACCAAGAAAAAGTTCGGTTTTTGATCGATTAAGATTTTTTAGATAAAATTAAATAAATTTGATCTTCAAGATAATAATAAAAGGTGCTAGCTTCCTAATTATAACAAATAAATGTTTTATCAAGAAAATATAAGATAAGAATAATAAAATAATACAAGTCATTTTTTACTTCTTTGTTTTTCTACTCTTGTTTCGTTTATAACTTTCTTTCTTTAAACTTTTTTGTCTTTCAAAAAAATTTGTTTTTTCACTTTTTCAGTTTTTGACTTTTATGGACCCCAGAGAAAACAACTTTCACCTTCAAAAAAAAATTAACTGCCGCTAAATCAAAAATATTACTACTATATATAACATACACCCCATACCATTATCACTATTATTATATAAACAAAATGATTCTGGTTGTCTAAATAAAAGTATTCTTTTTTTTTATATCGTTTCTCTTACTATTGCTTCTACTGCTATTTTTTATAAATAGAATATTTCAATAATATTCAATCAAAAAAGAAAAGAAGTGACGGATAATTAAAACAAATAGTGATTAATAATAGAATCAAAAAAAATTATTTCTATAGCAATTATTTCTATATCAAGAAAATAAAAAATATAAAAAAAAATAAAAAAGTAAAAAAGAGTAAAAAAGTAAAAAAAATAAAGAAAAATTTAAAGAAAGAAAAAAAAAATTTTTTCCTTTGATTATTGTTGTATATTAAGCATATAGATTTAATGAAAAAGATTTAAAAGAGGAAAAAAATTTTTTCATTAAATATATTAATACAATATTGATTTAATTTCTTTATTATTTTTTATGATCTAAAGTCGAAATAACAAAATTGATTAATAATAGTTACTTTGAATAAGGACTATATTGAATTTTTGAAAATGATAATATAGCAATTAGAAAAGTCAATTCATAATTATAAAGGAAAATAAATAACTAAAAATCTAGAAGAAAAAAAAAATTGCATAATGCTACTTGCTCATGGTGAAGTGTATATAGTATGGGTTTGTTGCAAATGTGAAACTATTAATAATAGATATAGGACAGGTGATAAATATTGTCGAAATTGTAATCATCGACTATGCAGTATATGTTACTATGAATTAGTGAACACAGATCAACCATTATCAAATAACAGAAATAATAATGATGATGATGATGATGATGATGATGATAATCAGCAGGGACAACAACTGCACTTTGAACTGCAACAACAGCAACAACAACAAGAACAACAACAACAACAGCAACAACAACAACAACAACAACAATAATAATAATAATAATAATAATAATAATAATAATAATAATAATAATAATAATAATAATAATAATAATAATAATAATAATAATAATAATAATAATAAATTATATATGCACGCTCCTATATAAATGTATATATTCACATATTTTTTTTACGATTTACTCTATGATACCTCAATTAATCTGCTCTCTTTTCTCTCTTTTATATATCCACTCTTCCTTTTCTTGCGTTCCTGCAAGTTCTTCTTAATTTTTCATGTAGTGTTTTTAGTATTTAAGGTGCATCATAGTATAAAATATTCCCGAGTTTCAAACAAAGAAGAGAAGAAGCAAAAAAAATTTTCTTTAGAGTAAAAAAAATTAATTTTTGATACCTTTTTGAAAATAAAAAAAAAGACTCTATGTAAACGCCAGTTTCGTCCCCAATTGATGTTTCATCTGTCCATCGTCATCTAATTTTTGTTCATTCTTACTTGTTGATCCGCCCTTTCTTACTATATATACTCTTTTGATTCAATCTTAATTTTGATTCTTTTTATTGAATTCTTTTTTTTACTGCTTATGAATAACTAGTTGTTGGATTTATTTGCTGTCTCATCTCTTCAATTTTTTTTTTCTCTTTTTTTTTGCGTGGTTTTTCCAAAGTAATAAAGAGAATTTTTTTTACCTCATCATCATGTCAAAAACTATATTCAGGTTTTCAATGCGATTGAAATCTAAAGATAAGAATAGTCATAATAATAATAGTACTAGGCATAGTGGTAATGATAATTTTTCAAGACTCGATTCAAAGTTCCATCAAATTGTTAACTCTTCTTCAAAGTCATCGCCTCTGTTAAACGATTTAAACGAAATCGCGATTTTCACTTTCAATAATTCAAAATTAGATTCTATCAATATTAACCTCATTAAGAACCTTCAAATTGTTAATGCCAGTTCAACAAAGGCTTTAAGTAAATTTCTCATCAAAATTTCAAAAGCACTTATAATATTTCAGTTCTTATTACAGGTTGGTTCAGAAGATTTCGTCTCTTATTGGCAAGCATTTGCTACTAATGATAAACATTATCATGATAACCAAGACGATACTCGTCCGACTAACTTTTATATTTTACGTAATCTTTTAGATTACTTGATTTCAATAGAAAGTTCTAATCTTTGTGTTGATAACGCTGCATTCATTAATAAAAATACTTCAATAGGGAATAACAACGATTCAACAAAGGCCAAAACCAAAAATTTATTGAATTCTACTATTAATAAGCTTACTAAATTGGTTAATTATTTACAGGATGATGATGATTTAGCAGAATTTCGTCTTAATTTTCAGAAATTACGTTATGATATGTCAAAACCTACTCCTAGGGCATCTCTTGATGGTAGTAGGCCATTAGGAGCCTATAATAATAGCGGCAATAGTACTCAAAAGATACCTAATACTACTCGTCGTGGTTCTACAGATTTATTTGATATTAACGAGGAATCTTTAGACTATACTGTTATTCAGCCCACAAATGAAAAAGATTTTATTAACTTAAAGACTAGATCTTTGGATTTGACGAGAAATAATAATAATAATAATAATAATAATAATAATAATAATAATAATAATAATAATAATAGTGGTGGTAGTTGCAATAGTACGAATGATTTATTTTCAAATAATAATTTACTGTATAATAACAAATTTTTCAGTGGTGCTAGACTGCCATCAATGGAAGTTCCTTTATCGCCTTTAATTGAAGTCAACGAATCTAATAATTAATAAATTACATTACACTCATGGATAATCTATAATAATACAATAATACTTCATTACTTTAATAATAATTACTATGGATTTTTTTTTCTTATATTAAAATGAATAGATAAAGTAAATAAATGAATAAATAGATAAAAAGATAAGTATAAATGGATGGAGAATGCCATAAATTTATATTGTAATAAAGAATTTATAAAATAAGTATATAGGTTAAATCAGGATGGTAATATCTAGTTAGAAGATGAAGTAAAAGAATAAAAGAATTAAGATAATTTTTGATGATGAAATTTTCATTTTGATGTACATTATAGTACCATTTCCGTCTAGATGGACAGTAGAATATTAAGTAGTAGTAACACCAAAATAATTATTAGTTTATGTTGTTTGTGTAAAAAAAGAATGGAAGAAAAAAGATATTATTTTAATAATAACAGTGAACATAATCAGTCAAATGTGAAAGAAAATAAAGGACAGTGAATTAAAACCATTCAGCTATAACCGTATATAACTGGAGTGTAAATAATTACACTAATTGTTCCATCGCCATCTGGATAGATAGTAGTGACTGAAGTGCTCCCACCATCAGGACCAAGATCATAGTATTCAGTGTCTGTTACTCTTGGAAGAGGAGTTTCAACTTTAATAGTTGGATTAACAGTAGGGTCATCAGGCATTATGGTGGTGTAAGTAGATGTGGCAACACCTGTCCAGTAAGTAGTAGAATAGGCAGTAGATCTGATTGTGTACACTTCAACAGTAATAGTTGCGAGGCCTGTACTTGTTGGGTATATGGTAGTAGTATATTCAACAGGTCCTGTACATGGTTTAGTGGTTGAAGTTGTTGGTTCTGGAAGATTAATAATAACTGTTACAGATGCAATTGTATCTTCTGGGGTAGTGGTTGAATACGAAGTAGATTCACCAGTCCAATAATCTGTGACAGTGAGAGTTCCTCTTGGTGTAGTACTGGTACTAGTAGTAGTGCTACTAGTAGTGCTACTTGTGATAGAAGATGCGCTAGTTGTGCTAGAAGATGTGCTAGTTGTGCTAGAAGATGTGCTAGTTGTGCTAGAAGATGTGCTAGAAGATGTGCTAGAAGTTTCAGAAGTAGTACTGGAGCTCCCTTTGGTGGAGGTGGAGATAGTGGTAGTGCTACTAATAGAGATGCTAGAAGTAGTACTGAAGCTCTCTCCGGTGGATGTGGTACTATTACTTATAAATTTTGAACTAGTGGTAAGCTCAGTAGATGTAATTCCCGAAGTTGTCGAATTGGCAAATGAATTCAGCATGACGTCACTGGTTGTTGAATTATATCCTGGAACAACAGTAGTAGTGTCAAAACGGGATTCAGTACCGGTATTGCTTCCAGATTCACCAGTAGATGCAGATGAAATAGTGGAAGTTCCTGGTGAGAAATTACTATATTCAGATGAGCTAACTGTAACATATGAATCATTTGGTAAAGATTGAGTTGATACTGGAACACCGTCACAGTCAACCAAAACTTTAACTGTAGCAACTTTAACTGTGGTAGTAAGAGTAAGGTCAGCAGCAACTGTTCCGATTATTAAAGAGCGAATTAAAGAAAATGTGAAAAATCTAAGCATAGTTAAAAAAGAATGATAATAAATAATTATATTTGATAAAAGGGAGATATAATTATTTATTTTGAATTTTGAATTTTGAATTTTGAATTTTGAATTTTTACTTTTAAATGTTACAAGATTATCGACGTTATTTATTTAATTTTGTTTGATTCTTTTTGATGACCTTATTTGGTACTGTTCTGTGTTATATTTTCAAGGTTAAAAATAATCGTTATTAATGCACATATAGTTAAATATAGTTAAGGTTAATTTCAAACTGAAATTGTGATTGTGATAAATATATCAATAGTTCTTTTACAAATATAAGTTTAAAAAATTAAATTATTGGTCATCGCAAATTACATAGTTTGAAAATGTGTATTATTATATCACGGATTTTATAGAAGCGATGATAAGATAATAAAACTGAATATCATGAAAAGACCTGAATAATATATTTCGGATAAATCAAACAAGAAAGAAAATGTATAGAAAAAAATTTTCTTTTTCTTCTTTCTTGTTTTTCTTGGGCCGGAAAAATACATTTTCAGTGTTTGATGGGTGGATACCTATGACGTTACTAAAATGATAATAGAAGAAAATGATTTTTCTATGACAATAGGAAAATCTTTTTTCTTTGTACATTTATAGAGATTTAGACTTGAAATTTTTCACATTATTGTACAAAGAAATAGTAATAATAGATTAATTGGAAGAAAAAATAAAAGAAAGAAAAATAAAACCTTCTTTTATATTTATATAATACTAATATACCAGAACTCATAGAAGAGGGTTTGAAAATGAAATAAAATAAAAGATAAAAAATTTCAATGCTAGCAGAAATGCAATTTTGTTAATACATGTGATGTGACCTGAAATAACTTTATTGAAATTTCAAATAAGCGCGGCTCACTCATATCAACAAACTATAGTTTAACTTATAGTGTGAAATGAGAAATATACTACTTTTATTAGTTTGTATCAAATATAATAAATATCTTTGAATAAAGCTTTTCTGATCTAATAACTAAAATGGATGGTGGAACTCCGATTGACTCTTAGAATATATTTTTCTTCTTTTGTGAATTTACTTTTAATGTTCTTGAGTCAACTAGAAAAATAACAATATAATTGTTTATATCATTTTTTTGCTTTGCATGTGATATTCATATTTTAATGCATAGTCGTAAGTTTCCTATTGTAATTTCATTATCACTGTATTTATTTATTAGACATAATTTATGATATCTGAAATATATATATATATATATATATATACATAAAGAAAAATCAGTTTATAGGTCGAATATACATAAAACAGCTTGTTTTTTAGGAAATATAGAAAAAAAATGTGTAAAATAAAGGGAATTCATGAGAAAATCAAGAATATTTATATTGATTAGAAAGATAGAAGTTAAGTATCGCTGCGCTGCCTGTTCTTATATTGTTATGCTTAGTATAAATAAGTAATGAGTAAAAAGAATCACATTTATTATCACATTAAACAGTGATAAAGTTTTTCTGCAAAGTATATTTTAAAATAACTGAGTAAGTATTATAACATGCGAAGTGAGTCACAATAATATAAGATCCATATTTCAATAACCAATTATGACTAATAAAAAATAATGGAATCATTTAGAAAGATCAGAGATATCGGAAACCTGCATTGCACGAAAACAAAATGAAAAAGAATCTACGACATAAAATTAAATAAAATATGTTCGAAATCAATCATATTTATATTTAATTTTATTTAATTCTATTTTATTTGTTTTATTCGATTTTATTTGTTTTATTCGATTTATAAAGAAAATGATTATCGAGAAATAATAAGAAGTTGGTACAAAACTATTCTTATGTACTAAATTAGAAAAAGACGAGCCAGTATGCTAATTAAAAGCAGCACTAAATTATATATAAGCCAACTATGTAGTAGTCGCGAGATAATGAGTAATAAGTAAGTAGAGCAAATAAGTCGGTAGTGATGAGTAGAAAACTGGATATAATCAGTTTTGTATCATATATATATATATATGTTTATTTATTTATTATTAATGGCCTTGATGCATTTAATCCTTAGTAATACCCGATGTTACTTCTCACCAATATATAACTACATTATAACAGATTTGACTCTTGGGTTATCTCGCTGTTGATTAATCTGCTGGTAACTAACTATTCAATATATGTTTGATTTTTGCACTTGTTATTTCTTGATTTTTCTTATTTCATAATCTCTCTGTATAACTGGATATTGTCTTATATTTTACTTAAACTCTTTTATTCTAAACTGCTAATGCTAATTGCTTTCTAATTCTCCTTTTGTACTAGGAATTACATATACAAGCCCCGTTAGTAACTTTATCATTTATGTTATATCACAACAGAATATAGTAAATTTAATCATATTAATTCTGGGTAATTACTCACCATGATGATTGCATATATGATATCACAGCATATTATAAAAAATTTGATCACTATTTTGTTTTTTAATTTTCAGAAATAAGTCATTAAATATAATCTCTAGAAACATGCTTTAAACAGATATTCCTCTTATTGCCATTATTTTCTTTAGATCTTATAAGCAGTCTGAATTTAAAATGGAAAGAGAGGCTGTGTTGATTATATAAATTTTTATCTTTTAAATCATAATTAGTAATTTTTTATTTTTTATTTTTTATATCTAAATGAAGTACATTAATAAAATTATTCATAATTTTTTCGGGATTTGATGACCTTGTAGCTTTATACATACCCTATTTAAATCTATTTTACAAATTAAAATTGATAATGTTTAAAAGAATTGGTGTATATAATTCTATTGTGATTAATAATACACTATATATCTATTTTGAAGCTATTACTTGGTATACTTAAGTAAAATATTGTTTTTTTTTTTTTTCTTTAAATAGAATTTTATTGAATAGCGTAGAATATAGAAAATCCTGATGAATCAGAAGGAAAAAATATCTATGACAAAACAATAAAAAAATAAAATATGTATGCACGATAAATGAGATCTAATTAATAATATAAATATATGATAACTTTTATTCTTTTTTCTTCTTTTTCACTTTTAGTTTAATAAATATTTAAAAAAATTAATTGATTGCGTAATCATTGTTTCTTGATGTTGAAATTTTTCTACTGCAAAAATCACACACTGTCTGCCCACTAGGTTAAAAAGCTGGGCATTTGACCCCTGCCTTAAAATCACTGTGAAAACATGGGGATAGGTGTCTGTAAGTATTAATTACTTAATTGAGCCGATTACTAATATAAAAAAAAATATATGAGTCACTAACATAACAGAACATACTGTAATCAAATAATTAATTATGGTAGATATTAGAAATGGTTCTTTAATAATATACATATATGTCAAATCGTAAAAAAAAGTAGTAAAATAAATTGCAAAAAGAAAGATATGTGATATAAATATTGTAAATTTTACCATAGAAAATTTGATATCTCTTTTATAATTTTCATTTTTATTTTTCATTTAATTTGGTTAAATAAATAAACATAAATATCTAAAATTTAGAAACCATAGTATATTTTTCTCTCTATATTCTTAAGAAGAAAAGTAAATATAATCAATTTCCCATTCATCAGCAGTAGTCCTATAATGAAAAAGGACACACAAATTACTTTAACCTTAGACAAAGAAAATAAAAATTATACTAATTCCGACAAAATTACAGGTACTATTGAATATGCTGTTAAAGATAAGGTTGATATTAAGAGTATTACTGTGCTGTTTTACGGTGTATCTAGAACCAAATACAACCAAAACAACAGAGAAAATAGCGGATGCTATATCTTGATTGATAAGAAAGTAGTAGTTTTTCCCCCTCCTGATGTTTATCAATGGAGTAAAAGCAAATTGTTTACTTTATCCAAAGGCGTTTATACTTATGATTTTTCAATTGAAATTCCCGATGAAACTTATAACTTACCATGTGTTTCCAATGAAAAATCTGGCTATTCAAAAGGATTCTTCATAGAGCAAGCACCATTCGAAAATTGTCCATTACCACCACTGCACCATCATAATAACGATTATCGTGAAGAATGTGCTATAATTCAATATTATGTGAAGGTCGAAGTGAAGAAACCTTCATTTTTTAAAAACAGTACTACACTCACTCAAATGGTTACGTTCGTTCCAAAAAACAAAGCTTTGAAATTTTCATTAGATCATTTATGTGGAATTGCAAGGCCGTTCCATTTAGATAGTAAAAAGGAAAATCCTCTGAGAAGTTTGTTGCCTGTTTATAGTACTTCTATTTTCAATATGATGCTTCCAATTTCCCTTAAAAGTTCTAAAAAATCTATTTTAAAAAGAATTTTAGAAGCACAAAATGTTTTTTTACCTTTTGGTTTAAAGATTAATTTCATTGATCATTTACATTATATGACTTCTTTGGGATTATCACCAAGAATATTACAGGAACAAGCTAATTTGTCTAATTTTGCTAAACTTTCCATTATCTGTCCAATTTCTGAATTTGAGTTGTTAAGGGCTTTGGCAGTCCATAGTAAAGCTGGTGAAATGGCTACATTTAGAAAAAGCCAGGACAGTAACAGTGATGCGAGTACCTTAAGCCTGGATATGGGCTTATTGAATGATTATTCAATATCATCTTTTTCTTCCTATGAATGCCACAACGATCCTCCTATATTATTGCTCCACAGTTTAACTATTGAATTAGTGACAGAAATATTATTTTCTAATGGGGAAGTGAAGTTAGTAGAGAAACTGACTACACTTTCTGACCAAGTATTAGACCACCGTATCCCATTATCCAAGTTCAAGAAAGTTCAATTTGATAGTTCAAACCCTTATCATGATAAGAAGATCCTTGAACAGGCAGATGTTTTAGAAATCTTGGAAAAAGATAGTGAAAGCTTTGAAGCGGAACTTGAAAAGGGTAAAACTAAGAGCAGATTACTGTTTTCTCAAAGAAATTCATTTTCTAGCTTTGAGAATAAACCAAAATCACTAGTAGCTTGTCCAAGAATTAGCTCTATTAGTGAAAACAATAAAAATGAAAATGATAGTAGATGTTTCTATGAATATGAATTACCAGCAGAATATTTTAATTGTTTACTTCCAGCTGTTTTACCATCTTTTATGACTTGCAACATTAGAAGAGATTATAGATTATTGATCACTGCTAAATTTTTAAATGCTAATGATGCTTCTTCAAGACCTGTTTTCGCTAAAATCGCTACACCAATTTCATTAATCAGTTTACAAGATGTTATACCAGAATATCAAGATATTGAACAACTACCAATGTACACTGAAAAATAAATTTCACTTCTTCCTATTCTTCTTTGTTAATATTATATATATTAGTATATAAATAAAAAATCAACAACAGAACAAAAACAAAAAAAAAACTTTTTATAAAAAGAAAAACTAATTAATTAAAATAAATACAGAAATGGAATAATAAATTTTTTTTGCTTCTTCTTTTTGCCTGTCGAAAAAAAAAGTATTTGAATAGAATATAAATTGAATTAAAATTTAAGCCTTAAGTTCTTCTGTTTCAACTTTGACATTATCAGATTGGTCTTTTGCACAAATTGCGGTGGTTTCAACTGGAACGGTAACTGGTTCAGAAACAGGTTTAATAGCTGGCTCTGCAATCGGTTCATCAGTGGTTTCGGCACCAATAGGTTGAGGAATTTTTTCATTAATACGTAAATCACTTTCACTAAGACCAACAGTGGCACCAAGTTCAAAAAATCTATCCATATACTTACTGTACTTGTCAGCACCAATTTTGATTAAAGAAGGCCAGTATTTATCATGTTCATAAATAAAATTAATGTCCCCGTCATAACAACTGAATAATTGTTCCTTTGGAATGAAATCACTGAATGGATTATCAAATGAAACTTTTTGCTTAGTATATGGATCTAAAAATGGCCAACAAAGTTTAAGGAAAGCTGAAGCAATAAATGGAATATTAGTGAATAAAGCTCTACCCAATCTTTCTGGATAGTGATATTGTAAGTAATATAAAACAGATTTACCGACACTAACACTAGGCATTGGTTTATGTTTAAGTCCCACATCAGAGAAAGATTCGAAATCAACACATAAGGCTAATTTATCTTGACCTTGAGGCATGTAATTGATAACAGTTTCAATCATGAAAATTAAATGTTTGACTTGGGTTTCGGAAGGCTTGGTATTTTGTTTCCCATTATAAAGAAATAAACATGGACGACAACCATTGTCAAAACCAAAGATAACTTGTTTACCGGTCAAATTTTCTTCCTCCACTAAATCTGGAGTAAGAGCAGAATCCTTTAATTCAGGTATTTGCCATTCATCGAAACGAGGGTTATATTTACCATAAACCCCATTAGAAATTCCATATTCTCTTCTCCATACAATAGATGCTTCAAGACGTATAATAGCATCTTCAACATTCCAATTACAAGCTCTTAAATATCTCATGAAACATTCTTTAGTTAACCAAGCTTTTTCTACAGGAGTTAAAGGATATTTTTTAGCAGTTGAGTCAGCTTTATTATGATGATCACTATGAATAGCATACTCTAAAGACTCTTGTTGAAAATGTTTCAAAACTTTGTCATAACGGATTTTTTTCTCTTCATCAGAAACAGTTTTATCATTAGGAACTTCTGGTTGTGAAGATCTCCCTTTACCAGGGTGTTCAAATGGTGTAAACATTTTGACTAATTTTTCATTTTTAGCTTCAGTTACTTTCTTAGCTGCTTCAATTTCATCATCATTTGACCTAGAAAAGAACCCCATTTTTGTAATTTCTTTCTTTTTATATGTATATATATATTTGAAGAATATTATTTTTGAAAATAAGAAAAAACTTAGCAAAATGTACTAGTTTTTCTTTTTTTTTTTTTTTTTTTTTTTTTTTTTTTTTTTTTTTTTCTCTTCGTGTATTTAGAAAAGAAAAAGAAAAAAGAAAAAGGAAATAATAAAAATTTATTGTTTCTAGTATTTTTTATCTTCCGCAAATATCGGAATTGGCAAAAGATAAAAATAAATAAAAATAAAAACTAAGAAAATAACGGAATTAATTCAAATTTTCTATAAATACTCGAAGATATCCCAATTATTTGCTACAAAAAAAAATTAAAAAACCGTATATATAAAATAATCAAATGATAAGACATAAAGTATTCAGTAAAAAATTATCACTAATTTTAAGAAGAAATTTTAGTATGTCAATTTCATTTAAAGATCAATTAACCTTATTAGAATCTTTTAACAAATGGGTAACACTATTCAGTCATGATGAATTAAAAGAACGAGAAGAAGATTTACTTCAATCACAGCTTTCATTTTATAAAGGTAATGATCCCAAGGATAATAGATTTGCAAGAGTTGATGATGTTGATATTGGTAATAAACAACATATTCATGAGTTAATAATTGACAATCACCTTGGTAAGGAAACAACAACTTCAAATGTGGACAATCTTTTAATGATTCATGGATTCGGAACAGGTTTAGGAATATTCTATAGAAATTTTGATGGATTAACTAAGAATGTTAAAAATAATAAATTAATTAATATTTTTTCAATAGATGTTTTAGGCCATGGATTATCAAGTAGAACAGGGTTTAATTTCAAGGATGCGAAGAATTTTAAATCACCAAATGTTCAAATGGACATAATCACTGAATCTGATTCAGCTGCTAATGATGTAAAGGAAAAACTTGATGGAGATAGTAAAACATTAAGAAAAAGAGTAAGATTAATACCAGTTGAACCAATTAAAACTATTGAATCTATAAGATATGAAAATTCAGAAGATGAATTAGCTAAAATCGCTAATGCAACTGAGGTTACAGTTGCAAATTATGAAGATTATTATATTGATTCAATTGAAAGATGGAGAATTGCTAAAAAATTAGACAAGATTAATTTATTGGCTCACTCATTCGGTGCTTATTTGTCATTGGCTTATACTTTAAAACATCCTGAGAATGTTTCCAAGTTAATTCTTGTATCGCCAGTCGGAGTTGAAAATTCAATCTATTCAGTAGATTCCATGAAACATCATATTGCTAAACATGAATTAACGAATATTGCACCATCTTTCGATCCAACTAGTGATAATTATGTAGGAAAAATGTTTAAAATTCCATCTTTTATTAATAGTTTATGGGATAAATCATATTTCCCATTTGGAATTTATAGAACTATGGGACCATTTGGAGTATATTTTGCATCAAGATTCACATATGGGAGATATGTTGTTGGAGCTAAAAATGAAGAAGAAATTCAAAAATTGAGTAATTATATGTTTGCAATTTATAAGAAATCATCATCAACAGAACTAGCTATATCAAGAATATTATCACCGAGAATGGTCGCTAGAGATCCGATATATCTGAAATTGAAAAGATTGGCATCAAATAGCAATAGTAAAAAATTGCCTGAAATATTATGGATATATGGAGATCATGATTGGATGAATTCTAATGCTGGGAGAATCTCAAGTAAATTTTTGAATGATAATAATTTAACTGAGAAGTCGGATTTAAGAATAATTAGAAATGCTGGACACAATATGTTCCTTGATAATCCAAGTGATTTCAATTATGAAATTAGAAAATTTCTTGGTTGGAACTGATATTATTAACTTTTTTTTTATGTGTGTGTTTACTGTAAATATATAAAATCAAATAGAAATAGAATATAATAGATTTTTATTTAAGCAAATGAATGGTAATGGTAGTAGTAATGAAAGATGAGCAAACTGATATGTAAAAAAAAATAATAACAATAATGATAGGGTGACTTCTTATTAATACACCCCCAAATTATAAGAAAACTATAAATGACGATCATTCCAGCGACCAATGTTTTTTATATACGATTATAAAAAAAATTAAAAAATATAGGTAGCAAAAGATTGATTTATAAACATCATCGATAAATAGCAATAGAAATGTCACAATTAAATTCTAGAGCTGATATATGCCTTATTCCAGTAAGTGATAATAATAATAATTAAATTTTTTAAATAAAATTAGATTTAGACGCTTTTACAGAAAGAAAATAGCTAACTCATTATTAATTTGTTATAGATAGGAACTAAAAGTGTCTCTGGATCATCATTAATAGCTGAAGTTGAAAAAAAAATTCAAGAAAGTGGATTAAAGAATGAATTAAATAGTTGTGGAACTATTATTGGTAAGTATTAATAAATTTACAAATATTTACTAATTATTATTTTCTTTCAATAAGTTAGATTTATTTATTATAATAGTGTTCTTATATTATAAATAAATAAAATATTTCTATAAAGATAAATATTAACTTAATAATCTATAGAGGGTCCCTGGAAAGATGTGCTGAGATTAATTGGTGAAATTGTTGAATTTTTACATAAAGAAAAGAATATTATTAGAGTCCATACTAATATAAGATTAGTTACAAGTAATTAAGAAAGAATAATTATTGAATTTTAATGGAATAAAAAAAATATTGTTTACATTACAAGATTTTCTATTCTAAATTCGTATATATATATTGATTAATTATTTTTTTTTCTTAACTAATTAATTAATTAATTAATTTATTTATTTATTATTATTATTATTATTATTCATGCAATTAATAAATAAAAGATATTTTTTTTGTTTAATTACATTTAATTACCATTTATTTTATAATATATCGATAGCTATCTTATTTTTATTGATTCTTTGATCTCGTCTTTTTTTAATTGCAATATCTCTCCATTTTCCTCTTGTTTCTCTTTTTCATTTTCTTTCCCTGTTAATGTTATTATTATTATATAAATATTAATCAATGTCTCATATTTCTGCGACATTCAATTACTGAATTCTCCTTAAAACAATAACTTTTCTTTTTGTTTCTCTTCTCTTTGTTGGATAATATAAAATAAATAAATAAATAAATAATATTAAAAGGAAAGAAAAGAAAAGAAAAGAAAAAATTTTATTTTTTAAAACAACATTAAAAAATTTTTAATATATCTCTTTCTTCTTTTTCTTTTTTATGTATTATACATATTATCATTAATTATTATTATTATTATCAGTATATATTTATTTAACAGAATTTCTAGCAAGTATCCTCATAATTACCATACTTTTTTCCTTTTCCCTCTTTTCTTTTTTCTTTCTTGTTTTTTTTTCCCTTTTAACTATTTTGTTTGTACATGCAGCAAAAATGTACTTAGTGGCAATTTTAATTTCAATAATAGTGGCTCTTGCAACAAGAATTTATATTAAAGAAATACTGGTATCAAAAGATAAAGAAATAGAGGTTTCTGTTAATCCTAAAGGCACTAATAGAAACTTGGATATATTGAATATTAAAAATGAAAAAATCATACAGTTAATTGATCAATTAAATGGTAGTAAGGCTACAATTAGTAAATTGAAAAACAAGTTAAGTGAATTAGATAATAACAGTAGTAATTATGAATTAAGTAGGACAGATTCTCGGAGTAGTAGTAACGTTAGTTCAAGCATGCTGCAGATGGCAGTTAGCGAATATAATCATAATATCAAAAATTTAAATAATATTATTGATAGTTTAAAAGAAGATAATAGAGATTCAAAGATTATAACTAACAAATTAGGATTTCATTATTCAGTATTGAAAAAGGAAAATAAGAATTTAAATCATGATATCAAAGTATTATTGGATGAAAATAAAAGATTAAATGAATTAACGCAAGAATTATTAATGAAATTAAAAACTTCGAAATTTAAAGTAAATGGATTAAATGATCAATTGAAATCTTTTGAACAAAATTGGTTTAAAAGTTTAGATGATAATTTATTAGAGATTAATAATTTAAAAAAAACAATTTTGAAGAAACATTTACAATTTTCAAATAAATTATCTAAACAACAATTATTACAACAGTCTCAAGATTTCATAGCTACACAAATTAAGTTTAATCAAGAAATTGATAAAAAAAATTCTGAATTAAAATCATTAAAAAAACAATTCACTGGATCTTTTTATGAATCTGCTAAGGAATTATCTAAAGAAACTGAATTAATCACTAAAAATTTTGATGTTATTAATAACTCCGAAAAGAAAAAATTAATTCAAGTAATATAATATAACAGTATCACAATATAATAGATTAGAAATATATAATAAATGTATTCAAAACGAAAAAAAGAGAAAGAAATGACAGTAATAATTGTATGATATCATGAAAAATGGAAATAAATAATTAAAAGATCCAGAGGAGTGAAATGAAAAAGAGAGCAAATAATAAACAAGAAAAATCATTAATAGCTAGATATTGTAATTCTTTTGGAGTGAAAAATAGCAAAAAAAAATGTAATACATCTAAAGGAAAGAATAATCCCTAAAACGTTCAACACCACCATCATAAGAAAATCTTTTATAAATATCTGGATTAAAACTGGATTTCAATCTAGCACTATTAGTACTACTATAATGTTTTAATTTATCATCACCATCAATATTAGTTTCATTAATAACAACCATACTGTTTCTATTGTTATTGTTGTTGCTGAGATTATCAGATACAAGAAATTGAGCTGAAAAACTTTTTAATTTGGAAACTTCTTGTTCACTAACAGAAAATGAGGTATTTGGAGATGAAATGGATACTTCGGTATTAGAAAATTGGTCGTTAAATTCTTCATCATCGGAACTTATTCTACTAGTATTACTAACAGGACTACTAGTATTAACATTAAGAGGAGTAATAATATCATGTTCTTCATTAATAATATTATTGTTGTTATTAACATTTAAAGGTGATAATTTAGATTTATGTTGTCTTCTATAATATAATCCAGTATCATCGCTATTGATACTATTGTATCCGTTAAATGAATGCCTGTAGTTGTTACCATTTCCGTGGTTTCCGCTTTTTTGACCACTAATGTTTCCGTTTCCGCTTTTGGCAACCAACTCATCGTATTTTGTATTCAATGATTTATTTTCACAAATTAATTTGAAATTTCTCTCACGTTCAGTGACTAATTGCTCATTTAACACCTTCATTTTTATTTGTAAAGTAGAAAGTTGAGTAACTTGGTTATTCAATACACAGACTTGTTTATTAAGAGAACTGATTTGTCTTTTATATTGAGCAATTTCTTTGGAACTATTATCAGTAGAAACCTGATTAAAAGTCACTGATGAGTTATTGTTTTTATCTTTTGTAGAAAAAGATATTTTATTGTAGAATCTAGATAATTGCATTGTTTGTAGTTATTATTATTATGATCATTATAAAGAAATCAAATAGAAATATATAATACAAATAAAAAGAAAAAAAAGATATGAGGGGGAAATTAAGATGATTTATATAATTTTTTTCTCCTTGTAATTATTGCTTTTAACTTCAATTCGTTTGTTTAATTGTGTGTAATATTTTGATGGGCAATAAATAGTAATCGTTTTTCGTTTCTTAGAAAAGAAAAAAAAAATTTTTCTTATTTTGCTTCATGTAATATCATGTCCGCTAATAGTAATTACGGAAAATAATGTTTTTTTTTGTTGTTGTTTACTACTTAATATTGATTGTCTATTGTTAAATTAATAATAATGGCCATGATGATAATAAGATATTCCTATATAATCTTGGTAGAATAATTCTTTTTTCTTTATGATAGTTATTTTGTTCAAACAAGCGAAAATGTCAATTCACATACTAAAAGAACAAGTGGTTGCGATTAAATCGAGGATCCTATATCTAAAAAGGAATTCATATAATTCCAATAGTAGACGGAAAGACAATAAGGAAAATATGGAGTAAAAAAAATTTTTTTTTTGCTCATCTCTTCTTGATACTATTAAATTTTAATTCACTCTTCTTGATTGTTTGTTCCGCTCAATAATTTTATTCATATAATAATTAATAATACATTATAATTTCTCTGTATTTTTTAATAATAATAATAATAATAATAATAATAATAATAATAATAATAATAATAATAATAATAATAATAATAATAATAATAATAATAATAATAATTAAATACTAGTGCAATAATATGTTATTATAATAATTCACCTTCTACATCATCGTTATAGCTCAAAATTTATTTTCTTTAACCGAGGTAAAAATTCTTTTAATATATAAGCATTTCATCTGTTATAATAAGAGATGTACAAAAAAAAAATTTTTTTTCTTTCTTTCTTTTTGCTATATTTGAATTTCTTTTTCGTTTATTTAATGATCTAGATTTTTAAGTTGTTAAAACAAAAAAGATATGAAGAAGAAGAAAAAAATTTTATACATTATATTATATCTTACTCTTCTCCCTACTCTTTTACTATTAATTTCATAGATCTTTTCTCCTTGTATTTACCAAGTGAAATGAAACTCTTATTATTGTTTATTGTTATTGTTTTTTTTAACCATGACCGCCATAATGGTATAGGCCATGCTTTTTTGTAGTTTGTTTAGTAGTTTATGTATGGTTTTTTCCTTTCTACTTAGAAAGGAAAAAATTTTGACAAAAAAAAGAATTTTGGAGAACGTATCAAAATAATTTTTATCAAATCATTGTAGATATTGTGTCAGCTATCGTCGTGTTCATTGAACATAATAAACCCTATATTTCTTTTTTGCCTAATCTTTTTCTTTTTCTTTTTTCAATTTATATAAAATAAAAGGATTTAATTTGTTTTGCGAAGAATTGAGAAGAATTGAGAAGCAAATTTTTTGGAATCAGTTACTTTTATCTACATAGTTATATCCTTTCTTTTTCTTTGCTGTTTATTATTATTATTATTATTATTATTATTATAAAATTTTCTTTTTTGATATCCTTTATTATATTATATTATATTATATTACATTGTTTCTATTATTATTATTGATAATAATAATTATATTGTCAATAACAAACAATGAATTCGCCTTCTATATCATATACAGAATTTCGTCAGGGGACTGCATCTTCACCTTTAAGTCCTACTCTTAAGAGTCCGCCATCAGTTTCTAATAGTCATAATATGATTAGTAGGTTAAAAGAATCTCTTGAAGAAGCTCAAAATGAATTAAATGAACAGGTTATGCTTAATGGTGAGTTAAAAATTTATAAAACAAAATATGAAGATATATTAAGCGATTATAATACTTTGAATTCTAATTATGAAACTTTGGCTAGTGAAAAAAATTTCGTTGATATTGAAGTTGCTAATTTACGTAAGGAAACTGAAGAACTTTCTTCTCTGTTGTTTTCTGAGGCTAATAAAATGGTTACTGATGCTAGAAAAGAATCTTACAAAAATAAAAAAGATAATGATGCTCTTAAAAATGAAATTGGTGAAAAAGATAATATGATCCATGTATTAAAATCCCAGTTAGCTGATTTAAAAAAATTATTACATGATCAAGATTTAAATGTTGGCGCTAGCGCTGGTGGCTCTACTTCTAATAGAAACAGTAAGATTGAAATGAGTTTTTATCCGGATGATTCTTTGAGAAACTTGAGTGTTCAAGATAATACTATTTCCGTTAATGATAATGCTTTCAAGTCCCCAGCTTCAGTGTTTTCTACAAATCCATTAGCGGGTAGTGATAATAATATTAATAGTTTGGCTAATTTCATTTATGCTCCTACAGTTCAAGCTATTCGTTATGAAATTAAAACTTATCAACAATTTGTTGAATTTGGTCAACATCAATATAAGCTTCATCAAGCTTCTTTTAAAAATAAATCAGCTAGTCATAATAACCATAGGCAAAAAATTGATTTCTTAGAGATTAAAGATCATAAATTTTATAAAAAAATCTTACATGATGATATTGATCCAGCTTTACGTTTAGATGAAGCTCCTGGAGTCGCTTGGTTATCTAAGAAAAATTTAATTAATAGTATGCTTAATGGTAAAGTCACTATAGAACCGATTTCTTCCGTTAATGAATCTTATAAAACTGATATTATGATGGTCATTGCTTCCTCTCGCAGTCAAACTGATTTAACTGATCCTCCAAAGACTCCAACGATAACTTCCGAAACTCCAGCTAGCACCTCCAACACTCCTCAAAAATTTGACTTAAATAATATTAACAATTTACCAAAGTCTCCAAACCCTCAATCTCTTGAACGCCCAGTTGCATTTGAAGATCCTTGTTCTTTATGTGGTGAAAATCGTAATGATACCTTGGATCATTCTCGTTTATATGTGCTAAAAGTTATTGGAGTTCGCACTGTTAAAAAGAAAGATAATGAATCTGGTGATTCGAATAGCAGTAGTAGCAGCAATAATACCTTCTCAAAATTCATGAAAAATAACTCTAACCAAGAAACTATCACTCAAGAATATATCGCTTATCAATACCCATTGTGTTCTTACTGTTTGCACAGAGTCAGGTCTGTTTGTGAATTATTTGCATTTTTAAGAGGAATTAAAACTGGGGTTTACAAATTTGATACAGATTTGAATTGTAAGAAAAATTGGATCGAATGTGTCAGAATTAGAACAAAGATTTTTTTTAGTAGAATTGGGATAATTGAATCTTCGACTAACTTGGTAAATAATAACTATTTCAGTAATAGTATTTTTATGGACAATTCAAATCAATCATTTGCTAATATAGAAGCTATGGGTTCTGGTTATTTCAGTAGTTATAACTCAAAACTTTCTAGTCCAATTTTAACTAATGCTGCCTCATTTGCTACTCCTGACATTGGTAATAATAGTGGTCGTAATTCCATTGATGGTAGTTCTTTAACTAAAACTACTACTACTACTAATTCTAGTGGTGGTGGGATCTTTGGTAATAGAAATAGTTTAATTGGAAGTTTATGGGGGTCCTCTTCTTCCACTACCACAACTACAATGCTTGGTAATAATGAAAAGAGTCATTCAGTTCCAACTTCTCCTATCCTTTCTGATATTGAAGATAAAAGTGCTTTAACTTCTCCAAAATCTCCTTCTTATGGTAAGAAGAAGGCTCAAGGATTAATGTTTTTCAATGAGGCCAGTTCTATGAATTCTGAACATTTAGAACAAACTATTGATGAAGTTATGGGCACTAATGTTGACGATGATACCAAAATTGATACCAATTCAGAAGAACAAACTGCATTAAATGTCAAGGAAAATGCTAAAGAAAACATCAAGGAAGACGCTAAGAAAGAAGTCAAGGAAGACGCTAAGCAAGAAGTCAAGAAAGACGCTAAGCAAGAAGAAGAAATCCCTACTCTTGATCCTGCTGCTGCTAGTAAAGATGCTAAAAAGGAAAATGATTCACATCCTACTGAAAAAAAAAGATCTTCAATTGCTAGTATAGTCACTGATGATTTTGTTGACGCTGAAACTAAACAATAAACCAATCAATTCATTCCATAGCATTATTATCATAAAACATTAAACATTATAAATCATAAAAATTTTATTCATTATTTTTTTTTCCTTACATATTTCTTTATTATTATATATATATACTTTTGTTGTTATTATTATTTTATAATGCGTTTCTATTTAATATAAACAGACTTTCTTTTTTTGATTTTTTATTTATTGCAGAATAATTAAAAGTATCCTTAAATCTTTGTCGTCTATAGTGGAAAAAAAATGGGTTTTGGAAAGACAAAGAAGAAAAAAAGAAAAAATAACGGCTGTAGCAAATTGCTTTTATAATGCAAAATAATGTTGGTTTGTATCTCATCATATAGATGAGATACAAACCAACATAAAGCAAGGGGAACTTTCAAAGTTTAAATATATTATATCGAAGCAGCAAGTAAAAGAAAAAAGAAACACTTAATAGCGAGAGATAGGAAATAAGGATAACTCATACAGTTTGCATATTTTGCAGCTTATTATATTCTTCAACATGGGCAATA